>VZRL01005690.1:556062-892219 GCA_013397895.1 Origma solitaria
GAAACAAACCAACCAAACAAACCAACCAAACAAACAAAAAACCCAAAAAAGGATTATTCTTTCATTTCTTTCTACTTTAATTGAAGGTCTTTAGAGCATTTTGTAAACAGTTTCTTGCAGTGTTAAAATTGTTTTCTCTTCAAACTTTTAATTACACTATTTTTGCAAAGTGATAATATGAAAGACTGCATACTGAGCACTTCACACTATGCCTGAAAATTGTACTGTGTCCCTGAAAGCAGCCTTATTGATACATGTTTTTCAGATCAAAGCTTTTACCTCCACATGGGAAACCCACAGTAAAGCCTAAAATAGAAATACCTTGATATTTATTCTCTAGTAAGCAAGGATTAAAATCCCACATCTCAAGGGTATGGAAACGGCACACCTTTTGCTGCTGCCATGCTCACACAAAGTGCCAATAATTGACTTGCATGGCATAAAGCCATAGATAAAAATGGACTAGAAAACAAGCAACACACTGTCTTATCATTAAGTTCTCTCTGCTTAGTAGTGATTCATCAAAGAAGCTTTTCCTTCCTTATCTACCTTGCTTCAATTTGTTCAAAATTACTATTAGACTTTTTTATTATCCAGCTTGTTCAGATGTAGAAACATGTATTGAAGTTTATTTGGTCTTTCCAGCAGTCTTAAATTTTGCAGTGTGTTCTTCAAAATCAGGCTGTTAGGGAAATACTAAATGGAGGTTTTGACAAAACAGTCATCAAATTTTCAATAATCCATCTCCTTTTTTTAGTCAGGCCTGAATACTAGAATACACTCACAGTATGCTACTTAAAAAAGGTGTCAAGATTCCAGCACGTGAATCCTCAGATATCCTTTCAGATGGCTTGGAAAACAAACTCTGGCTCAGTGATGGAGAAGATGAGGTTCACACAGTAACAGAGGAGTCAGTGGGAGAGTTTGGCTCCGTACTCAAACTTGGCATAGGCCATATCATTTTTCCACCAACACAAAGCGTGCAAACATGCCCACAGCACTGACTTTCATCCAAGTGTCTCAAATGAATTTTCTTCTTACAAACTTTGCAAGAAGAAAAACACTTCTGCACTGTCTCACAACTAAGCCTATCTATCTCAGTGTGTGGCCAGGGTATTTGATGGTGGGCAAAGGTGAGGGCATGGGAAGGTTTTAAGGAAGAGGGAAAGCACACACTGATCATTTCTCACCATGCCCTCCCAGGCTTCAACAGCTTACACCTCTGGGACATCCTGAGCCAGGAGAAGTCCCTGCACTTCATTGTTCTCAGTGTATTCTTCTTGCATGATCTGTCCAGGCATCTCTCAAAACCACACCAATCCTCTGTGGTAATGAGTTCCCAATCTAGATATACGCTGACTTGAACAAACTCCATATTTTGAATGATTTGGTTCACTTCAGAATCCTTAAGAAGTCTATGTCAGCTAGTGGTATTCCCATTTACATACAGGGAACAGGAAGAAGTTGAATGACTTCTCCAAATTCTTAGTCAGTGATCCCAATGACTGCAGAACACTGAACCCAGAAGCATTGACTTCTTGACCAAAGATTAGACAATACTTTTTTTTTCTGTGAGGAAAAAGTATTTTCTGTGAGGAGTAGTTATTTAATAATAAAGCAATCCAAACTCTAAGTAAATTAGGTCATTAAAGAAAGTCACAGATTCAAAACATAGAGTGTACTCATAAAATATGTACTATAATACAAATTATACAACCATGTTTCTTAATCTCATTTAAAGTAATACGAAGTTGCCAAATAAATTGTTGTTCCAGTGATTTTTCTGACTTAGCCTGTAGTTCACTAACTGAGACCTATGCTTTGTAGGCTTGAAGACAACAAAAAATCAGAGGGAAGAACTTAATCTGTATTTCTAACAAAGGTCCAGATGTCAAGTTTATATAAATGACAATGGGACTGCAGTTCTAACTAATGACACAGGCTCCCACTGAAGACTGCCTGACTGGTGCAAACAATGGAACTGAGGCCTTTGAACTTGCTACATCTGCAAAATGGGACACGGGACACAAGAGACAAGTCCTGTTAATATAGACAATATTTTTGCTGGGTTTAGTCTTTGAAAGCTCCAATAAATGGCACTCCCAGAAAAGACACAAGAAATTTTAACTGACTTAATTCTGAATTTTAAACCCTTTAAAAATAATTAGTGGTTTGGATTGAAAATTTTGGCTTTAAATCTTTCTAGAAAATATTTTTTCCTTTTGTTCTTGACATAGGAGTACATTTATCTTTAAAGACACTTGGTTTACACAGAACCCATAAGGAAACAGAACAAGAGAAGAGAAGTTTATACTCACTAACAACGTTGGCTTGTCCAGTGAAGATGGTGTACTGCAGCTCGTAAGAGACCACACTGAATTCATCATCTGATGTCCAGTGCACAGTGATGGTGTCATAAGAAGCTGTACACAGCTCTTCTCGAATGGTGGGTGGGTTGGGAGCTGTGAGATGCAACACAGGAGGCACAATCAGTAAGGTATTTCCCCTCTCCCCTGAGATTAGGGGATATAGTTGATGTACGAGTTTGTAGCAATATCATCCAACAGACTTTTCAACAATTTTTCGTTAATTTCAATACTAACTTTAACTATCAATTAACTGCTAGGAAGGAATTCCTAATATCAACATAACCACCTAGGAACCCCAGATTTTGAAAATACTTTGTATTAAAGTAGCTTTAGTTTCAGCTGCCCAAGAACAAGCGATGTATCGGTGGCCACATTAGATGGATACCGTGACAAGTTACTTCTTCTAGGATTGTTCTGGCCGTTTCACCATACTTATCAAAATTTCATTGATGCATCTCAAGAGGCAGGGTCAGCACTCTCCAGTGCTGACTTGAAAGCAGTGTTTGCCCAGCCTATCTTACCAGGAATTGCCATAAATGGTATTGCGGTGGTGCATCCTTCCCGGCACTGCTCTAGGCCACACTGTGATCTGTCACTCATTTAGCAACAGGTATTAAAAAATACAGTTTTGGGGAAGCTCCCAACAGTCATACTTTCATGCTCAATTTTCTCCTCTCTCCATTTTTATTGATCTCCTACCTATCCTTTCAAACACAGATGCATCTAATTTATGCTAGTTATAAAATTCAGTTTTTTCAGGCTTAAATAAAGAGTTCCTATCATAACATAATGATTGTATGGATATTATAACCAAATAGTCACTCAGGAGCCCTCTATCTCTCTTTTTTTCCCCTGATCAACAGGCAAGATCTCTGTGTGGCGAGATATACAATTTTTTCCCAATTTTCCCCACACATATATGGGTTAGTTTTAAAGACCTATTTAAAGAAATAAAACTTGAAGCAAGTTACTTAGGTCTAAATTTTCTTTTTTTGCAATCTTTAAAGAGCAAAACACCTAAATAACAAGGAAATGAGTCTCTCTTTGAAAGACTGGTGGATCTTCCTGCATGCTTGTCTCAGTGGGAGCTTCATTCCAAATCATCTTCCCTACAAGCCACATCATGGAAAGAAAAATAACAAATCCTTGTGCTTAACAGTGTTTCTCCCAGCTGTCACAGAGTGAAGAAGGGGGGCATTCATGCTGAAACAACCAAAATATGTCTGTATTAAAGGAAGGCAACGCTGAATATTTGTGGTTTAGTTTTTGTTTTTTTTTCTGTCAGCTCTTAAACCTCTGTTAGCCATAAATAATAGCCTCAAAAAAGTTCTCTCTGAAGGAATTCCACCTTTCCTTTTGCAACATCTTCTTTTTATGAAACATCTATTGTATTTTCCATTAAGAATTTTTATAGTTCATGTCTCTGGTATACTGATGTATGTTCCCAAGGATTAAAGTGCAGACACGTTTCCAAGCAGCCCCTTTTAACCAAGGGGCATAAGGAAACATTCAAATATGTTTCATGATCTGGCCATGATTTATGATGCTCTAAATATTGAAACACAGAAGCCTACCAATACCTTTTTTTATTTTGTCAGAGAAATCATTGGGACAGATGAGTATTAATGAAAAGAAAGACATACAAACTCAAGTAAGAATAGTCATCCAGGAGAAGAATATAATCAAAATGTGGACAAAAAGATGTCCACAGTTTTCTGAAAAGATTAATGGTAGCATCAGCTATTTTCCAAAAATGTATCCTGTAGAACAATCACTGGAAGTTTTAAATCTTTTTTCTTCCTAGCTGGGACTTCATGTTAATATTTTGCCTGTCCTTCAAAGGCCAAAAAAATTGGAACAAGTCTTAATTACAAATATACAAGTAGATCCATTTTTTTTGTCTGCTGGTGTTCAGCTAAAGTCTTCTTCTGTCATCTCCTGCTCCTAACAACAAAATGTTTTACTTGAGAAATATACTTATTATTTCAACAGAGAAAAGAAATATTAATTTATGGAAAGCAAAAATTACTGAAGGTTTCATGAACTGCAAACTGCATTTCAATAACACCTAAGCATCTTCAACTTCTTTGAAAATGGCAGCCTACGTTTGCTCTTCATATGCACACCTGGCCTTATAGCTGAAAATTCACAGCTCTTCATGAAAGAGATTTGACCTAAGCAAGACATATATTCCTTGGCTCTTGCGATTAACCCACACTCACCTGAGACTATACTGCATAAACTCAGCTCTTTGGCAACATTCATTTCATAAACCGCTCAGAATAAAACAAATACACCTGTTTCTCCTACAGAAAGGCAGGGAAGTCTACATTCAGATGCTTTGTTACAACAAAATAATGTAGCAGTCTGACCGCAAATTCATCATTCCACAGCACATACTCCTTTAGAGAGTGCAAATTTGTAATGCAATTAAAGAGATTGACCTCAACCAGCTAGCTTCATTATTGCATTTGATAGTGTGTGATTTGGCTATGGAATTCACTAGTACTCTCACAGAGCTCTGTGCCACAGGAAAACCTCCTCAGGGCTCCAGTGATCTCAAGGCTGCACCGGCACCTTCCCCTTCCTGACTCAGTTGTGCTTCACCACTGCTTCAGGAGAAGCCCAGCATGCTTCCAGCACAGCAGTGGAAGGCTTAATACACTCCCCCATAGAGGATCAGAGCAAATATCTGGGAGTGGTAACTGCTTCAGACACTCAGACTTTCACATACCAGCTTTTGTGAATCAACACTCTCACAAGACAGAAAAATCATTGCTGTTTTACTTCATTTTGACTCAAAACTGAGTAAACACACTTAAAAAGTCAGTAACCACACCTGAAATGCCTGAAAAGCACTAATATTAGAAATGCAGTTTCTTAAATTTGCTCTCAGAAGTAATGGATCCCATGAGCATAACTACTCCCTTTCAACCAGGTTAGCTTGACTCTCCTTCCTTTCCATGCCATCTGCATGGCTTTTGATTTGAAGCAGAATAAATGACTCATAAAGTCCGCACACCTGAGAGACAGTCCAGGGGCACTGCCGCCTCTCCCTGGTGAATCCCAGCATGAATGCATTGCCTGTTGGGATTCTAT
This sequence comes from Origma solitaria, assembly GCA_013397895.1. NCBI lineage: Eukaryota > Metazoa > Chordata > Aves > Passeriformes > Acanthizidae > Origma > Origma solitaria. The sequence continues at coordinate 561,531 of VZRL01005690.1, forward strand.
CTACATCCTCTCAGCACAAGGTCACAGAGATTGACGAAAACCACCTCAGCTTCATTTTGTTTGCTCAGCTTCCATCTCCCTGCTATCAGCCAGTGATTGACTTTGGCTCCTTATGGATTTTGATACTGAGCACAAAAAGAAGACCTAAGCAATCTGCTTGACTTAATGGTTCTAGAAATACCCATATTGCTGACATGAACGTGAGGGAGTTGCAGAAGCTGCTCTGAACCTCTCTGAGATACTCATTACTGATTCCATCATGTATCACGATGATACATTATCACAATGTATCAATGGGCTGAACAAGCATGCAGGAGTTTGAAAGACACAGCAACATCAGATGAGGATACAAATTTTATGTACTATTAACTTGTCATGTATGAGTTGGTACCAAGGGCTCAGTCATATAACCATCTAGATGTAATATTTGGGTAGATCAGGACTGCTTAAAACCAACCGAATGAGAAGAGAATACGCCCAAAACCATGAGACTGAGTGTTGACCAGAGTTGGTTTTTGATGTTTTAATGCTGAAAGAGTTAAGCAATAAGACAGGTTGTGAAGAGTTTCCAGAAAGAAGTTGTTTCTCTGTGAAAAAATTGCCGACATATGCTAGGCAATACATATTTCTTTGTGCAGTCATAGCTGAAGTGACAGATGAAGAAAACTTATCTTTGTTTCAGATGGGATTTCTGAAGCAGGGCAAATTGCAAGGTCATAGAATAGATGTTCCTGCAATTTATTTCAAAGTATTAAGACACAAACCAAGTATTTTTGATTCACAACAAACAGAAAAAAGTCCTTATGACAGTAATACTGTGCAGAGAGTTTGCAAGTCATATGTATTGCCTGGATCTAGCCAGATACATGTTTAGAAAAAGATTTCCAGATGAAGAACTTGAGCAACTGTTAAGATAAGAATGCTTTCAAAAGACATCAAGGCTATATATACAGCGAATAGAACAGTCAGATGAAGACTGAAAGTATTGTTTTAATATACTGAGCTTGATATCTCAATGTCTGGCTGGCAACTTTCAGAAAGATATCAGAGATTTTATTTGGATAGCAGAAGCTTTGGCAGACATCTATGTAAAAGATATGCACAAACTAGTTAAATTTATTCCTTCAGTAAAGGAATAACCTAGGAAGAAAGAAAGATAGGGTGGGGAGATGGAGGATGAAGAAGATCTGACAAATATTATACTGGGAAGAACCAAAGGAGAAAAAAATCTCCAGGAGACAGCCAAGGTCAATTGTTTCAAAAGAAACTGACAGCAGAGATAATGAAGCTGGAATTTAGGTTTTGACATTTTGTTCAGAAGCAGTACAGATGATAGTTATAAGGTAGGCTTCTTCACTTAATCCACAGCATAGATCTATGACGAGGATGTACAAACGGTCTTTGTTTTACTTAACTGTGAAACCTGATAAAAGTAAAGCCTAATTCGTTCTGTCACAGAGTGTTCAGTTTATGATCTATGAAAATTCCATGCACCACTCTGAAAGGAGTAATATAAATCTTCCTCTGGAGTTTCTGGACAACAGTAAAGAATAATTAAATGCATTTTACTCTTGGGATATATATATATATATATATATTTACATAACTGTATTTTAACTGTCTACACAGGTTGCATTTTATGCTCAGATAATTTGGATAATTTGGACATGTGCTTTGCATTTTGCCACTGCAGCCATATGCTATTTGTTAATGTGAAGAAAAGACAGCTAGAACTGTTTTTCTCTGGGCATCAAGGGCAAGGATAATGGTCTGTGAGGAAAAAACCAGCAAAAATGCTTGATACATTTGCAAGTGTCCTTAGACTGCATTGTAAGCAATTTTTTAAGACTGTGGACGAGCTAGGAAAAAGGCAGAGAAGGAGCTGTGTAAATGACAGCTGTCATGATCACAGAAAATATCTTTGTAGCAAGACAACTCTTCATTTCGCTACAGATATAACCTTTGTTTTCTGCAGTGTGCAGCAATTAGGCTGATAATATTGACATATGATGTACAAAGGGGAGAAGACCTGAGGGCTGCAGGAACAGATTGCTAAACAGAATTCACTTCGTGTAACTTTAAAGATCTAAACCACAGTTACCTGCATTTGACTGAGTATGTCTATTCTCTGTTTGGAGACAACTGGGAGAAATAGGTATCTCCAGAATGGAGTCAACAGCCTTGATATATGTGCCTTAAAATGAGATAGTTATTTCTCTTCTTTGACTATAAAGGAAGATAAGACGGATTATTGTAGAGGTAGATTGCTAGGTTAGGACAAATGAGTCTGCTTCTTGTTTTAATCTTTCATTTAATTTCCTTGGATTTTTACAATTTTGGGATGAATGCTCAACATGATGACAAAATTCCTGCAGATTTGGAGAGACGCAGACACCTTAATATTTCGCTGGTACTGTATAAGAAGTTGAAATTGCTCTTATCACATTATTATTGTGCTTCATTTACTTGAATATGTGTTTGACACTGACTGTATTCATCAGTCACATTGTGATAAAGAAATTTCTTGCAGATAAAATTTCTCTTTTAGATATGGCAAGAACCCCACAGCTCTATCAGGCAAGGGTGCTGCTGCCCTGTGCATGCGCCCAGTCTTGTGCTTCCCAGTATCAATCTGTTCACTTATTCATAGAACCACAGAATCAGAGAATACTTTGGATTGGGAGGGACCTTTAAAGGTCATCTGGCCCAAGCTCCAGAGAGTGAACAGGGACACCTGCAACTAGATCAGGTTGCTCAGAGTCCCATCCAACTCGACCTTGAATGTTTCCAGGGATAGGACATACACAGCCTCTCTGGGCAACATGTCCCAGTGCCTCACCATCCATATTGTAAAAGATTTTTCCTTATATGTAGTCTGAACTTATCCTGCTTTGGTTTAGAATCATTACGCCTTGCCCTGTCTCAACAGACCCCACTAAAATGTTTGTTGAAAGACCACAATGAGGTCTCCTTGGAGCCCTCTCTTCTGCAGGCTGAACAACCCCAACTTTCTCAGCCTCTCCACTGAAGAAAAGCCAGAAGCCAGCCCTCTGCATGGAAAAGATCATCGTTGGCAACGAGGAGACTCTGCACCCTTACATTCTCCTGAACTAATACAAGTATACCCTCTGCAAACTGGGGCAAGTGAATGGATCCAGGAAATGTTTTCCAGTGCTTTTCTAGCAGTGTTTTGTGCCCTTCATTGCAAATTCTCGCTGCTAACAGCAGATGCTTAAACACCCTGGAAAACAAAAGCCTACCACATCTCTTCTGTTTTCAATTGAACTGGAATGAATTGTTCTAATTCTGGCATTGAAATCAAAACACCCTAAATTACAGTAATTTGTTTCTCTTTGTGAGTCATTGTACACTCTGAGACTGCACATTACTCAGGCTTTCAGTAAGGGTCTAATCCTGTGGGCTTCTCCAGGCCAAAGATCTCAGTAGAGTGAGGTGGGGCTCAGAGAACCCACCCCACAGCCTGGCTCAGAGCACACCACAGGCTCTCTAGCTCCAAACACAGCCAGATCCTCCAGTTCTGTGCTGGGGGTAAAACACAGCGTCACCGACATGAGAAAACATCTTTCACTGCTGAGCCTCTGATGCTGATTGCTTGAACAGCTTCTGGTTGCTCGTGGGAACTCTGCCAGGCTGCAATCTGCTGCAGCAAGGAGGCAGTCCCAAGGGAGAGGATAACACCTGGAGCATCCATCTCCTGGGAAATTTTGTTTGGTCCCTGCCCTCCCTCCTCTGGCTGCTCCAGGCTGAGCTCCAGCTGTTCTTTCACTTCACTCTGTTGCAGTGGCTTTTAACCATTTCTCAATCCCACTTCCTCACACTTTTGTGGTGAAGAATGCAAGGGGAGGAGGCAGGAAATGCATCCTGGTGATGTAGAGCACCTCATGCTTCCTGGGGCATTCTGGGGCTGCTGGGGGTAATATATTTAGGATTAAGAGGGAGAGTGTATTTGGTTTGTGCATCAAGGTTTTGGTAGTGGTCAGGCTGCAAGGATTATCTCTGCCAGAATAGATCAGGAGCTGGCTCAGTGTCAGACACAGACAGTTCTAAGATACACCTGCCACTGCCCAAAGCTGAGCCCATCACTGTGCTGATACTGCCTCTGTGATAGCATTTTTAAGAAAGGGTAAGAAAGGCTGTGCAGCAGCTGGGGAAGAGAGGAATGAGAAAATGTGATAGAAACAGCCCTGCAGAAGTTTGGTGAAGAAGAAAGGGGAAGAGGTGCCAGGTGCTGGAGCAGAAATTCCCCTGCAACCTGTGGTGAAGACAATTGTTGGGAAATATACCAGTTTAAAAATTTTGTTTAACTTCTAACTTTTTATTTTTGTCTCTCTAGTTAGGCGTGACTTGACTTTGCTTTGGGGAAGGGAATTTTCCTTAGTTTATTTAGGAGATACAGCATCACTCTAAGGAGACGGGCTTAGCATACCGACAGACAGGGAGTAACCTGAAGATGCCCAAAAAGATAAAGGCCATGAACGGAACATTAACGGAACATCGGTGGCCATCTAAAAACATCCACCCCAGACCTGCCTCTGACTGAGTTGAAGACATCTCACCCGGAAAGGACTGATAAGAAAATTGAACAATGAAGATCTAATTTACATCGGAGGCGAGGGGATTCGGATCCAATAGAAAACTGAATACTGAGGGTTGCTCAACTCTGGACCAGTGAACTTTGAAACAATACATCCCTATGGGTTTTAACTGTATACAAACTGGGGGAAAATCCTGTAAAAGCACATGTTTTTGGAATACTTTCCTTGGCACATCCTGGCCAGTAAATAAAGTAATGCCTGATTCTCTATCACTTCAAATGTAGTGCTAGAGGGTTTTTTATTTCTCCCGATTTTCAGAGACACTACGGTGATGCAGGCTGTTTCCCTGCAGCCCATGGAATACTACATGGGAACAGATATCCACCTGCAGCCGTGGAGGACCCACACTGGAGCAGGTTGATATGCCCTGGAGGAAGCTGCAGCCTGCAGAGAGAGGACCTCACAGGAGAAGGATTTCTCACAGGAATTGTGGCCTATGGGGGACTCACACTGGAGCAGGCCACTCCTGAAGGACTGCATCTGGCAGAAACGACCCCTGATGGAGCAGTTCTTGGAGAATGGCAGTCTGTTCGGAGGGCCCGTGTTGAAGTTCATGAAGACCTGCATTCCGTGTGAGAAAGGCCATGCCAGAGTAGGGGAAGGGCATGAGGAAGGAGTGGCAGAGATGATGTGTGATGAACTGACCACAACCTCCATTCCTCATCACCAGGTGCCACTTGGTGGGGAGGAGGTAGAAGAGCTGGGAGTGAAGTTGAGCCCAAGAAGGATGGAGTGGGGAAAACTTTTTTTTAGATTTACTTTTATTTCTCAGTGTCCTACTTTTACAATTAATTTGCAATAAATTACATTAATCTTCCCCAAGTTGAGTCTGTTTTGCCTCTAGCAGTAATTCTCGAGTGAACTCCTTGTCCTTATCTCAACCCAGGAGCTTTTAATCTTATTTTCTCCCCTTACTGAGGAGGTGGAGTGGGAGTGGCTTAGTGAGCACCTGGCAATCAGCCAAAGTTGCCACCACAGGGAGGACTGAAGAAAATCCCATCACTACTATTTTATGAGGAATATAGAACAGTAGCATCTCAAGAATAAAAAGTACCTGTAAGGTAATCAAGGCATTCCAACAATTTCTTCTCCCTGGTAAAATCAAGTGCGAAAGTATCAAAAGTATCGTTGAGATTAATTTCAGGAATTAGAACCTGGGAGGACGCAGTTGCCATGGAAACCCTGTAATGAAAAGAAAAATGTCTTTTAGCACTCAAAACAAAATATCAAGGTGTACCTGATCAATATGACTTATAGCTTCTCAAAAAGCTTGACAAAAACTTCTACACGTATTTTTATATGGTTCAAGTTAGGAACTTCTCCTACCACTTTTATTTTTGAGAACAAGATCTCCAATAATTTCATTTTTTTTTACTGAGCTTAGGCTTACCATGCAGTGTCAGATAAGATTTTAACAAGTAACAATATACCTTGAATTCTTCTTTTTAATTATTCACTGAACCAAAGAAAAGAGAACACTATAATTAGCTGTGTTTTAAGCAATCCTGACAGATGCTGCATCTCTCTGAACCCTTGTTTTCCCAAGCAGTTTCTTGCTGCAGGCACACCTTGGCACTGCTGTCCCAAGGGCTTAGTGCCGTGCCCACACCTCCTCAGCTGTTCACAGAGCACACTGCTGTTCACTTCAAAAGGCACAGGAGGAGGATAAAACAAATAGATGTCACCATGGTTTATTTTAAAAAGGCTTTTCCCTGCAAAGCATGCATGCATACTTATATTTCCTCCAAAACTGAAAAAGTTCCTCGCCTACCTCATTTCAGAAGGTACATCCACATTTTCTCTCTGCAGATGTACTAACATAAAGTGATGAAATTTCATGAGAAAACTGCCATCAGGAAGAATTTTTCAGACCCTTTAGCCTGGTATCTCAAAATGTGCATTTCTGGAGAGCAGGATACTGGATATGTTTATAGAAAGTTCTATCGGTTGAAGGAGAGACCTTACTAAACCTTATGCTATACAACAGAAATTGAGCAAATGTTTCAGTTTGGAGATAAACAGACAACCATGCATCCAATATATATCTGTTATTTGTCATTCATGACATGTCTGATCAAAATATTTGATGGCTTCAATTTAAAATTTTCCCAAATTAGGGTATTCTTTTTCTGTAGAAAGGACTGAAATTAATCCAGGACAAATGTTTACTAAGGACTATTTTTCATATAGTGTAGTATTTTAGGAAAATAGAATCAGGAAGGTCAAAAACTAAGCTGTACATCGCACTGCCTTCTGCAGTGTTTTCAAAAGCTGAGCTGAGAAGGTTTCCCAGTCAATATTCTTGTTACGCAGTTTTCAGCATTTTTTCTCATGCAGCTGTGGATGTAGAACTTAGTTTAAAGTAGATCCTAGGACAGTTTTTTTTTTTTTAATGTCACCAGGCCTTTTTGGACTGTTGTTTGGGGATATGCAAAGGGTGCTCTCTGTTTTTATGTGTTATTGTGATATTAACAATTCAAAATTTCAGATACCATATCACCATATTAGGTTCAGAGGTTGAATTTCATCCTCTAATTCTGCCTACTGTTGACACTGTAAACACTGACACTGTACTTGATTGCAAAGGGTTTTTCTAAGATAAATGCATTTCACCCACTGTAAATAATACACAACTGAAATTACTGGAGTGTATGCCATGACTTTGCTTGCATAGTTACCTGTTGTGCTTACAGAGAATATTATATTGCAATTACTTTGAAATGTGTGGATGAAGAAATGCAATGAGCATGATTTCAGGAGACTGTTTTAGCTGCTGGAGTTCAGAGCCCTGGTGAGACTGCTACATGAGCAGTCTAAAAGCAAACAAAATGTTGCTCACCACATGAGAACTAAGACAGTTACTTGTGAGGAATAATTTATTAATCCTATTTAGCCTCTTTTTCCATTTGCAAATTGTCTGCAACCACTTGGTGTTTTTTCACCCTCAGTTTTATTCACTACTTGAAATGATTCTCTGATTTTCAGGATGTTCACAGCCATCTCATTACAGACAGCAATCTGCGATAGCCAAGAATTAAGTTTGATTGAGCACATATGTCAGCTTGTCTCATTTCTGCTCTCCCAGCATCTCTCCTGTGATGGTACTTATGATGCAATTGTTCATGCTTGCAAGTTCGAAATGGAGCTTCTCTGAATATGCCCTGGTAGTCAGTTAGGAAGTTCTGTGTCTCCAGGGGTTTCTGCCCTACTGCTGGCTCTGCTGAACGCTGAGAAAAAGGGCAGACCCCACCCTCAGCTTCTGATTCTCATGGTAGTTTTACTACTGGCCACGATGTCGCTTGGTGACAGAATAAAAACCACAGTCTGACAGACAACATATAACCCACTGCCTTGCCTGGCCTTTCCTTTTTCAACTGATTTTGAATTCTCTGAACCTGTAACACACAACCCAGTGTTGCTGACCTATTTATAAATTGGTAATTAGCTTCGATGAAGACTGATACAGCACACCAAAGTGATAGACTTAAACAAATATGTAATGAGAACAAGGCATTTCATGCTTTGGATTTGGGAGAAATTGGCTGGAAAGTGTGAAGATATAATGTGAACCCAGAAAAAAAAAAAAAAAGCTGAATTAATGAGCACACTTTGGATGTCTTTCTTCTTTATTGTCCATACTCTCCCAAGTTTTTTTAAAAATTATTTTTAAATTTTACTGATTGATTGCTAAACAGCTGATATTCCAGCAGAATATTTTTTCATCAGAAAACCCTGCTGGAACTCAATGGGAATGTTTCAGCATTTCACAGCATTGCACTGAAAACCAGTTCAAATTTTCTGATAGCGTGCTCCTTGTCCTTGGGATCCTGGATACACCTGGCATGCCAAAGAGGACCCAGGATCCTGAAAGGAGTAGAAATTCCCTGCACCCAGGGACCCAACACAGCAACTGCTGTAACTTCTGAACCCCCTGGACTGTTGAATCTCCATCTCTTCAAGATGTGTGGTGCAGATTCACAAATTTACATATTTCATTATCTTGTGGCTTGCTATTTTGTGAAGAATATGAATCCATCAAGATCATTCCCAGTTTCTTCTAAGGAATGTACTTACTGCCTAATTTCTTTCTCAATCTCAGAAGTTTTGATGAAGTAGGAGTTTCAGCCATAAACCTGGTGGGGTTTTTTTGGGGTGTTTAAACATCAGACTTCTGCTTGGCAACCATTCTACCTCTTTCATTTGTGCATGCTGTTACTGTTCTAACTTAATTTGCACCCTTTTTGGAGTGCTCCTTTTCTCAAAGGGATGTTTTGATTTAGCATTACAGTAATGTTCTTCTCACTCTGGTGCAGCACAAAGTAGCATTTCAGGAGAATATGTCGACTATCCCCCTGCCTTTGACCACGTCTGTGGTGTGACGAGACAACACAGCAACTATGGCAACCCAGCTACCTTAAGTGAGGTTGTTGTTTTTTTTTTTTTTACTGAGAGGAAGGTCTCCTTTACCTTTCAGTGATGTTTTTAGCTGTTTGCAGGAAGCGAGCGTGATCATTCTCCTTCAGCGACTGCTCAGCCTGAGAGATGAGGGACGTTGAGCGCTCGATGCACTGTTTGCAGTTGGCAATCTGCTGAGCCAGTTTTCTCAGCCTCACCACCTTGAGTGGAAACACAGGAAAGCAGTCACGTCTCCACGATTGGGTTTGTACTTCAGAAGCAAAGCTGGTCAAAGGAGAAGCTAAGAGGAATGGCTTTGGTGACAAGAGCTTCCTTCAAGCTTTGTGGTGAACTCTATCTAGCCATGTAACATTTTTAATAAGGGACAGGCACAGCCTTTCTGCCTGAATATCTTCCACATGGAAAACAACATGGGAGAGCCAAAACAAGCACAGCTGGCCTATTTTCCAGCAGAAGGAACGTCATTTCCTGGTAATTTCTGCTTACATGATAACTAAGGGCTATTTAGATAACCATTTCCCTGAAATCATGAGATCTGTGTTAAAGGCTACTTATAGATTAACTATTTTTTTCCTATAAATTAGATGAGTTTCATTAAAAAAATCTGAAAAAAAAGCTTAAAAGAAAAAGACTGTTCAATTCTATTGACAATACACACCTGACCTTCTCATAATGTGCTTTTAGTAAATCAGGGTGTTTTCTGGTTGGATATTTTTAACTGGACAAAAGCACAGTAATGCTGGAGAGCTGATTATTATTATTGCAAACATATGTGCTGGAGATAAACGCAGTAGATGTGACTGTAATCATTAGCTGAAAGGTTAGGGAAGGGCACAGTCCTCCATTTAAAGACAATGCTGGCTAACAAAGCTTTCAGGAACTGCAGTAGTTCCTGAAAGGTCTGGGAGTCCTTCCCTTTGTTATTACATCAGGATCATAGTTTGAACAGGAGTAAGAAATAGGAAGGAAATTAAATAATTCTGGAATTTAGAAAGGCACATTAAGATCCAGTTACATGCAAAATGAGGAAACTAACAACCAAGTCATTTGGCAGAAATATCCAAATTTATAATCAAGATAACATTCCTAGTCTAAGAGATTAGGGCACAAGGTATGAAGTTGCCGAGTTGAGTTTCAGATATATTTGCATCCTAAGCAGTGATGAGGGTATCTTAGTGCACCTATCTGATAACAGAAATAAGTAAGAAAATAAACATTTTTGAAAAACTTTCCAAAAAAGACACTGGCCAAATGATTAGTGCCATCTAACATTAGTATTTCTTTAAAGACAGAAACAACAAAGAGGAGGAAATGCTGGGAATGCACAGATTTTGGTAATGCTAATGATCTGATCAGCTTCTAGGATGAACTAATGCCATAATGTTTTCTGTAACTGTGCATTTGCAGAGATTACAATTTTGTCTACACCAGTCTAACCAGGGAAAAGTTCACTGCACCAAGTTCATCCCTTTATTTACTAATTAATTAACAAGCAAACAGTGAACTGAAATAATTATTAACTTGTGAGTTTTTTGCAGTTAGAAGGCATGCCATGATTTGTGACATCTGTATATGAACTATATTTTTCGCTTGATTGATTTTTATATCTTCTTCAGAAGATGAAGATGATAAACTGTAAAAGGAAGAGTCTCATCTCACTCCCCACCCACTTTTGCAATGGTAGGAATGACATCTGCCCTAGAATTATCTTATCTAGTTGATATTTGTTTCTTTCCCATTACATGTGGGATTTTATAGTGTTTGGATGATAGGTGAGGTTAAGGATGGATCTGCACAGGGTTTTCAGCCTTGTGACTGAATCTGCAGCCTTGCGGGCACAGCTAGAACTTTGTACGAGTGTACAGTCCTACAGAGAAATTTGTCATGCTCTACCTTCCAAAAAGACTCTTAGCCATAGGTCCCCTTAAAGGAAGATACATTGGGCAGAATTTCCTGTGGCTTTTCACATGGGTGTCCTGAGCCCCTGAAATCTTTCAGCATATACCACATCTGAGTCAAAGCATTCCAGATCTTGACTGGACCTCCCCTGATATAACTTTTGGCTGAGCAAAAAAGAATAAAGAGTGGGGACAGATTCCAATAACAGCTCTATTCAAATAGATTTGGAGTCTGTTGTATTACAAATCTTCCATGCTAATGGAAATTAGAATACTTTGTTGCAAGCAACACAGTTTTTAAAAGCAATCACATGTATTTCACAAATCCAAATGAATGGTAAGTTTTCTACTTCATTGGTAGAACATCTGGTCCCTCTGCATAGAGAAACAGAGTTGAAACAAAAATGAAGAAGGCCATCTATTTCATTTGGAGGGAATTATATTTTGTTAACAGCATGAGGAAATTCAGGTTTTGTCACACAGTGTACAGGACCTGTGGTTTCAAACGTGTTTAAGTTAGCCCTTGCCTACAGGCTTTTCATTTCAAGTTAATTGGAGTATCTTGACAGCCACACAAACTGTTTAACCTGCTCTTGACTTTATTCCTTTCCTGAGCTTTTCCCACACAAGAAGAATGAATATCTGACTTAGTCAGTTTAGGAGTTTAAGAGTAAACACATTGTACCTAGAAAATAAAAACATTAATTCAACTCTAATACATTTCTGAGTTAACAGCTATCAAAATATATTGAAACTTGAATATCAAAGATTTTTCCTGCTCAAAGTGTTTGCTACTAATAATCATGGAACCTCGGGAATTAAAAATGCACACCTAATTTAATTTCTTGCATGCTTTTGAATATCTTTCTTTGCAAATAAGTTATGACTTCCTATTCTCATGAATGACAATGACTGTAACAAAATTTTTATGCCATAGTATTTGAATAAACAATTACAGTACGTAGGAAAAAATAATGTAGATAATTGCGAGACATGATTCTATATGCTGCGACATTTTGTGAAAGTGAAAACTTTGGGGGAAATACTGTCTGGCACATAACAGAGTGAAGGAAACATTAAGTGGACATAATTTAATTGTCATTAACTGATCATGACAACATTTCTGGTTTTATCCTTAAAATCCATAATCACCTGTAGCAAGAGAAATGTGAAATAAACAGTTGAGGTCTAGCATACTAATCTTCCACTATTTCATTCTTCTTTACATGAAAATAGCAGTAGCCAAGAACTATATAAGGACTTTTCCAAATTTCTACTAATAATATCTGCAGTCAAAAAAGCTGCAATCAAAAGGAAGCAGTGTTGACCTACTTGTGATCTAACGAATAAAATCTTTTACCTTTCCTTCTTTGATTTTGGTACCAATTATTTGTCGTCTTTGCTGGATTATTTCAATGAGTTGGTCACATTCTTCCATCAGCTTGGTTTCTTGGCGGGATGCATTTACCTATGAAGCAGAACATTATAATTAGTAAAACCTTTTTTTGACATTTTCCCTTTCCATCTTCTAATTTAAAAATTGCAGTTTCTAAATTGTTGGGTTTGGGTTTTTTTGCTCCTTCTGTTAGTAAAGAATGTGAGGAGGAAAGAAGACCCAATGTATATGATGACCCCTGTGAATGTTTTCTCATCCTCCAACCATTTGTAGCTCCATCTTCTTGAACCAGACACAATTTATACATCATTACTAATACTCAGAAGAATTATATTACATGGATTTATTTAGTCTCTCCTTCAAACCTGGAAACCTTAAGTATCTGCATCATTCTACAGAAATGAGCACCACAGCTTAACTCACAGTGAAAAACTGCCTCCTTTTAGATGGATTTGAACCTATTTCCTTCCAGCTGCATATAATGATCCCAAGTCCTTTTACTGGAAAGGACAATGAATTAATGATACCATATTTGTCCACATATTGGTTCCTGAAAGATTCAAATTACCAAAGATTCAAGTGACAGTACCAAGTCATGTGTGTTGACTGTCTTAATTATTCCCACTTTGCCCCAGCAATCAGATAGAAAATAATGTGCTCATGTACTTTTCTGAAGTATAAATATATGAGGAAATGAAACTCTTTTTTAGTGCAAAAAACCTCACAAATATTAGCTTTCTCTTGAAAATGTCGACTTTTGTTAAAAAAACCAAAACTTATAAAAGTTTGTGTTCTCTTGTGTTTTGTTTCTGAAGGAGACTGATTTTCTCTGTGAAAAGTCAACCTTCTGGTACAACCAGAAAAAAGTTCTTCCCCTCCAGCAGTAGTATGTTTAGCTTATATATAAGTGTAAAGAGTTAGAGAAAAAGGTAAAAAGTTCTGATCATGTCTAGAATTTAAAAAAAAAAAGAAAAAAAGAAAGGACTTATTCCAGAGCTTTGTTTCCGTTTGCACTTTGCTAAGGGTAAAAGAGGGCAAGAAGGTAAAGCAGCTTTCAGCCCTGGCCAATTGCTCCTACAGACACATCACCTTTCCCACTGAGATAGTAAGAGTCAGTGGTGAACAGCAACAGGGAATAGTTTCAGGTGACAAGTAACTACAGTGCACCCCTTGGTGGTTTCTTCAGTCCGATGAGCCCCATGATCTGCATCAGCATTCTTTTCTTTCCTTCCAACAATGTTTTTAAACATGCATTTACCTATAAGTACATTTTGGAGCTCATTAAGCTTAAGCAAACGATTATATATCTAAATTGGGACCAGAAACAATTTTACAAATAAACTTAGGCGAAATACACAGTGTCACCCAGGCAAAGAGGGGACTTGTTTACAAAGACCTGCTTTCACCAAGGTTTTGGATTATCCTTCTCAAAGCTTCATAAAATTAAAGTTTGTTTGTACATTTTAGAGGCTTAATTATTAATTAGGACATCAAGATAATAAAGAGAGAATACATTTGTTCCTGGAAGGGGTGAGACATAACTGCAAGTGCTGAAGATGTGGAAGGTATTCCCACTGTGCTGTTTTAGGTGCCTATCAATCTGCTTACATTTACTGTTTGCTCTGCCTGGCTTCTCACCACAGCCCATGAGGAGAGGCAGACCACGAAGCAGCCCACCCAAAGCCTCTAGCAGGGCCACTGATAGCTCAGGTGGCCTAGAAAAGTTAGTCAGTCAGCAGTGCACCGCCTATTCCCTCTGTTCCTGTTTTCCCATCACCTCGGCTGCATCATGCATCTTACTTTGGCATGAAAACCTGCAGCGCTGCTTTCAACAAGCTGTGCTGTGCACCAGCTTCCCAGCCCTGATTTCAGCCTCACTCGGGGGCTGAAATTCCACCTGGGCGCAGGGAATCCTGCCCAGGCTCAGCCAGAGCCAGCTATCACATCCACTGATCACATCCACTGCACGTGGGCGCAGCTCCTGTGTCAATACCAAGGCCGGCTCAGCCACAGCCAACTTCAGCACTTAATTACAGGATCGCTTTTGGCACTTAATTGCGGTAACACTTCATGGGATTTTTGAGTAGCTTCCACTCGAAGTGTTACTTCTAGCACCACTTAACATCACCAATTTGCTTTGTCGAGCAGACCTAATTAATTTTTGGGATAACTGTCATGGAAAGCGGAGTTACAGGAAGGTTAAGTCAACATTGTTTCATTTAATGCTCTGGTTGATTTGAATAGTAATGTATTAATTGGATCTTAACCTAAAAAGCTTTTTACTAAGAAAAACAAAATGCCTGGAAAAAAAATCTTTGGATTTCTTAACACACTGACTGCAGACTTCTCTTTTTCCTTGAAATCTGAAAAGTATACTCTTTTATAAAATCCGTTTGAAGACATTTCCAACTTTATACTTTGAACAAGCTTATTAAAAATGAAAATAATATTCTGAAATTTTATGATATGTCTGAGCTTCGTATGAGCAAAACCCCCAACATTTAATCTGGGGGCTTTTCTCAAGCTGAAATACTCCTTAATCACATTTTCAGCCCACAAAGCCTCGGATTCAATAATAACTTTATAACTGAGCACATGCCTAATTTTACATGCACTGTATTAGCTGTGGCCCTAAAGGGACTATTTGTGAGATTACCATTGAATATTATTTACTTGTGTGTTCCTGAGGAGTCGTATGTCAGACCAAAGAGCCACAGGCATGGATCAGGGCTCCGCTGTACAGGTGCTACAAAAATACCAGAATAATGCTTTTCCTCCTACTTGAGTCCTTTGATGAACAGCAACCTTGACAACAACTTCCAGCTGGGGCTGGCCAAGGAATGTGAGTTCTGTCTGGTGAAAATATTTGAGGTTTTACATTCTACATTTTTTCCACATTAAAAAACAAGCCCTCTTTCCAAGGAGTTTGTTAAAACAGACTGAGAGTTGCATTATGAAAGTCTGGTGACTGTGTCACACACTTTGTGGGCATCTCCAAATCATACAGAGGGTTGACTTCAGTCTGGGCTTCCTCCACCCAAGATGAAGGTTGATTCCTTAATCTGAGGTATCTATTGCCTGGGAGTTTATGGTAGAGTTGGGGACATCTTTCTATAGAAAATGTCACTGACATTAATTTAGTTTTGGCATCAACTGGTTCCATAAAAATCCATGTCCAGAAATACTTTGAACCTAAAGCTTTGTGTTTTATTGGTATCATTTTTATAAACTTCTTTTCCATGCCATAAAACAGTTTTAAAGCTGACTAGGACGCCTTAAGATTTAGCTATAACTAGGACGTCTACAAAGAAGAAATAAGGACAGATTCTAGTCCTGCTTTTGTGGGGAATTTATTGCCATTTCTGTAATATATACAGTCCTCAAATAGTTTACTGAAAAAACCCAACAACCTTACAAATTTCAGGTTTCTTTCCAGGTTTTCCAGACAGATAGATAGGGACTGTTGCCCTTTGCCTCGGGAAGTAGGTGTAGTTACAAAAAAGAAAAATGGGGGTTCCTCAGATGTCTGTCAGCGAGCTGGAAACAGCAAGCCGTCCCAACCCAAAGGGGAGAGCAGGCCAGCTGTTCCCAGCTCCACAAGCTGAGATCTGCTTTGGAAAGTGTTCTGCTCTCTGTAGAGGCTTCCTAGGCTTTCATCTTCAGAGACTTGAGTTAAATTGCAGCTTAGCACATAAGAAAATGAATGTGGTGGTTTCAAAGTCCCCAGCAGATGTTTGGGAAATCACAAAACTAGAGAATGGCTAGAGATTCAAGGTTACAGTGGAGCTTCTATGGTTAATTCAAAGGCAAACAGAATCAGAGGGCTGGGTTCATACCCACAAAATCTTCCTCAGCTAATATACAGAAGCAAAGGATTTTTTTTTAGTGTCTCAGCAGAATTTTCCTTGCAAGAGCAAAACTCTCCCTCTGATATGCCTTATCGGTGAAGCAATTCTCTCCACAAGGGGAAGTCCACATGTGTCTTTTTGGCAAATAATCTCTGAATGACAAGCAAAATAAGACACCCTAAATTAGAGGAGGTCTGATTTTTTTAAGACTACACCATCAGTGATAAAATCATCAAAACCAGAGCAATTTTTCTTTACTAGTCATCTGTAGAATATGCAAAATGGAAGAAAGTAAGTTGTAGAAAGAGTGTGATCTTTGGAAATTGAATTTGGAAATGAATTTAAGTTTCATCTTCATGATTTTAAAATGGTCTTAATTCCTTAAAAAATAAATTCTTTGCAGCTGTGGCTGTACAGATAAAGAAGAGGTATGATTTTTTTAAGTGTGTTTGAGTTGATGATTACAGAATGACTATATACTATGGCTATAGAATGACTATATACTCACAAGAAAACAATTTCTGTATACTCACAAGAAGACAAAAATATCAGAAAAGTAAATTGAATGATTCCACTCAAAACCTATTACATCATTGCCACATACTTCACTCTAGATTTGAGCCTGCTCTCTTTACAGGAAACCAAGAAACTGATACTAAAAAAATCTAAAATTTTTGCATATAATGGCTGATACCTATTTGCTCTAGGAAAACTTTCTTCATTGCCATGTAAATGTGGAACTCATTTTCTTGGATTAGTGTCCCTAAGTGAATTAAAGGATTATAGACCTCTAAAGAGAGAGGCCTGTTTATTTTACTCCATGTTGTAAAGCCAGTAACTTTTCTTCATTGAGCCACAGGACACTGAAGCAATATTTTAACATCATCCATGTTTAATTTATTTATTTAATGGAAATACAAAGGATAATCATTAATGAACATTTATGAAAAAATTTCTTCCCTTTCTTTTTATGACCATGCTGAATGGGAGTTGTGGATTCAAAGGTTCTTTATTTCATATCCCTGTTTGATATTATGTGTTGTTCAATTTAGTCTTCTGCAGAGCAAAAGCAGCTCGTGGAAAATAACTTTTTCAGACTTTCCCTAGTCTAAGCGTAAATCTGATTTTATCTATGACGACAAACTGTGCCTTTGGAAATATGTGATATTAACCAGCTTGCCATCTGAATGGATCCTCTACAAATTCTTTACTCTGAAATGGTGCAAAAAAAAAAAAAGAAAGAAATGGTCATCTTCCATTTCAAGTGTGCCAGAGGCTTTGTTTTTGTTTGCATTCCACATCTATCTCTAAGCAGGAGACCTGTGTTTAGAGGCTGTCTCAGAGCAGGTTAAACAAAGGTCAGTGCAAAAATATGCTGACTTACTCTGGCTACATAGGAATTTTGTGAATGAAGGATCGATTAGGCCAGGATAACCAAACCACTTTGGGTCAGGCAGATAAGACTATCTGCCCCAATCTTGACTAAAAGTAAACCTTTTTTAAGAAGACTGAAGTACTCATTTTACTTACTAAAATATTGTTTTAAAGTTTTTTGTCCCACTGTGCTTTGAAGCACCTTGTTGAGAAACTAACCAGCAAGACACCTAGAAGTCCTCTAGTGACATTTACAGTCTAATCACAGAACAAAAAAATCCCAGAATTTAATGGGAAAAAATTGTTTTTATAGGAATCTCATTATTTTCACTCATTTTTTTACCATTTATGTTATTCCTTTCTTTGAACTTAAATAATGAAAATACTTTTTAATTGAACAATATTTATTTATTCTTTTTGCTTTGTTTTTCCTGCTAACATTAAGCCTTTGTTCCATACTGAGCAAAATATTCCACTTCATGTGTTTCATTTGGGGTAAAAGACCAAAAACTATCAATCAATCACTGAAGTTCAAAGGAATACCCATCCATTCATGATGTTGAAACCAGTGCACTTGTAAACAATAGTTCAATACTTAAAACTGTCATCCAGGGTCCAGGGTCTTTAGTCTAGTGTGTAACATGCTCCTAAGAGGTTCAGTGCCTTTGGTCTCCTTGCTACTCTAGATGCTGTTTATGTTAAGCAGAAAAAGGAGGAATTTAAGAGTATTTTGTTCCCATAACGACAGATGCCTCAGAAGGTTCCATAAAACAACAACATGTTGACTTACAAGAGACAGTCTCTGACAGCAGGCACAAAATATTACCTACCTTAATATATAAATTATATATTTATAATATACAAATATATATAAAATATAACAAGTGGCTAATAGTGAACTAAGCTCCATTTACTAGTCTAAGGACAAAGTCTTGCAAGAATATCAGTCTAACAAAACTCTGAATATTTAGATGTGAGACAAAGGGAGAGATGGAGCAAATCATCTGGCCACCTTAGCAGACAGTGGTAAGCTCTGCTATTAGTTTATATACAATCTGTACCATAACTCACCATAACTGTAACTCCAATTTACAGAAGGTACAAAACAGTTGTAGGTGCAATAGCATGTGCCTAATCTGTACATAAAATGTATGCATAAGTGCTGCAGTTTCAGATTTGTATAGGACCAATTATACATTTAATTAGTATTTTTTTGAATCAATTTAATAATTCTTTAGGGAAATAGTATTTTACTACTAGGCTGCAGCTTACTAGACATGCAATTTAGCACATCCTTGAATGAATATTCCATGTCACCATATGCCATGCATCATGTTTTGTCAGTTTTTATTTCTGAAGTTTCTCTTTTCAGATGCTATATAAAGTCAAGACCCTAACTAAAGCTTGCCTGAAACTTTCATTGAATGAAATCAACTTTTATGAGAGCAAAGTTAAATGTAGAATGAAAGTAATTAGAAATCAAAAATGATCATGCTATATATTTCCTCAAAATAATGTTGTCTCCTGTATCTTCCCTCATTAGAAGCTGTCTTAGATAAAACAAATACTGTAAACACCTCCTTAGAGTTTTATGGATGTTGTGAGGTTTGCTAATTAGTATCTCACTGAGAGTGAGAACTCCCAGTTTACTTCAAGTCATATTTTCCTCAAAAAAATATCATTTACTTCTACCACTTAAATATAACAAATAAATGTAGCTACTGAACAAGCATCTTCACAAAAATGGAAGATAGTGGGGCAGAGGAAAAAAAAACTTCATTGACATTCCTTTCCAAGTTATCTGCCAAGTTATCACACATATTCCACAGTGATGGTAAGCACTTGTCTAGCCCATTGGTCCTGTCCTGAAAAAAAAATCCCCAGCAAAGTAGATTCCTTTTTCCAAACTCTTTGTATGAATCTGAAGGCCACTTCGCTGCATTTCACACACCAGGATTTACATACAGGCTTTCCAACTTAATTTTCCCATTGAGAACTTCTCAGTTTACTTGAGCTTTGACAAAAATAATCCCAAATCTCAGAGAGTGAGTACCATAAAATTTTGTGAAAACAGAGTACTCACTTTTTTATTGTCACAGACAAACCCTCTTTATTGTTCGAGTGTCCTTTGGGAATCGTATTGACAGGAGAGTTATAATTTTGCTGTCTCTCAAGTAACAGAAATGCCATAACTATCTTATACAAAAACTGATGGAGACATTTTGTTGCAAAATTTAAAGGAGCTATCTTATAGCTGAAGACTAGCCAGAAAATCAAAATTCCATTATTTATAATTTTCCTGTTTGGCTCATTTCTTTTTGATAAATCCTACATAAAAATGGCAACAGCAGGATTTTTCAGGTTCCGCCATTTTCTCATCATTGGTTTTGCTCTCCTGTTTCACACTGATTTAAAACGTATCTGATATGTCTGAGTGTTGAGTACATGTGCCAGTGAAATAAAGGTTCTTTCAATATACTACTTTTTATGCAGTTGATTATATAATATGGCTATAAAAAACACCATTTGACACACACAAAACCAGTTTTTGACTGGAAACTTTATGCTGAGATTTAGCCTGCAGCAGATCTTCAGAAGTGCGCTAGAAACTGAGCATTTCCATTGCATTCAAAGAGCAAAGGATGCAGCAGTTTGAGGGTTACACGATTAGAGGAAAACGCCTCCTCTTCTTTATACAACCAAAAATTATTTTACAGTGTTGTCCAGAATTTGCTTCCTATGACGTTTGGTGAATTCAAAACAAAACAAAACAAACAGAAGGACCGAGATACAGATGTTATAAAGCTGTCTACAAGCAAAATCTATTTCCTTTCTCCTCCCCCCTAGATAATTGCTCTAATTTCTCCTCCAGCTGAGTTCAGATTATGTTTCTGTCTAACAGATGAGAAGCTTCATGGTATTGACTATACAAGAGACATTTAATCATGTATTTCCTAGGAGCGATGAGAAAAAAAATCCAAAAACAAAACTCAAATTGCTTAGGAAAAAAGTAACTAGCCTAAGAGTGTGCTCAAATTTGTGCCTTATGTTAATGAATGCCATGATCTAAAAGACCTCTGCAGAGTCCTCACATAGTCACAGAATGGAAATTACGACAAAGAAGCAAATTTTCTGTGACACAGCACTATATCCTTTCCTGATTCAACCAAGAAGGGGCTAAATCCCGAGCTGCATGCAGCTGGAAGAGGCACAGGGAGCAGAGCAGAGCCCTGTCCCCTCACATGTGGCAGTGCTGCAGAGCTCACAGGCAGGGCAGGGGTGCTAAAGGCCACCCTGGGCCCCTCCAGCACACAGCAGGACGAAGGCAAACCTGACAGGAGGTTGGTGTGGCCACGGGGGTGTTGTCACCCAGGGATTCACCTGTACTGCCATATCCTGGGCCTGTCAATCCCAATTTTACACCAGTGTTTTTTGAAGACTAGTGCAAGGCCCCTGCAGAAAATTTAAAGATAAAATTATCCAAGACAGTTTTTAATGCTCTTGAAAAAGTTTTCTACAGTTACTGTCAGGTGTGTGAATGCTGTGAACTTGGACTAAAAAGAAATACATATCCAAGCAGTAGCTATTTCTATTCCATTTTCTCAGTTTGTGGAGAAAGCTCTATTCTATCCTATGAATCAGTTTATCATTTCATGCAGCCAACCCTGGGGAGACAGCCACAGCCTCCTGCCCTTCACAGAGTGAGGAGCAGATCTGCCTCACCACGACCAGCCCAGCAAGCTGCTCTGGGTGAGGGGGCTCTGCAGAAAGCAGCCTGGCCAGAAGCAGGAGTTTGAAGACCTGCCATGGACTCTAAGGAGGGAAAACAAAGATTTCCTGATTAACAGCCTTAAGGGTTCCTGCAAAACCAAGTAATGACAGACAGGATTACAGAGGAATGGAGAGTGGAAAGACAGCAAAATGAGGGTAAAATAAAAAACATGTTAGAGATGTGTCTGAAAGAAGAGTAGAACCAGTGTGTCAGCGTGCTCCTACAGAAACAGAGAGATTTGGGACAGAAAGGAGTGTTATAGTCTCAAGCAATCATATTTCAGGGTGTGGTTCCCTTTGAGAAAATTTGATTTAAAAAATTGTAACCATAAGCTATTAGCACAGATCATACATCCATGTTAGGCATGAAAGCAGACATTAAGATACTAAAATTATTATTAGTATAAAATGCTTAATATTATATCTTACTTAAAGCAATACAGAATACAAGTTTGGATTGATTTATTCACAAAGGTTTTCCTGCTGTTATGACCAGAACTACCCACAGGAATGCAAGACTGGAAAGGACTTCTTGAGTCTCCCAAGATCAGTTTCTCCATCAGGATAAATCCTGTCATAAATTGATAAACTCCATCTAAAAATAGGCAAGATTTAAGTCTCCATTGCTGTGATGAGAGGCCAATCCAGATACCCCTTCCCCAGTGGCTGGAAGACCTCCAGCTTCCAGATATTCTACATCACTGATCAGTCCTTGCCTGCTCATGGACGAAAAAAGTGAAAATAACTGTTTCAGAAAGGAATAAGCATTAGCTTTAAAACTAAAGAGAGACTGGGATTTGGGTCCTTTGCTATGGATGGTATTACAGTGGGGAAGGATGCATGGGTGGATCAGTAATCTGCCACAAAGCTGGCTCCAGGGAAGCCACTGACAGCTCACTTGGTTGATGAGGAACAGTGGCTCTGTGACAACATTTGGTTTGGCTGGTGAGGATTCATTTATCCAAAACACACAGAGCCTGTTTGTTGCTCATTTTCAGAAAC
Source organism: Origma solitaria (assembly GCA_013397895.1). NCBI lineage: Eukaryota > Metazoa > Chordata > Aves > Passeriformes > Acanthizidae > Origma > Origma solitaria. Next base: position 583,852 of record VZRL01005690.1, read on the forward strand.
ATCAGCTTCTGCTCAATATCAAAAGCCAAGAAAGACATTCCTCTTTCATTTTTTATGTAATATTGAAATTTTTTGCTTATGACATGATAAAAGCTCAAAAAAAGTTAGCTCATAGCTACAAATAAATGTTAATCAGCATGGCTTTTAAAAGTTTATATATCTCAGAATAAAATTTTGGTAACTTTAATACAAGGAATAATAAAAATTTCCTTTCCTTCCTTGTTTTTCAAACTATATATGAAACCAAAAGCTTATTTCCTTTTTTATTTTTAACTGGTTTTAAAGCCCCCAAAATCTAAATCAAAATTTTTTCAAATTAGGTAAGGAAAATCAAAGTTGGTAACAGAAGTCTTTAAATTTACTGCCTATGTTTTTATATGTTTACAAATGATATACAATGTATTTTACATTATTATCTGTAATATATCTAAAAATGAAAAAGAAAGCATTCACTGTAAAATTAACTTTGTGTACAGTTTCAACATTTGAGTGAGTTCATATGTCAAAACTAATACAGTCATTGGAAACTTTTCCTAATAATTTGTAATTTTATATTTGTATCATTAAGGTTTTAATGAATATATTGTTTTTTTCATTCAGGTTCCTGGCTTGAGATCAATTTCTTTCATAACAAACAAGAAGAAGAGTGTACTGACTTTTCAAAAATCTTTTTAAGCCACAGCTTCTCCAATGCTGGAGATATGCACATCATATCTGAAGTTTTCACAGAGCTCTGAGAAACAGAGATAACTTTAAAGTTTACTTCCACATCCTCACTCACCCAATTTCCAGCACGGCCAAGGTCCAAGGTTTTGACTGAAGCTCATTTCTAATATTTAGCTAATTTAAATGCTAATTAGACTAATTTGATGAATAAAACATGGTAGGAATTCATTAACAACTACGCTGCAATTGCTTTACGTCTAGAGAGAAATTTTCTAAAACAGGACTCCAGGGACAGTAGCGCATCTGTTACCAGTTGAACAAGTTGGATTCTTTGTAATACTAAACTTAGAGCTGGTAATATATTGCAGAACTGCAGAGAAGATGGAGGAGCAATTTTAAATTTTTCAGATCTAGCACAACTTGGCCATAGGCCACCAATGAAAAAGAAGCCTTCTGCTGTCCTGAGCCCATCTGCTTCATGGGGCTTGCTCTGAGTTTCAGATGCAGAGCAAGAAAATGTGCCTTATCTCTGACTCTCATTACCTACTTATGTCATTCCAGTTGTTCTGCCTGGTGTTATTGGTGCCTATATAAAGAAATTAAACCATTCACCTCATGTCTGATACTCATGTGGGCAGACTTTTACGGTTTTATTGAGCTCCGTGAAGTTAGTGAGGCTCCAGAGAAGTGGAGCATGTACAAACATAGATAAAATGATCTCTTTGGAAGAATAGGGGGTTGTTTGGCTTTGTGTAGTTAGCTGGTTTGGGTTTGTTTCTTTATTTTTTTGCTTTGGTTTTATTTGCTTTGCCTTTTTTGGGTGAACCTTTTTTCGCCTCTTCTGTTGGGGGGGAAGTATAGGTTAAGATCCTGCCCTGCTAAAGATTTTTTGTGGTACTCAGAGTAAAATACGTAAGTGAAGCAACCCAAAGGCCTGTAAGCACCTGTCTTCTTTGGATGATAAATGTATTTAATGAATGACATTTGAGTACAGATATGTATTTAGATAGTTAATTCTGATTAAAAAAACCCAAACCAAAACCCGTGGTCAACAGAAACCTAAATGAGGTTGGGGATCTGGGTGTTCCTATTTCTTTGCATTAATTTTCCACCTGTAGATATTCCTCTATCTCATAAAGGACCCAGAAAGACAGACATTACAGATAGTAAGTGATGTGTTCAAATACAGTAGTGGTGGAAGCAATATTAACACACCATAATTAAAACAGGATGGAAAGGAATGTAAAGGAAGTTATCTGTATTGGGAATACCACTTATCAGTGAAAAAGCTTTAAGACAGTTCACCATTATTTAAATTAATTTCTTCACTTGTTTGTTTGTTTTTGTTTGCTTTGTTGGGGTTTTGTTTATTTGGTTTTTTGTTTAAATGTTTGCTCCTGAATGCCAGAAATGAATGTAATTAAGTTTATAAATATTTCAAGCACAGGTCAGTACTCACTTCTACATGTTGACAGGTCTGAATGAGTTTTGCCAGAAGAGTTTCCAGTTCAGTATTCCTCTTAATAAGGTTGGTGAGGTTACTCTCCAAATTTTGCTATTAAAACAAAAGAAAAAAAAATTAGCATTTCAAAGAATTTAATATTTAGGTGAATATTTGAAAAATGTAATGACATACTTATGAACATGAGACTTTCATATTGATATGTTCCAATACATTTTGATTAGATTAGACGTTTTGTCTATGCAAGACAAGAGAACAAAAAAGTTCAGTATAACAGTGAATTCTGGAAAATAGGTTTTCTAAGGACCTGCTAAAAACTAGAGGGTCAGCAATTAGTTTTATTTGGGAGGAAAAAAAAAAGAGTAAGAAAACCAGAAAACGCAAGAACATTTCCTCGCAAGAAGTGGCTTATTTTAACTGAGAGCCTTTTTGACTTCTTATTTCCTGCTCTCAGTCTAACATCTGAATTTAAAGGCCTGCTGCTAACTGAGGTCTCTGAGCTGGTCAGCACTTTCTTCTTACGATTCACACTGCTGGGGGGACAGTTGATCGATTTGATTTAATTCCCTAGTTCAACAGAGTTATATTTTTTAATAAATAATTCTAAAGAAAAACATCCTTTCTATGCATAAGAATGAAATGTCTACTCACAAACTCTGCCTTCACTAACTGTTCTTAAGAGAGAACTTGTGGCATCAGTCTGTGTTTATCAATTGATTATGGCTGCCATAAATATCTGCAACTGTGGTAGGGCAAAGTCCTTTCCAGCTCACAGATCTGAGGCTCATCCTGGCTCTATGCAATTGAATGAGAGATTGACATCTAGCAACAAATGTTTCAGAAAGAAAACCCAGGCACAGGAGGATCAGGTCTGTGACAGCTGTGACCCACTCCCTGGAGTTACTGAATGAGAATCCAGAAGTGGGTCCTGTGCTTTTCTCCCAACAAGGGCTGCAAGTGTCTCTGCACAACTTTCATTAATTTCAACCCTCCTCATCTTTTATTAGTGACCTTCTTTTCTTCACACTACTACTTTCCCTCTGGTGTATCTATTCTGTCATTTCAGTCCCTGCAGCTACCATTAACTCACCTAACTTGTATAATCCTCCCCCAGCCCCCACCTCCATACACGCATTTAGAGTGTGTGTTTGCCTTTTGGTGCTGTTACTCCCTGCCTATTTCATGCTGGTTTAAAACACTTTGTTCCTTGCCCTCCCCTTCTGCAGCCACGCAGTCCCCTTCCCATTCTTACATATGGCTGCAAACAAATGAAGAAGGCACAATTTCATTGCTGACTGATACATATTTTGGCATGTACCAGGGCTGATGCTGTATGCATTGAAGAGGCAGTCAGTTCTGCTCCACTAAAGAAAACACAACATTTTGATGGCTTTACATATATGACCCTTCCAAGGAGGGTGATGGGTGTTTGAAGTACATAATTTTGGCATTTTCTTCCCAGCAGATCCATGCATATTGTGTATGATAAGCTCTGGCTGCAAAAATACCTTTTACACTACATTTATTTTATAGCCTATTAAAACAAAGAGTAACAAGAATAGGCATTTTTACCGAACTGTTTGTGCTGGATCCTCTATTTCCATAAGCCATACTGTCAATGATCTTAATTGCAAAGGCATGTTTGCTGTGCTGTCAGATGTGCCTTTGCAGGGCAGAGACTCACATGCAAAGTCAAAATATCATATATAGTTATAATATCAGATAACTTTTGTCTTCAAAAAACATTTCCTTAAGATGATCCAAATGTCCAAATACTCTTAAAATTTTATTTATATAATTTCTTCATCTTATATATTTATTTTTTGCATGTTCCAATATTTTACACTAAAATGTTTCAATGAAAAATGTGCATTCTTGATTGAGGTTATCTAATTTAAAACATATTATTGGACATAAAAAATACTAACAGTTGGCACCTAAACATACTATGAAGAAAAAAATGTATTCAAGACTGTTGAGAAACACTGCAATGATTTTAAACAACTGAAAGTTATTGCCCTTCAACTAAGGCCACTAATACATGAAGAGTCAGCATTTTCCCCTGAAACAGAAATTTATTGACCCATAGATTATATACAGATTATTATATTCAGGATATTTCCAAAATCTGGGTATAATAATCTATATTCCTGGATATATATTGAACAAAATCTTAGAATGAGTTTCCTATCCAGTGACTATAAATACAAACTCATAAATATTATTATGGCTTCACACAGGTCTCTTGATATCCTCTGCATTTCCTGACCATGAAAACGAAAGAAAACTACTGAACAAGTGAATTGCTTTGGAAAAACTGGAGTTAATCCATTCCCATGCTCTAGCTCCTTGAACTGTATAATGTTTAATATGGGAAGCCTGGGATTTTGTTTCCATGCAGTTTGGTATGCAAGAGATTGGGATTTTTAAAGTCAAGAATGATCAGAATTTTGTTAAATTTTTGTTGAAGAATGTAAGTTTGTATTAATGCTTTACCAGGTAACAAGAACCTGGTGGCTGCTTTCTGAAATTAAGGCCAATCTTTCCAGTTTCACTAGGATAGTACTGAATGACATCTCTGAAAAGTGGCCTGATTTAAAATTTTTAAACATCCTAATTCCTGCAGTATGTTTACCCAGATTTTCTCTTGGCAGTATCTTCCTCTAGAACTTTCCCCTATTATTTTCCCAGACAGACCATGGTGCCACTTTGGCTACCACATGTTAGTAGGTACCTGAAGCAGAGTTTGAGCTCTGCCCTCTTTTTGCTCTGTGTAGGGGGACACAGAAAAGGCTTAGACATTTAAATTTCAGAAACAGATGTTTGCTCACAGACTTTCCAAAGTGTTGCAACTTCATTTCTCATCCATGCCTGGAACTTCCCCAGTTGCATAAGACTACAGTACCAGATTTGCAAGTCCAGCTGACTTGGAAAATTAATCCAGTTGTTGTAGGCCAGTTCTGGGAGGGTGAACTGTAGCCAGGTTTGAAGTCTGAAGAAGGTGGGCTCACACATTAGGATGAGTACATGTGAAAATGAGTAACAGAGTAACCTTATTGCCATTATTTTCCTTCTTCCCACCTAATCTTCTACTGCCATTCTTTTGGGAACACCAAATTACAATTGTATTTTTGGAAATGTTCTAGGTAAATCATAATTTCTTAAACATTCGCACCTGCCTTTTCTTATTTTTTTTGACAGTTGGACAATTACTAATTTTCATTGTTACCTGTCTATTAAAAACTGATCTTAGAAACTCTGGGTTTGTTGGTTTTTTTTTAAGAAGCACAATAGTTGCTCTGCATTTGCTCTGTGGGCAGGCTTCATGCATGTTAACTCAGTAGATGCAAACTGCTCTCAAAAAGCAAAAGCAAGGCTGAATGCTTTCTGACTTACCAATGTAGATCCAGCCCAAGCTCTTGACATTCCATGCATGCTTTGGAACTGTTTTTACAACATCCAGTATAAAGTGAAAAGAATGCTTCCTGTCCATTTAGCATGGTCTGACAACTATATAACATAAATATTCCTAGAATCTTGGGATAAATCCAAGTAGATGAAATCACAGACATGTAATTGAAAAGGACAGTTAAGGATGATGTTTCATTTTGACTCTGCATGCCTATAAAATGATATGATCCAGGGACTGTAGTCTAAGTTGGAAAAATTAATGCAAAAAAACTAGAGGAAGGCAACTCAGGACTGATCACATTTTTAAGCTGCTGCCTAGCTCACGATCATGTTGCTGCTGAAGTCATGATCATGTTGCATCAACGATTGCGTGAGGCTTGTGCCCTGATTGAAGTGGGAGGTCAGACTGGATGATCATGATGGTCTCTTCTGGCCTTTAAATCTATCAGTCTATGAAAACCAAATGTGAACCCATGCCCTTTGTCAAATTAACAGTCTCACGCAAAGCATTGCCTGTCTAAAATAGGAAGGTAGCACAAACAGATAGTCCTAAGCTACTATATGAGTTGGAAATGCTGTCAAAATAATTTAATGTAAGCTTCTAAAGAAGAGAAATGCTGAGTTGTGTGCTCCTGCCTTATGTCACAGCAGACGAAACAATAGTATCCCCAAGATCATCTTCTCAGAGACATTTTCCACAAAAAATGTCTATTCAAAAAGCCACAAAATAAAACATAATAGCTCTCAGGTACAATGAGATTTTAAAATTCTATTTGAAGTAAAGCAACTGTATTTTTCTCGCTAAAAATATTATTTTTCCTCCCATTGGTAAATATAAGTACTCATTTGAATTGTCCATTCACTGCTTACTGGAAAACTTTGACAACTGGTGCACTGAAGCTGCAGCACATGCTAGGACACACACTGCAGGATAGTATATGTGATAGCAGTCCTGATCACCATTTATATAAAATCCACCATGATCAAAGCCTTCCAGCAGCAAACATTGTTCCCATTTTCCTTGATCCTGGTGTAGAACTGACTAGAGCAAGGCATGTTTTGAGACTATCTCCTGGTTTAAAGAAGAAAACAACTTTGCATAGTGGAAATTAATTTTAGTAATTAAATAGGTTTCTTGAGAACCACTGCCACTGTCCCATCACCTCTTTACAAACAGTCAAAATGAAACAGTTTATACATTTTCAAATTGGGTTGGTTAAAGCATGTAACTTAGACACACAGTTACACTGCTGTGAAACATAGACAAGGAATAAAACACCACAAAGCAAAGTGTGATCGCATTCTAACTAACTCAAGCCAGCAGGGACACCAGAGTGGTGTTGACATGGCAGATCAGTCTTTAGTCCATGCAGGCTGGCTAGAGATCATAAACATACCCCTTGTCACTAATACAGCCCATGCAAACACATCTTCACCGAAACTTTTTCCTCCTAATTCGAAGGCCTTATGCTTGCATGTGCTCCAGTTATATTTTCACCTCGTCATAGTGACATACCCCATGAACTAGTCCTGTTGCCTCCAGGACTTGTGTCTAACCTATTAAAAAAGTTGCCAATCAAATCCTGAATAACTGCCAGAATATCAAGCATGGTTTTGAGCCAGGTTTGGGGTATATTAATGCTTCCTTTGGTGCTCTTTATTTAAACGGACATGCCAGGTGCACATGGAAAAACTTAAGCCAATTTTTATTCTGTGTGCTTGTCCTAAAACAGATGACTAGTCTCCTGTAGTATTTGCGTGACCAACCCTCCATTTCTCCTGCCAGGGGATGGTAACATTTTAATAGGAATGATTGACCTTAAATCTCAAATGTGCAGAGCTTGACAACTGTACTCCACATTCCTATGTGTAAAGAAATAACAGCTATGATGTTGATAGACTCCTGGGGACTAAGATTTTTACCTCAAGTGATTATAGTATATCAAAAGGAAAGACCCACGAGATACTGCACTGTTAATTAATTGTCCAGGACTATTTTTATTAAAAGTGCAATGAAAATATCTGCACAGGAAGCCATTATGACTCCAATGATGTTAACTAAGTTGAGTCTATTCCCATATTTCATGAGAACGTCACTTATTTTTTTATTCATCTCTATTTAACATGGGACATTGCGGAAACTAAAGGAAATCCAAGCACTTCAAATTCGTGACCACATAAAATCTTTATTAACTGAGAATGCAATATTCTAGGGAGAACCTCCAATTAGACTCTTGTGTTTCTGCAAAGCCATGCCCTCAAACATACCAGGGCTTCTTGCTATTTGTAGCCACATTTTTCCCCTTTGATTTAACTACACTAAACTGTCCTGTGAGTTGCTCTCTAGTCTTCCTTCACTGCTTCTTCTCCCTTAGAGAAAGAGAAATTTCATAACTGGGGCCTCTGAGAAGAAAGAACAGGACAAGAGCTGTGTGTATATAGAACACTACAGCAAAAGTTTTCCATCGATGTGTACTATTCAGTTTGGAAAAGAAACAATATATATACTTAAAAACTATCTGCTCATAGCAGGGACTATGCTTACCAAGAGCACAGGTCAATGAAACCTACACTGCATACTTATTTTCATAGTTATTTTGTTATTGTAATGGAAGAACATACAAAAGTGAAGTGAAAATGGCATTTTCTCTTAAACAGAGGCACTCGAACTTGTTATAAGAACTTTGGTCCAGTTTAGACAGTGACAAAACTGACTATATAGTGCAGGTTTGGGGTTTTTTTTTTCAATTAAACTATTAGAAGATATGCAAATGCTAACTTGGCTTGGAACTGGGGGGTGGTTTCGGTACTATCTTTAATGAGCCATTCATCAAAGGACCAGAATAATAATCAGAAATCAAGAATCAAGAAGAAATAGATTTAGCATCTGACCAAATTAAAAAATGAAATGCAGCTTGGGCTGATATGTGAGTTAATGCAGGCTTGAAAAAGTATAAAAATATATTTGAGGCCACAATATAGTTGATGATTTCTTTCCTGCCTCAACACAGAAGGAGTCAAACTGGAAGCTGAAGTGTTAAAAGAGCACAAAAAATACCAGACACCCTGCATTTAAAGCATGTCATTAAAGACTTACTGTGGCGAGCTGGACGGCTTATAAACTCATTCTTTTCCCCATGGACTAATCCACTGCAATAAAGGGTGTTAAGGACAACTTGAACTATTGCACATCTGTCCTGCAGCACCCTAGCAAAATCTACTTCCAGCCTCCCAGGACATGGAACGTACTTAAAACCAGGAGTTCAGCATGAGCTGCCCTGAGATGCATAATGTAATTCTGCACAAGCAAGATCTGGGAAGTATTCTTTCCAAAACCTAACTTTCTAAGTTTTTCACAAAACTAATGGCAGACATCTATATGAAAACAAACAAAAAAGAAATTATCTAAAGAACCATGATTTATGCAGTGTTATTAAAGTCCTGGTTTCTACAGATGTCTGCCTAAACATTTCTGAAAGTTGAATTTATTTAAGAGGTTTTATTGTGGAAATAAAATCTGGGTTTAATCAGTCAATACATATTACTGCATTTTGCGGCTGAAAAATTCCACCTTATCTAAGCAGGTATGTGTAAAAACAATTCAGTATTGTGCAAAGCTGGCAGGTTAGAAAGGACAGCTGGATAGGTAAGGAATGGAGAAGGTCAACGAGGTGATTTGGTCTGCATTAGGTAGCAGAGTGATGGAGCTGTCACAAGCCTAATTCAGCTCTTTCTGCTGGCCTGTCACAAAGCTGACACTTGAGGCAGCTGCACCATCTGCATTTCTGTTTCCCAGTATAGCAAACAGCACGTTGAAGGATATCAATTGATTGCTCTCCTGAGGATACTAATTGTCCATCCAGAGAATGAAGCTGCGAGTCCATCTCCTGGCATGGCCAGAAGGTCTGGCACACCCAGGACTCACACTGGCCTTGTCTGCCACTAGTGCAGTGTGTAGCAGCTGGGCTAACAGCAGCTCCTGTTCCAGACCTTCTGTGCTGCTCCACTATAGGGAGGAAACGGGAACATCTGCAAACACAACGTGTTCCCAGCTGCTGCCCTATGGCACATCAGGAGCCATACAGGCACCACTGGTAAGCACAGGGGAAGCCACAGAACTGTACCTCTTTCGGAAAATGCCGATCCCACTGTCCAATGCCATGGGGCATGAGGCAAGTGTCACTGAAGCAGCTGAGCAGAAACACCAATTCTGGTAAAGGGTCAATTATACTAAACAAAGCACCACTTACAATTGTGGTTTTTGTATTTATGAACCCTCTGAAATTTTGTCAAGAAGTGCACCATGAGCTAATCACAACACTCTGAAGCACTCTTCTTTTTCATCGCTGAAGTCATTGATGGCTCTGCCTTTTCCTTGCAGCAAATGGGTTCCAGCCTACATACCACAAAAATCAGGCATCTATCCATTTTAATGCTCATTCTGCCACGTGCTCACTGCCTTGCTGCCCATGGTTAGAGCTTGCTCTAGACGGAAGTGTAAATCTCACTGTGTTTTCTTCTCATTTGCTCTATTTCCTGTTCAGCAAACTAAAACCTTCTATTAGACTGAGTAAATGCCCTGAAAGAAGTTTGGTGTGGGGAACTTGAGTTCCCCACAGTTTTCAAGTTTAGATAGAAGTTTAACTTTTTTGAAAAGAAGGCTTAAGCATTCATCTAAAATACTTGTCAGCCTAGTATAATTTATCAGTATTTTTCTATACAAAGCTTTTGACCAAGCACCAGGTCTCATATTTAGGAGTTACTAAAACAATCATCTTTGGATCAGATTTCAGGTATAGAGCTGTTATTATATTTAAATCTTTTACTTTATAAGTTGCTATGGATAAAATCAGATAGCAATATTAAATAATCTTAGTATAATTACATACTTAGGGACTTATTAAAAGAATATGATGGTGGTGAGCTGAGCTTAAACTAAACAGTGAGTATAAATTGCAAGGTACAGGTCATGACTGGGAAGCAGACTTTATTTCATATTTATGTCAGTCAGGTGGAGTTTCTGTTCTGACCTGCCTAGTCCTTACTGCCAATACTTCATCAGAGATTAACTCAGGATTTCAAATTCACTAACCACCACCACTACCACCAAAAAATCCCAATCCACCCAAACCTAAAAAAGACAAAAAAACAAACCAAAAGAGCAACAAAGCCCCCACAAGTTTTAGCTGGAAAACTAAAAGTTCTGAGTATACTTTAAACACTGATGGACCAGAAAAATAACCATGAGAAATCCTGCACTTAATTTTTCCCTTGCATTTTGTAACTGATTAATGAAAAAAAAACACAATAAGAAGATACTCAGCAGGCAGAAGTATCATCCTCTCTCATTTAATGCTCAACACTACATGTTTTTCCTTCCCTTATCTCAGCAGTGCATCCAACTCCACTCCCAGACATCCTGATCTCCCTCACTACTCCTACTACTCCTACTTCCAAAACATGTTTGTATTTTGCTCCTTTTTTTCTCGTCATGCTGTGATCTGTCTAACTGCTGCTACAACATGCCCCTCACCTCCTGCCAGACTTTATGAACCTGAGCTGAACTCAGTTTCTGGCTCTTGTTTTGCTGGCAGCGTATGGTGCCAAGAGTTTCTGGGAGGAAGGTCTGAAAGTAATGTGGATGCTCAAGAAAATGCTCAGGGGGTGAGTGATGCATGCTACAGACAGGGCAACACCCAAAGAAATAACTCCTTCCCCTACTAAGATACTATTTTTCACTCCCTATTGGAGTGCACTTTCACAAAGAAATGAAACAATCAATTCAATGTCAATCCAACTATCATTTGAGAGGCCAATAATTCAGGAACACATTATTTTTCAGCAGTCCTCCATAATGTATTTGCAATGATTAAAAAATCCAACCAGCCAAAAGCAAACATCCCATGTGGAAGCCACAGCAGACTTGCATATCCACTTACTTCAGCCTTGCAGATGATCACAGACGTGTTACTTTATTAATGTGAGCTAATCAATTTGTATCAACTAAAGAGTTGCTCAAGCTAGTGTGAACAATTGCATGTGGATACTTCAAAGTAGTGAATTTTAGCTCAAGAAGGCATGTTTGCAAGTACTTCTGTAGTTTATTTTTACTATGCTCCTATTATCACTTGCAGCATACCAGACCATAAACAGCTCAAGCCAGTTCTACTCCATCAGTACTTGAGATCCCCTGACTATATACCAAATGTTATTTTCTATTTTTTATTTCTGACTACACACAGTTTGAAAAGTAAAACTGGGGTAAAACTTCTGTCAGTTAAGAATCAGTATTGTGACTAAATATTCCTGATATCACCACAGAATTCTGGTCCCACAAGACATTTAAAATATTTATTAGAAAATAAAACTTCTGCTGTAGTTTGCAAGGTGATAGATCATATATTAAATCAAAGGATGTTTTTAGGAAAAAAAGTGCAAGTAGAAGCCCAGATATGTGCACCTGTAAGATTTCAAACTTACAAGCACAGGTCTGTTTCAATTTCTGTAACATTATTTTGTACTACAGTGTCTGAGTTAGAACTTCGTTTTCTTGACATTTCAGATTTTCATCTGAAAGGCAAAACACTAAAAAAGGCGTATGTGTTCTCTAAAAGAACCTGGAACAATCAATAAGAGATCTGCATTTTCTAACAGGAAAACATTTTGAACATTTTACTAATGAAATACGGATGAGATTCTTTGGTTATGGTCTTAATATTAAGCATAAAAATATGAACAAGCAAATTTAGTCAATCTGGCATCAGAAAAGAGAACATTTAATCCTTAGAAAACCAAAGGAATTTATAAGTACATACATATATACTAGATTTCAAGAAATGCTTAATTAAGAACAAAATACTTATAAATAATAGAGAAATAAAGCATCTGAATCCACAGTCCCTTTCCTATAAGAACAGCAAGTGACAGGTATAGCCCAACCTTTCTTTAACAACTTAAAAAATTCAGATAAATCACAATCATTTTAAAGTGCCATTTTCCTGGTACCTCTTCTTCCTCCAAAACGCCAAATGCAAAAATGATGGTCTGCCAGAGGAACTCTTGTGTGAGTAATGAAGCAAATGCCAGATCCTGCACCTAGGACAGGGCAACCCAGGCTGTGTTTATAGACTGGTGAACGAGAGGCTGGAGAGCGGTGCCATGGAAAGGGACCTGGGGGTGCTGGTCCATGGCAAGTTGAACATGAGCCAGCAGTGCCCTGGAGCCAGAAGGGACAGCCCTGTCCTGGGGGCATCAGGCACAGCATCGCCAGCCGGGCAAGGGAGGGGATTGTCCTGCTCTGCTCTGACCTGGGGCAGCCTCACCTCGAGCGTTGGGGGCAGCTTTGGGTGCCACAATGTAAAAAAGACATCAGACTCTTGGAGACTGTCCAAAAGAGGGCCACAAGGATGGTGAAGGGTCTGGAGGGTCAGCCATATGAGGAGTGGCTGAGGTCACTTGGGCTGTTCAGCCTGGAGGAGACTGAGGGGAGACCTCCTTGTGGCATTCAACATCCTCACGAGGAGGTGGAGGGACAGGTACTGATCTCTTCACTCTTGTGACCAGTGACAGGACTCTAGGCAGCAGCATGAAGCTGGGTTGGGGGAGGTTTAGGTTGGATATCAGGAAAAGACTCTTCACCCAGAGGATGGTTGGGCTCTGGAGCAGCTCCCCAGGGAAGTGGTCACAGCACCAAACCTGACAGAGACCAAGAAGCGCTTGAACAATGCTCTCAGGAACATGGTGGGATTCTTGGGATGTCCTGTGCAGGGCCAGAGTTGGACTCAACGATCATTTTGGGTCCCTTCCAACTCAGCATATTCTATGATTTTACGACCTTTGAATAATTTACAAAGAATCTTAGAACCTTTCATCTTATCCATTCCAGCACGCCTAAACTAAGGATGCAAAACCGAGCTAGTCTTACATGGCCAGCTGATCATCTTCACAGCGGGTGGGATAACAGCAGTGAAATGTAGAGTCATCCTGCCTGAACCCTCCCGTACAGCTTTGCCTACTTTTCTGTAACCATTGTAACAACAGCATGACAGGCATCCAGGTAATGAAAAATAAATTACCTTACATTTTAGTAAAAAGACTAGCAATTTAGAGGGAAATGCAAATCCAATTATTCCTGGAGAAAGAGAGGGGGAGATCTTAACATTTCATTTGACACATTTACATAATGTGACCAATTTATACAGACTTCCTCCAGACAAATTATTCATTTGATTTATGACAGCCTTTGAAGTTTTGCCTACTATCAAGGCTACCAAACTTTTTCTGCTGAAAACATGAGTCAATGCTGATTATATAAGTATGTTTTTCATGGCACTTTGGGAAGATACAAAAACTGTACAGCACATGAAAATCTCAACTTGAGGCCTTCAATTAATTCAGTTAGATTTTGATCTCAGACAAAGTTTTCTTTGGAGAAAAGACATGGACTTGATTTACCCAGGGCATTATTTAAGGTCTGTATTCTCTACATCCATTTTTTCTGAGAGATGAGCCTACAGACTTTGTGAGAAATACCTCCTCTTTAGCCATACAAAACATACACAAATAAGCATGCATTTACACAGATGCTCATATATGTTCTGTAATGTGAAAATAATGAGTTATGCAATGTGCAAGAGGTGTAGAGAGAGAACAGAGTATTCTCTGGTGTTTCTGCAGGTGGTCAACAATAGCATTTTGAGGTCACACAATACTGGTTGAGTGCTCAGCCTGATTTCATATACAACAATATTTTCATTTCCTACTCTTTTAATTGACTGAAGTAAGATCTCTTTTTCCTGGATAAGTGAAGGCTCAGGGGGCCTCATAACAGTGTCCCTATACCTAAAGGACACCTACAAACATGCCACCTCTTCACAAGCAGCCACCTGGAGAAGACAAGGAGCAATGGGTACAAGTCGAACTGGGAGACATTTCACCTCAATCTAAAGAAGACGTTTTTTACAGTGGGAACAATCATTTACTAAAATAGCATCCCCAGAGACAAGGGAGAGTCCTCATCACTGGAAGTCTTCAAGATGCAATTGGAGAGATTGTCTACGTAGTCACCTAGGCTCCCTTTTACATGCAAGGTTGAAACAGATCACCTTGCAAGGTCCCCTCCAAAGTGTGGTGTTTTACAATTGACGATTTATTAACCACTCCTGCCAGTTAAGGAGCTCTATCTATAATTGAATCATTCTTTTAAGCATGGCTCTGTGTGCATGTGCATGTGCATGCGTGTACATATGGATGTGTTTTAGCAAATACTCCAGTGAAATCAACCTACAGCTTTGCTTAGCCTCTCATTCCAGCTCGCTGAGCTCCATGGCTGCATTTTGAGCCGATTTGCCCAGTTTGAAACTATTTTAATTACACAACTGTTCCATGATTTTGAACACTACAGCATCATTGACAGTCAAAAGTGAGTTACGTACAGGAGAGGAGATCTGATATCTAATTCCTACTGACCTGGTCCGCTCTCCTGTATCTCCAGATGTTTGCAAAACAAAGCCTGGCAAGACTTGCCAATCCTCAGGATGTCAGGCTCTCCCAGCGTGGGGGCCTCTAACTCCTCAGTTCTGCACATGAGCCTGTTTGCCTTGTGCATCAATAGGCAAGTCTGTGAGATGGCCAAGAAAGTAACTGTGCAAATAGCAGAGGAGGAGCCAGGAGAACCATGCCCTATATTGCCTGTGTAACTGTGTCAAGAAGGGCTCTACTCTCTAAGGTGCTGTTACACTGATAGGAAAAACACGTTGGTTTTGGTACGCCTTTCACTTTGTTGTAACTCTTCATGCAGGAGATGGAACATACATTTTGGAAATTACATATTCTGGATAATATTATTGAATATTGAAATTACAGTTTCATTAACTTCCATTTTTTCATTTGTTTCTGCCAGAGTGGTTCCTACTGAACATATAAAACTAGCTTTTACCTATGATTTTTTTAATTATTAAGGAACTTATTTTACTTTATAATTCAATATCTGTTTTCTTTGTTTCTATAACGTATTTGTTCCCAAAGTTAACAGTGACTCAAATCTTCCAATGTCTTTGTTTCCATAGTAACCACGTTACTTCAAATGAAAGAACCAAATCATACACCAAATACATGAGGCCCTAAGATACTTTAAATTACTCATTTAACTAATTTTAAAAAATTGATAAAACAAATTTTCTTAATAAAGATAAAAGAGTAATAATGCATGCTTTGCACTTTCCCTATATGAATTTCAATTACTTTTACAAGAGAAAAACATCCTGATCCTTATTTTACAGATTATTCAATTTTCCTAAGATCAAATGCCTTTAATCAAATATGCACTGAAGGCTATACTAGTTTTCCTGCT
Source organism: Origma solitaria (assembly GCA_013397895.1). Lineage (NCBI taxonomy): Eukaryota > Metazoa > Chordata > Aves > Passeriformes > Acanthizidae > Origma > Origma solitaria. The sequence continues at coordinate 599,742 of VZRL01005690.1, forward strand.
GTGTCAATGGACTTTAAATGAGAGTCATCAGAAGCCAGTAAAGTCAAGAAGGTCCCTCCCATTATGGATACTATATACTGGAAAAATTTTTGTTCAGGCAAGTAATCTGGGTGCTCAAGATAATGATTATTACTTGTTTGTTAGAGTGGTATCAGCTATTTCTCAAACAACATATACATGGTTACTGAAGTCATCAAGAGCAAAGATATCCAGGTTTGACATAACAGAGGTAAGTTGCCCTTGCCACAGTCCATTGCCATGCAACCAAAATGAAAACTTACTGCATGAACATTCCCAATTCAGACTTCTAAAACTCGCCCCTAAGAAAAATGTTATCAAACAAACAACCAAACTAACAAAACACCCCACAAACCAAAAAAACCCAACCAAAAAAACCCCCAGAAAACCAAGCATAAAAACCTGTCTTGCTGCTGGAATGTAATTTTGAAACTGCATGACTGAAAAAAAGAAGATTTCAATAGTTCTTGATGGGTTTGTCCAGACCTTTAAGGTTGTCCACTCTCATTATTAAATATGTGCTGTGGTATGTCTCCAGTGTATGACATTAGCTGCTGGGTGCTTTTCAAAGTAAATGGAAGTCTGCTTTGTTTCATCTTGCAGAGTTCCCTAAAGGTAACCTCAGAAATGTCTTAGGTACAAATGAAATTTGTGCACCAAAAACGCTTTTGAGATTCAGTGTTTAACAACTAGCATGAAAATCAAATGTGAATGAATGAAAGAAAAGAGAAATGAAAGAAAAGGTAATCACAGTAAAAGCAATTGATTTCACAACTTGGTGATTTTCTTTAGGGAAACACTATTTTGGTAAAGCAGCTGTTAACCCTGACAACGCAGAAGAGTCCCCACAGATCTATGGATGACGAGCTGATCATGTGCTCTCACAGCAAAGGTGGCTGTTGTTGCCTTGAAGGTGTTTAAATGATGAAGCATTGCACAAAGAGGTTGCACGAGGGGGCTCTGAGGTTCTATCCTTGAAGACAGTCAAAATAGTTAGTCCCTAGGCAACCTGCCCTCATTTTGAAAGGGGCCACTGACTAGATAACTTTCAGAAATCTCTTCCAAACTAAATTATTCTCTAATTCCGTAATTAGAATACTTATTTTTATAAATCATAACTTTTACTGAATTCTGAAAATCTGTAGATAATTAGTTGAGACAGAAATAATTTTTATATGAAGAACTTAATATGTTTTTAGAAGCTAAGTTTAACATATATGACTAATAAATGATCATCATTATAATACGTGTCAATGTTTTGTACTTTTGACTGCACTATTCAAAGTATGTTGTAAACCATGAGTGAATAATATGGCTACTTAGCTTTTTCTATTAACTTCATTTATTCTTTGAATTTTTATCTTCTGCATGATATCAAGCTCCAGTGAATAAAATTATTTTTAGGTAGTATACAGTTAGAGAAACATCACACTTTTTCTGCTTCACCTGGAATCTTTGACAAAGAACAAGACTGTAATTTAATAAAGGAATGTTTTCAGTTTTCAGTGCACTTGTGAGAGATGATAAAAAGAACAGAACAGGAATTACAAGGCATCTTCAGCCTTAACTATTTCAGGTACTCTACTACATAGAGAAATCTGATTTATATTTCTTCATTCAGCATTGATTGGGCACTCTAACCAAGGGTGGAAAAATTGCCACCTTTTTTTAGGACTTAGTCTGCCAGCACGTGGCATCAGGCAGTTGTGGTTCAGTGCTCCCGGGCTGTGCTAATGGGGATGAACGTTCAAAGAGCTCTAAATTAAAAACCCATTAATCAAGAGGACAGATTCAGACCTGCTTTTAAGTGCTTTCAACATTTACTTGCTTGATATGAAAGCTGTAGGGCAAAAGGAAGATAAAACCTTAAAATATGTATGGATTGCTTTACATAGAAGTATAAATGAAATTAACAAAATTTAGTCCTAAACAGTGTTAGAAAACTGTAAAGAGAGAACCACCTACATGAATTACAATACTTATATAAAACTTATGCCTACTTCTCAATTTTCCCTGAATAGCCTGCTGCCCTGATTTTCTCTGCCCCATTAAATTGTGCTTTTCTTTTTTTTTTCCGTAGTCAAAAATGTTACTTAGCTGAAGTGAAACTCTTAAATCTTTTGAGGGTATACAGTATGGGTCTCCTAATTAGGACATCCTGTAGAAACACAATTAAAAAAAGACTGGAGAAAGGGGAAAGAAATACTACATCATACTTTGTACTGAAATAATGCCCCAATTAAATAAAAATGCAAGCTAAAAATTGCACGCTCTTCATTTTTCCCTAGAGGTCTTGCATAAGGCTAAATGCATTTTCAGTTTAGTCCCACAGATTTTTAAAATTGTGTGCTATTATGCATCAGAGCTGCAATTAGTCATTTTGATAATAACAACGGAGTTTATAATTTCACACCAGGCTGATCATCACTTGAAACCATTTATTTCAGCTCAGCACATCCCCTGTTAATTGGAATGTTTTTCTAGTGGTGTGTTCCCATTAAGATACAGTCTTGTCATTACAGCCATTAGGGTTGACCTCTTCTCTTGAATACAGGCCAGGAAACAGCCGTCCGGAATCCATGCATATGGATAGCAGGATTCACACACACTAACAGCTATCTTCTTGTTCCACCCTGAGTTCTAGCTGAAATAAAAGAATTAGTATGCAAAATGTTGCAGTCCCTTTTGCATGAGGCCAGATTCTGCAATTATTGTGGTCATACCTGGCCTTAGAAAGTGGAGAATTTATGATGTCTGCCTGTATCGTTTTTAAAACTAGTTTTGCTATACACAAAAGGCTAAATCCAGCCATTAGCTGACTGTTAAGCATCAGATGATTTCCAGAGACGTAGCTCAGTTAATAATTTATCCTGAACTATTTAGAACATATTTCAGACTTTTAGAAGCTGTTACTCATATCAGTAGGGATTGTAGTTTCATCTATGATGAAGCATATTTGACATTTCCCATTATTAGATCCTTATTTCACATACTGCAATGTCAAACTCCAGTTATATCAGATTAAATTTTCCAGTTGCAGTATTTCCTTGGCCTGATTTTATTTAATTTTAAATTTTATGGAAACGTCAGATAAAACCACGAGCTAATTTCACAAAACAAGTTACAGAAAATATGCTGCCATCAATGATAAAAAGTCTTGTTCTGCTGCTTCATTGCTTTGAAAGCTGGACTTAAATTGGGCAGGAGACATTTTTGTGCCAGGTATATGCCTTTTTGCTTTTAGCTGCCAGACCTTCCAAATTCAGACAAGATCCGAAAAAAAGGGTACATCACAGTTGTGCAACTAAAAATTCTGAAGACTGTCAACACTAGCTGAGCTCCAGACTCCCGGCTGACCAGATGGGACATGTACTATCATGGTACAGGTCAGGGCTACTCAAACTCGACAGCAATATCCTTGTAATGACTCCTCCCACCTGATGACCTAAGGCAGAGTCATATTCCAGGTCTAAAAGCAGAGAGTTTATCTCTCCTGTGCCCCCAGTTCCCCTCCCTTGAAGACACACTTGTTAACACAGAGAAGTCCAACTGAAAATTGAAATTAAACAAGCACCACCAGCTAGAAACAGAGAAAGGAGCATGACAAAGACCTGGAATAAGGTAGACTAGCAATGGATAAAAAATGCTCCTGGTGACGCTAGATTGGAAGGAGGTGCTGGGAAGAAATGGGGATGGATGAATGGAAATGCAGAGCAAACAAAGAGTCACTATGAAAAAGGGTGCTGAGACTGGTAGATGGGTGAGATGGAAGCCCCTCTGGAAATACAACCAGGCAAGAAAGCCTCAAATGAGACAGTAAAATAGCAACATAGATACTGGAAATGATAATCCCAGGAACGGAAAAGGGGCAGAGATGGTGGAAAGATAAGGTGATGGGTAGAAGAAACAGCAAAAGGAGGACGAAGGAAAAGTGAGCATAGTGGAATGAGAACATACTAATGGAAATTACTGTGTTGGGTAAAGAGGTGGGAAAATAAAGCCTTGCGGGGTAGAACCATTAGGGCAAGAGAGCAGGGAGGGCAGAGCCCTGAGCAGAACAGTGGTCTGTGGGATGGCAGGGGCTTACCGAATATAGTTGCTCATCCATGGAGGTCCGAGCAGTCTGGGAACCAAAGGAAAAGGTTCAGAATAAATACAGATGTAGAAGCAGGGAAATACTAATCTCAGGATATGGATGCTGAGCATGTACAACTGGAAAAGGATCTGAGCAGGCAAGGAGACTGAGACTGGGTGTCATGAAACAGGAAGACCAAGTCTAAGGATGGAAGATGGGAGTTAGAGAAATTAGACTCCCTCAGAGGAAAAGGTCTCTAGGTGAATAATTTTGCAGGAGTTTGTGAGGGTTTATTTAACAGGGAAAGAAGTCATCACCAGATAACTTTCTAATAAATCTCAAATGATCCCTATGATATCAGCTATATTTTCCCATTTAGCAAAACATTTCCATCTGCCAGCAGATGTGTAATGATATATTACAACAGAATCACATAAATGAGACCAACAGAGACAACTGGTCTCTCACCAGAGCATCTGGTTTTATTGTTTCTCACAAATCTTTTTTTTTGAAACTTGGGAATACTTCTAACATGCAAAATGTGAGAAGTAAAATCCAGAAACGGTCCAATGGTTGTCTTTGGAAATGCTGCTCTTTTGTAGGCACTTAAAAAGGCAAACATCAAAGGACCCTTTACTCTTCTAAATTATCAACTTGTGATTTCTATGAATTTTGCCATTGATTTGATTTAGGTAGTATTTCACCCCTTCACTGTTTGCAAAGGAAACTGAAATAAAGCACTTGTTCTCCCAGTCCAGCTTTTAATTAACAACAGACTGCAATGTTAATGTGATTGTTTGGGTTTTCATTTGCTAAGGATACCTCAGTGTAAGGATCAAGACTTTGATCTCTTTTGTAGGCTTTTTTTCTTTTCTGACATTACCAATCAAAGAAGAAGTTAAAGTGGTTGCATTTCCCATAGTACAATAATTTCACAAAATGTGTTTTCCCACTTTAATGGTTTAACCCCAGCTGTCAGCTAAGTTCCTGCAGCCAGGCTGGACAGAACCTCAACAATCATGTGGTCCAAACTTTCTTGGCAAAAGCACAGTCTAGACAAGATGGTCCAGCACCCTGACCTGCAGAATCTTAAAATTGTCCAGCACTGGGGAGTCCAACACCATTTCCCTGAAGAGATTATTCCAACCACTGATTGTGAAAAATTTTCTTTTCATGTCTAATCAGAATCTCTCCAGTAGTAACTTGTACCCATTTACTCCTAATTTTTCCATGGGACTCCTTGTAGAAAGAAGTCTCTATCCTCTCTGTAGTTACCTTTTAAATACTGAAACATGGTGCTGCATTCTCCCCTAAGCCTTCTTTTCACAAGACTAAACAAACCCACTTAACTGGAGTAAAATGTTTAATTCTTTTGAGGTTATGCTGTACAGGTCTCCTAATTAGTACATCCGATAGAAATAGAAACTCTATTTAATAAAAGACTGGAGAAAGAGTAAAGAAAGTCCTGTTTTAGACTAAGCACTACTTAGCAACAACAAGTCATCAGTGTGTTACCAACATTGTTCTCACACTAAATCCAAAATTTAGCACTGTACCAGCCTGACTCTGCCAGCTGGCTTTAGAAATATTTTAGTATTTAACACCTGTCATATGTAAAAGGTGAAATGTTCTCCTCCCATACTTTTATTCAGCGCTATCCACTTCTCTTACCCTGCTAGAAATTGCAGTTTGTTCAAGGAATAAGTCACTGTCTGGCTGAAAAACTTTTTGAAAATAAAATTCATACACTTGACTTAACCTACACAGAGAAATCCCAGCAAATCCCAATTCCCTTGTGAAAGAAATACTTAAGAATAACAAAATCTACCACTTTTTAAAAAGATTCTGGAAACAGCATACTGCACAGTGAGCATGCTTTTAAAAGCAACACATTTACAACATTACTTTCTTATTAGTCTTAAGGAAAAAATATTCCTGACTGGTAACATCCAGAAAAGAAAAAAATGAAGAAATCATTATGAAAGCTGCATTATTTTGAGCACAGGCTGGTAGAAAAAAACCCCTACAGAACAGGTTTTCACATACTTTTTTTCCTGACTTATTCCCAGGAGTGATGTTTATTCTATGGCCTTTGACACTTCACATCACTGAGTATTTCAGTTCTTTCATCTATAAAAGAAAAAAAAAGTAATATTGGCCTAATTCTATTTCATGAGACAATTCAAAACTGGCCTCAGGGCAGTACCCACAGGCCTTCCACAGCCACCCTTCATGCGCTGGCACTTGCTGGTTTTCATGGGATGAGAAAAGGCACTAAAAATGTCCCAGCAGCCTTTGCACATTAATTCTCAGCATCCACCAGTCCATTGACTGGGACTGGTTATATACAAGTGTAACAGCAGCACTGAACATGAGAGTCCTGTAGTCCCTAGTATGACACTGTCTCTTCTTGGCCGCGATGACAAGAGCAGTTTAAGAAATATGGGTTTGCCCTCCCCACTACCCTAATCCTTCTGGCACCACTCTGTGCAGCTACACTGGAAGCCAGGTGTGGGTTAAACCTCTGGGAGAAAGCAGGGAATAAGAGTTGTCCTCTAAGCATGTGTAAGAGATCACACTTGCAACATCTCCACGGACAGTTGTAGCAGAAAAACTGAGGAGTTGATGAGCTGTGACAGAGCAGGAAGCATGAGGTGCTGCAGGGTCAAAAATTGCCAGGCAGTCCTCATGCCAAGGGCAGCATCTGGTGGATTCACTAAAAAGTAATCCCGACTCACTAAGTCCCCTTAGCACTTTAAAATACACTTACATAGATCACTATCTTCACTGATGTTGTGATATTAAAAGGAAAGAGAAATTTACTAACAAAAAATGAAATGTCAGCATCTGATACTACATGTTAAGATAAAAGAGAGAGGGAGGGAATAGAGCAACTGCACAACTGCTGCCAGTTTTCAGAAAAAACTCATGCTGAGATGTGTGATCACATCTCTTTGGTCAAACATTATTCAATTTGCAAAACAGTCAGTCAACTTCAGATACAAATTAACGTTATTTACTCATTAAATCTGACAATTTAATGATGTTCTATTTATTTATTTTGAACTGGCATGACTATTTCTTTTATCAATGTCTTGCTTCCCTTCTATTTTAAAGTTATGTATGTAGCCAAAAGGTTTGCGCTACTTAAAATTACAAAACCAATGTGCTCATTTACTGACACCATTTATTTCACATGACTGCTGGAAATGCATTCATCATGGGATGAGTATATACTGTGTTCAGGAAACTGAATTATGAATACAGATTTCCTTACCTGGCCTACCATGGCACTACAGTGTGGTACTGCCACAGCTCCTGAATTCTCAGCAAGTTCTGGACTCCAGGGTGGGGTTAGTTCCTTGGTGAGAAAGAAATTAATTGATACAGATAGAGTTTATGGCATCCTTGCATCTTTTATTTACGGTAGATGCAATTTTAAAGAGAGGAATTAGCAAAATCAGTGTGTGGTATGTGACACAGAGACTGGTTCTGAAATTCCAGAAAAGACTACTTCATATAAAAACCCACCCTGTTTTTCAGAGTAGAGGAAGGACTCTGTTTAATATCTCCAGACAAAGAAAAACTCTTAGCTTTATCTGCCTTTTTTTTCCTCTTTTTGGCAGCTAGTGACTTAATTTCAGAAGTTATTAAAATAACTCAAGAACATGCCATTATTGAAAGGGTCATTCTTGCTCTCACCTTTTCATCAGCACTACAGCATGTGGGGGCATATAGCCAAGTCCATCAGAATATTAATCTTACTGAAAACAAATCCTTCTCAAAGGTGTGTGACTTAACAGCCAGCACCAGTGAGGAGGTGGATAACAAGATATCATGAAGCAAGTTGTGAAACAGAACTATCTCTCCTATTAATGACGTCTCAAATTACCTGAAATTATTCATGAAACTTCTCTAAGTGACATTTCCCTCAGAAGTTTCTACAGCCTACACTATTTTCTTTAGGCTTATGACTGTTGAAAGTCTTGCAGCCCTTCTGAAAATTAAGTAACTTTCACTTAAAAATGTTGATGGTTAGGTTTTCCAGATGCCTTGGATTTGAAGGATGGATTTCCAAGGCATGGATTAAACAACCAAAAAACCCAAACAAAACAAAACCAAAACCTAAAAACCCATTGGAAAAGGTAAAGGAAAAGCAAAATTTCAGGTAGTCACAAGTATTTTATTTGCATGGTATTATAGTTCACTTATTTTTCTGGATGAGAAAATTACAACTGTAGAATGGTGAGTATCCTCAGAACACCTGTCTCTAGAAGTACTGGGTCAGTCAGAAAAATTCAGAAACTACAGAAATATTTTAAACAGCTGATCCCTGGAAAAAATGGGTCCAACTAAATGTGTAGAAAGAATTAAAAGGGAAGGGGGAAGAGAAGGGAGTGAAAATAGATTTTTTAGCATTCTAGAGGAGATAATATACTGTGGATAGAGAAGAAAACCCCTGTTTCCTGCCGGGTTTCATTTAAAATCATCCTTCTCTCTTTTGACCTGACTGTCTACAATACATCCACTCAGCTATCTTCCTTCCGCATCTACAATAGCTGCAAACTGAATGTCTGACTTCAAAGAAACAAAGACAGAAGCCTTAGATATGCCAAAGTCCTACAAATTTCATTAAAATTTCTTGTTGAATGGTGCAGTGAGAGCTTGGTTACTGCCCCTGTTGAGAAGGAAAACCACAGTGTGAATTGAGCTGACTCAGGGCTTGCTGAAGCCCCCATGTACCCCGGACATATTCCCAGCTGGGAGCCTATGCAAAGGAGGAGGTATTAAGGACATCCATAGGTTTTCAAGAAGGTATAGCAAGGAAGGAGAACTGAACACATGGAGCATGAGAAGAAACTGGGTTTACTCCCAGCAGTAATCGAGGCACAATCTGCTCTGCTCATAGCTTTGTTGGTCCTGTTGCCCATACAGCCTACTTTGCAAAGCACTTGCCAGTTTTCCAGAGACTCCAGCCTGGGCTGAGGATGGCTGACGAACACCAGGAAAGGAGCTAACCTCTGGACACAGGAAATGCAAAAGCAAAGAATAAAATCTTGTCTAAATTTCTAAGCATCAACTGCTCTCAAGGCAGAAAGTGTGGTATTGACCCCAGCTACAGTAGATACTGATCGTACCACTAACAATACTGCAGGGTACCACTATAAATAATTGCATAGTACCCCAAAATACATATTATACTGTTTGCTATGCATTATTACAAGGTATACTACATTGCAATATTGCAATACAGTACTGCAGTATCACTAGCTGCAATAGGATAAGTAAAAGCACAGTTTATGGCCTGTAAAGGATTGCAGAAAAGTATTACAGTGAATGCAGCTTTGCATTTTTAGCACATTTTTTTGTATTAGCTCAGTTTCACACTCATATTTGCAATATTAGGCACTCTAGAAAAGAGTCTAAATTAATGACAAAGGTCTAAATTATTAAAATAATGCAGTTAGATCTGTGGATTGGCACATTTCCTCTAAGCACTGTTAAAGAAACTTCACAAGAACTGTTCTATCTGAGCAGGCTGTTCTTTAGCTAATAACTTTCAAAGCATAATGCCAAGCATTCAGCTAATTCACCAAATCTTGGTAGGGAGACTGCCATTTGCAATGACAGTGCCCCAATTTTACACTACAGAGTGGGAAGAGAGCCTTTATCTCCCCTCCTGGAATGGTTCAGAGGACTTAGGCTGGAATTCATCAAGCTGCATAAGCATGTGCTCTCTCTTAGATTCCTTTGTAATTATGAGGACTGGTACTCAGCACAAGGAATCCATCTGAACTACACCATTTCTACAACATGCAAAATCCAAAAAATAAGCACACAAAGTTAATAAATAAACAGGTAATCAGTTAATATACTAATTGTCAACAGATAAGAAAGGACAAACCACTAAATTTTGAGCCTACTAAATCCTTTTTCATTCTGCAGTGTATGAGACATTTATCTGTAAATAAAATGCCACTAGTGAATAACTGTGACGTTAAAAGAAATTTGTAGTAATTAAAAGCAGAGCTGAGCACTGAAATATTCCCTCCAGGGACACTTATTCAAATACTGTCTTGTTTAAATGTTAGAGAATTTAGGCTAAAACATAAGTAATGATAATTATCCATAGACCACAGATGACTAATTGATTACTGATGAGTGATAGTTGGTTAAAATTAAACTAATTTATCAACTTTATATATAAATATTATAGACCATGCTTTAAAAACCGTAATTCATTATTAGAAAACTGTTCCAAATGTTTATAAGCCAAAAAATCATGAAACTAACATTTAAAATTTTCCACTGAAGTTTTGAATGCTTACTGCATTGTTATATAGTGGCTCCAAAACTGAAATTAGTCATTAGTTTTAAAATACCTGTGCTAAAGCAATCTGTTTATAAGAACAGAAGTGACATACTGCATTCTTTCTTCTGTCTCCTGCTACAGAGTGGTGTCCCGCATCAGAAGTCTGCTCTGCTAGACAAAAATAGTCCTGGCCCAAAAGTAGCTAAACATTCCAAGCAAACAGCCGAGCATTAAAAGATCAAAAATTGATACCGCCTTTTATGAAAATTATTTTTAAATTCCTTGACATATGACATTCTGAAAAAGCAAAAATTTGGACTTTGCTGCTTTGGAAGTGCTGTGTTTGAGCCTGAATTGACCTTGCCCTGAAACACTGAGCATTGTTCTAGGTAAGAGGATTAAATACGAGAAATGGATATTTATTTGGAAAATGGCAGCTCTGAGACAATGACAAGAACAAGGAACACGGAGCAGCAAAAGTATCACCATGTAGGCTGTTCAAAGGAACCATGGGAGGCTGAAAATAACATGGCTGAAGCGATACCTAGGACACACAATTTTGACAGTAGTACCTAGGACAAGGAGGAACAAAATGAGCCAAGAACCAAATTCACGAGGAAGTAAGAGTAGGAGCCTCTAATGGGGAATGATCAGCGTATAGACAAGCAAGGACTTGAGCATGTGAGCAGCTGCATGAGAAAATGAAAGGCCAAAGATATGAGAAACTTCAGCCTGTCTGAAAATACTGTTTTACATAAACACATGCATATTCATGCACAGATATATGTATATAAAATATATCTGCCCGCGTATGCGTGTGTACATATACAGACACACACAGACACTTGTCACTGTCAGGTCCAGAATATCTGACAAAATGAAAAACCATCCGTGAATGTCCCATTCTGTGGATGCCCCATCCCTGCAAGTGTTCAAGGCCAGGCTGAAGAGGCCCTGAGCAAGCTGATATAATGGGAGGTGTCCCTGTCCATGGCAGGGTCAGGGGTTAGGTCCTTTTAAACCCAAGCCCTTCTGTGATTCCATGAATGCAGATTGTTCAACCCATGTGACTACCTGTTTTGTTTCAAGCTGTGTTTGTTTCTCCCCAGCTCCTTTTTCCTTCAGATCTTGTTCCTGACTGATCTCAAACTGCAATAGGCTAAAGCCAAGCATGCTGATGAGAAGTACAGCCTGAGCCTATGCGATGCTAGGGAATGACTCTCAGAGAAAGATGTCAAGACTCCCAAATGTCATTAAAGGTCACAGTGTCAAAAATTTTAAAAATTAATTTCTTAGATGCACATTCTCTGAGGGAAGTCTTAAAGCCAGTAGTAGACAGATGGGGGACAAGGAAAGAGCTGTCATTGTTGAGGAAGGAAGCCCATGTGGTTCAAAGAACAAAAGAAAGTGTGGGAGCACAGGGAGGCAAATGTGCATGAGGGAAACCACAGCTGGCTGAATGTATTCTAGCAAAAAAGGAATGAAGATTTTAGAGCTTTGTAAGAATGATGGTAGAAAGGTTACTGAATTAAATGAATACATTGGTCAGAAACCTCACGAGATAAGCAAAAATAGGCTTTCGCTTTTACATTTTCTATTGGCCCTAAGATGACTCTTTTAAGATAGCAATGCGTACAAGGGGCTGTGCTTTCTTTCCTGAATTTCAGAGCAATTTTCTTATCCTGTATGAATAGTTTAGTGTGAGAGATCCATGTTGCATGATCCATGATCCATGATCCATGATGTGTGATTTCAATGCTTATAAATAGTTATAGATTGAGCACACAGTGTATGGAACATATACTTGAACTTCGACATCCCATATTACTGATTTGAACAAGTTGCCTTCAGTGCCAATTAACAGTCCACCTGTAACAGGAGCATGCAGTTTCTATCATAGCCTTTCACAAATCCCCCCCATATATATGAGTTCACTTATAGAAACAGTTGTGAACTTCCAACACGGAATCCTCCCTAATCATTGCTGAAGAATACAGAGATTAATCTGGTTCTCCATTTCCCTTTCTCTCAAGCAATTTCTGGCTCACTGCAGAAATTTTATTTAAAGTGGACCATACCTGGAGAAAAAAAATGTAAGTACCAGGATACAAAAAACCCAACAATAGAAAGTTCATGTTCAAATTTCTGGTCGTCCCTGCTTCCAGTCCCATACAGATTCCTATCAGTTTTGTACCTATAGATGTCTGAAATAACAGTTCTGTAAAGATAGGTAGGGTTCACCTTTGGACTCTTTTCTTTGCAGCACATAGTGGAATGCATTAATTAAGAAAAAAGAAATCAGCTAAAAACCCACAAGTTTTCTCTATTTGAAAGTTTACACTGGAATGGAAACTGAATCTTTGTGACCTAATACTGTTTAAGTGACAAGAAATTCAGTTATTGGTCCTGAAATGATCAAAAACTGTTGAAGTGAATTGCAGCATTTTAAAAGTGGATTTGTGCCCAGGCATTAGAACATATTTAATTTAAAGATTTTGAGCAGTTTTTTTTAGTTTTTGAGGTTTTTTTGGTTTGGGGTTTGTTTTTGGGATTTGGGTTGGTTTTTTTTTTTCAGGCTGAAGAATGGTATAATAGAAGACAATTAATTAAATATTAAGAGTGAGAATAGCAAGAGAGTATCAAATTTTATTCCACTCAGTCGTAGCTTTGTTTTAAACAGAGAAAAGTAATTTAATAATGAATTCCTCATATAATATAAATAATAACTGTTTCCAATGCTTATCTCATGTTCTCTATGAAAATAAAAGGATACAAAATGACTGTCATTATCTCCTGATGTTTTTGGCTCTTGATCAAAGATAAACCTAATCTGATCTGCCTGTGCCTTATACTGAGGTTTTCTATTGGAAGTTGCATTGCAGCATTCATTTGAGAAGTTTCAGGTTGCTCTTTTTGTCCTAGCAAGGCACAATGCTTTGTCAAACTTCTAAGATGTTTCTATCTAACATAATTAAAAATAAAACATTTGTTCAGCTTCGCTGCTTAAAATAAACATCGAACCCTTTGGAATAAAATAGGTGATTCAAATCTGAAACCTAGATAGGAATTCAGAAATTTATTTCAGTTACTTGAAGTAGCATTGTTTATTAGCTAGAATATGAGAACAATACTTGTACTTGACAGAAGAAAAAACCCGTGGGTTCCATCTCAAGACTTGGCAATGATGGTGGGTGAGACAAACACAATGCTTTCTGTTCTTGCTTTAAACTAAGGGTACAGTCACAAAAACTGTGGGAGTAGATACGGTTTTGAAGTGCTTCAAGGAGAGAGCACAATAGAAGTAATGAAAGAACATTTGTGGTGGTTCTGCAGTGTCATGTTGCTTTCGCTTCACACTGTGGTTTTCTTTCAAGTTCCAACAAAGCTCTTCTCTCATGCTTCCTAAGTTCTGCTAGCACCTTAATTCAAAAGTTTAGATAGAGAATCTAGCTTAAAAAGTTCAGAAAAATGTCAAGAAATCATGGCTGTAGCTGTCATAATGTTCAAAGTAATTTTCTCTCTCCAAAATTATGCAAGAATAATGCTAACTTAATGACTGAAAGAGCTGATTTTCAGGTACAACCCACTACGAAGTACAAAACCTGTATGATCTCTGTGATCTCTGGTGCAAGCTTTCATGGTGACTTACAGGAATAAATAAAGTCACAGCTAGAAGTAACAGGCTGCATCTCTGATTCTCAGGTTGTTTATAAATTTGAGACATGATACACTCCTACTTAGCGAGGATGACTTAGAAGACACAATAGTGATACCTGTAATACTTTCAAGGGATCCTGGTCTAGACAATTATTAAGCCTCAATAATTTTTTATTTAAACCTAGGATACCAAGAAATTCAAACAACGAAAAAAATAGACTCTTTTTCATTTATCACATGAATCTGTCCTCAATGCAGCCCTATATTTTAAAAAGTATCTTCTTTTTTTCCTAACATGTATAAGTAAGTTTGTCATGTGAAGGAAAATATGCCAAAGAGAAAGGCATGCTTTCAGTTTGTTGTTTCTTGTACTGTGGTAAAAAGTGCTGGTTGGAGGCATTCCTGGAAAATACTATTGTGTAACAATTCTGTTTAGAGCTTTGAAATGGCAGCCCTGGACCTTATCCCATGAGTTCTCATGAGTGATCGTTAGTCCTGTAAGTAATACAACTGGAGAGAGAAACAGATCACTATTTACCACGTATTTCCATTACATGGGGCTGAAAAATGATATTGTGTTTAACTATTCATGCCTCTTTGTGGAGTTACAGCTAGAAAGCAGCCGTGAGAGCACTGCTAAACTCATGTGGGAAGGGAAGGCAGCAATGCTGCTAGGCCGCAAAGCATGGCAGGCAGTGCGGCCTAGCACGGAACAGAGAGCAGGAGAGAGAAGCATGCTTGGTATGTACCTGCACTGGCCAGTGCTAGCTTTCAGTTTTGCAGTGTTATTAAAAAACATAAGATAAGGTTGTTATAGTGATCACTGCTTATATAAGAATGTATTTTTAGCTACTGCTGAAAAGATATAAATACTCAGCTCTGTATCAATAAAATCGGCTTTTTGCACCCACGCAGTCTGCCCCATCTCTTCTATCGCCGACTGTCACGCATCACTCGACACCTCTTCCTGCTCAATAGCTTTGAGATAACATGCTCAGTCCTTAAAAGCTCCAGTCCTTTTTCCATTTTCCCTGCCATGGACAGAGATGTCTTCCACTAGACCAGGTTGCTCAAAGCCCTGTCCACCCTGGCCTTGAACACTCCCGGCAATGCGGCATCCACAATTTCTGTGGGCATCAACTTCCAGTGTCTCACCAACCTCACACATAAGAATTTTTTCCTAATATCTAAGCTAAACCTGCTCTCACACCCTGGTAAAAAGTTGCTTTCCAGCTTTCCTGCAGGCTCCCTTGAGGTACTGCAAGGCTGCTGTAAGGTGTCCCCAGAGCCTTCTCTTCTCCAGGCTGAACAGCCTCAGTTCTCACAGCCTGTCTCCATAGCTGAGGTGCTCCAGCCCTGTGACCATTTTTGTGATCCCCTCTGCCCACTCCACCTGCTCCTGGCTGGTACCAACATGAAAGAACAGCAGCAGTGACAGCCAGAGGGCTGTAGGAGGGTGGTAGTCTGTCAGTGACAGCCCTGACACAAGTCCCCAGTAAGCAGCACCTCTCTCTCGAGCACACAGGTGCCTCCCTCCGTACCTGGCAGAGGAGTCACCCATGGCTGTCACCAGTCCCCTTTTCTCAGCTGCACAAGTTGTTACACAGCAGCAGATGGAGCTGCCTTTCTCAGTTCCAGCAACAATCCTGATCTGACAGGTCTTTCCTCTTCACTCTCCAGAGCAGCCAAGTGTTTCTGAGGGCATCTCAGGTCTCAGGGGAAGTCTCTTCCTCCTGCAGGTCCATGCCCATTCAAAACTCCATTTTTCTGCATTACTGCCCCCTGCCTCTGTGTGTGCTGGTAGGGGAGTTTTTGCCTGTTTTGCCATGGGCTATAGGTCCCCTGCAGACTGTGCTTGGAACCAACAGCCTAACTCTTTCTCAGTGTCCCTGAGGAGGACAATGTCCCTGACATTGTGAAGCCTTTATTCCATTTTTTGCAGCTCAGTTACCAGCCTCAAAGGCATAGGGTACAGATACTGCAATCTCCACTAAAAGCTGATGATAAAAAGTGGATGGTATGCTGTAAGAGATTACAGCCAGACTAGAAAATTCCAGGGTGGTATCAGTTCTGATTCCTTAAACATAACCCACAGTATTTACAGTAAGATTTAATTTGGTGAAATGGAATTTTTTTTTTTTAGGTTAATAAAAATAATTTGAAAATCTCTCATTGAATGTCATATCTATGTCCCCTGAGTTCTTCAGTGGATTTTATACTGAAATATGTACTGAGTTGAGCTAGATGTCTGCTGCTGTACTCTTAGTGCCAAAACAGCACAAGAAGTTTGGTACTGTCAGTGAATTAACTTTAGATTTGATCTACAGAGGCAGGTTTCTATGGGGTAAAGTTAAATAATGCACTATAGGCTCATTGAATTCTGGGGTCTCTTGCAAACAAAGCTGTCAAATTACAAAGGTGCTTTGTGAAATCACCTACTGTACATCAGACACCGAACTGAGACTCCAGTGTTCATCCTCTGCCGAGTTCTCAGACATGAGCAGCTCATCTTTAACTTCATTAAAGACCCCTTTTTTTTGACAGCAGAATGAGAGGTGCAACAGACTGCAGATTGTCATTGAAAGCAAAAGGTTTACAAAACTTGTATTAGACATTAATGCTAGCCTGGGGGTCTTTAGCTCCTGCATGACATGAAAAAATATGGCGAATACACAAAACCATTTTACATAATGACAGTCCCTTGTCTTGTAAGCAGTCATTCTGCTAAAGGGCAAGTTCCTGCTCCCATTTAAGTGAACAGCACAATTTCCATTAACAAGACTGAGGCCTTTACACAGCTTTTATTTATCCTTTCTTTTCTTACATATTTTCTAGTCTGATTTCCATTGTCTCCTCTCTCTCTCTTTTATATTTTTTACAAATTAACTGAGAAAAATATAAGTCCTGAATACTTTTAAATTACAGTAAAACAAGACCTTTCACTAATTAATTTATACGTCATCAAAATAAGCAACCCTTCACCTCAGACAAATAGCAAGTGATAATGCTCAGAGAGATTAACAACAGGACCATGAAACCCGATGCTTTCCAGATAAAAAGTAAATAAATAACTAATAGGCACACCAAGTATCTGCCTCAGAAGCATCTTAAAATGTATTAGAACCAAGAATTTCTGAAACATAGCAATTACTGTCTTTTCACATGAAATTTGAAAGCAAAAAACTCACTAAGATGTTCAAAAGAAATGTAATTACATACTGTAAAACTGAAAGTAGTTGAGTAGCTTTACCTTAACTTGAGAGAAAAGAATACTGCCTCAGTTAAAGAGACATCAATCCTTATTCTTTAAAGTAGACACTAACTTATATTACAATTAGTCATTCCAGAAATTCAAATTCCTACTGAAGCAGTGTTGCACGAATTGGAAACATTAACAGAAAGACAGGATGTATTTTCCACCTATTTTCACCATAGCTTGGTGGGCTACTAGTTTATGAATGAAATAAAAAGAAGAATGAAATGGAGAAATAAAGAATGGAATAAAGATCAAACACACAATATCCTAGTGACAGAATTCCTTGCACCACACACCAATGTGCTTGCAGGGCATTTATGTAACCTTTAAATATTCACTAGAAGTATTTTCTCAATAGGGCCAGTTTTTCTAGTGAAACAACAACACACAGTTAATTCAGTCAGCAAAAGTAAAATGGGCCACTTTTACTATGCAAAAACCTTTTTGCAGTTACAAAGTTGGTGGTGGTTTTGTTTCCACCTGTATCCATTGTAATATGGACAATTCAGAGGGTAGGACCTTGGGTTATGTAGAAGACTTGCTGCTAGGCAAGATATCCTGAGGTAAAAGCTGTGAGCACTGTCTGTATATTCAATATATCTGAAATATTGAGGGTATATAGAACTTCTGGGGCTTCAAAGGCCATGTGGGCACTGTGTTACCCTTGCCAGGGAGGACTTTCTGAATGCTTATTACGCAGTTGAAAGTGAATATATAATATAGTTCAGGCTCAGGAAGGCTGGAATGTCCTGACAGCATCAGAATTCCCATGCACAGGTGAAGAGCAACATGCACATGCCTGGGTGGTGTTTACTGGAAATCCTGAAGATGCTTAGGGTTCCAGATGAAGAGCAGCCAAATTAGAAGCATGTGAGCCATTAGAGTCACCATCTGGAAATTCTGGGCCTTTAAAATTTGCACAGTCCAGGAGAGGACTCACCTCAGAAAACCTGAGTACATGGAAGCTTTTTATTACAAACTTCTCAGGGCTTATAATGTGAAAAAGACGTAATCATGGATGCTGATGAACTTCAGTTAGCCAGAATCAGGGAACCACAGCAGCTTCCCTGAGCACTTCTCATTCTGAAATCCACTTGAGCAGAATGGACAAGGCTAACAGAAAACATTCTTATGATCTGATGCAGAGTTGACACAGAAAAAGTGCATTATTGGTATACAAGCTAAATTCAGATGAAAAGCTGAGTAAAAACCAGTACTATAGCTTGTTCATCAGTAAGAAATTCCACTTATAGTAGTAAGGTGTTGTTTTGCAGAAATGGATAAATGCCATGCACTATCTACTAGAGTATCAGAATGTCATGAAAAGTGTTAACTTAGAACAGAAGATCCCTCATTGGGAATGGACCCCGGCTCACACACAGTAACTATTGAATAAAAAAATTAAAATTGCCCATTCTAACCTTTTTCTGTGGTTGAAACTTTGCCAGTGTAAATTTCTACTTCAGTAAGAAAAAAGCAATAGAAAGTAACATTTTGGATGGGAGTCCTTGTAGAAATGAAATTCCATTGCTTCTCAGAAGGAGAGGTTCATTATGATAGCAGTGAGTTTAAATGAAGAGAAATCAACCAAAAATTTGAATTAATCAGAAAGGCAGTTTTTTTCATATTGCTTATTATCTGGATAATTTTAATTCCCAGAACTTCACTCTATGGTCTGTTGTTCAGACCTCTAGGCTTCTGGATTTTAGCTACCAATGTGAAGGCACAGAGGAAAGAAGAACTCTTTTGGCATTTGGCATATTCTAAAGCTATCAAAAATCAGTGGCTGGGAATCCGCCCTTTCCCAAGGCACCACAGTACTTACTGCCACTTCTTGATTGTTCTGAAAACCTTGGCATCCAAAAACCTTCCCTTCCTCTACCCGGCTAGGGAACCTGGCATTGCGTTCCACAGGACTTGGCAGAGCCTCCCCTGGTCCCTTCTGCCGTCGAACTGCGCTCTGCCCCGCGGTGTCCGAATCACACACACATCAGGCTTCATGGCACACTTCCAGTGGAGAAGCCTCTGAGCAATTCACATCTTCTTTAGTGTGTGGTTCACAAACCACAGAAGCCCTTCAGAGCTCTGAGGCTGAAATAATGCTTGCAGGGATGAGTTGCTAATAGAGTTTCCTAAGGCCTGTGGTGCAAACCAGGCAACAGCAGCCATGTGCTTCAGTAAAGAAAACCGGCCTTACATGAACTAATGTAACCTTATTGTGTTGCTGGGGGTATGCAAAAAAAAAGAATAATTAAATATTTCCTTCTTCTTTCTCCAGTTACTATGAACTTGTCGTGCCAAAATGTAGAACCCAATGATCAGAGTGATAACTCAAGCAAACACTGAAAAAGCTGATAGAACAGCACAAAGTTATTTTCTGCAAACTCTGTGGGAAGCTTCTAAACCTGATATTTAACTCTAGGATTTGAAAAACTACACAAAAATTATTTAAATAGCCCTGTTTAAGGAAGTTGGCCCACTAGTGCTGCGACATAATTACAACTGGTCAGTTGATTAAAGACAAAGATATCCAGAAATGACTGGATTTGAGGACCACAAAAATCCAGCCGCAACAGCTGGGCTGGAATAGGCCAGACTTTGACCACTGCTCTTTAGTAATAAGTACCCTGGTTAATGACCTTTGAATGTCAACAGCTGGGATCAGATGTAACACAAGCAAAGGCAAACTATGGACATGAGGAAGCAAAGAAGGAATGCTGCAAAGATGTTACAGTGATCAAAACTGGACTGACCGCAAATCCCAAACCAGGCTGCAAGAACAAAAGAGCATTTTAATGGGTGGAAATTATTTGTAATATATTATTCTCCTCACATAATAAAGAGGAAATCTCTTTTTTCCCTTTTACTGTTGTCTTATATATTGGATTGAAACACTTCCTTCTGGTCCTCTCTGCCAAATCTCAGTATCAGAGGAAATATCAGCTCACTATTGTTACTATATAAATTAGCTGAACTTCATCTAAGACCAGTCTGTAGAACTACTGTGCCAAAAAGAAAAAAAACCCATATTCTCTTAACTTACTACCATCTCTGTTTTAAATAAATCTGCACAGACAACGAGATTAATTTGGAGTATGTAAATGACTGTAAAGAGCTAAATAAGGCAGTACATTGAAAGCAGCCTCTGCAGGTGTTTAAGCTCCACAAAGGCCAGCCATACCCACTGTCATACTGAATTACCTGATTCTGCACTACATTAGGCTGTGACTGTAATTGATTTTCTGGGTCAGCAGCCAAACTGAAATACTGGAAGCAAAAAGTGGCTGTTTCTTTGGTCCCTGCTCTGGACTGGGAAAAGAACCAACTTGACCTGGGGTTCCCATTTCTCTGGGAGAGGATGAACATCCAAGCTCAATGCACAACCAAGCAGGAGGGCAAACATGTCCAATGATGTCCTGTGGAAGCTGTGTGTGCCAAGGCTGTGTGCTGCTGGGACTTTGTGGGCCAAAGCAGCAATGGCTGCAGGCTGAGAACCCCAGAGTCCAGCACCTCTGGTTGGCCAGCCCCAAGAGATGGGGCCAGAAAAAAGAAGGGTCCCTTCCAAATTTCCTCCAGCTTTCTCCTCAGAGATGCTGTCCTTTTGTAGGGGGAGGTGCTGTTTCCAAGACCCTCATGCTGAGATTGAAACCAAATTCCATAATCCCTGAATTAGTGGGGAAAAGAGGAGTACTGTGATTAGAGTTTATCTCCAGGCTGTTTTTTCCTTACCTCAAAAAAGTTCTGCCATTCTACCAAAAAGTGGAAACAGCTTTAGGATCAAAACTCCATTTGTGATGAATTTGCAGTCACTAAAAATGTTACCCAACTCTATTGACTAAATTGCAGGATAAGGCCAGTCTGATCCTCCCATTAAACTCAAGATTATGCCAGCATTTTCTCAGTGACTTTACAGAGCCAAATAATCTGACCAAAGAGGCCAAAGCTGAAGTCATTAACAAGTAATGTGAAAAAAACCACAGTGAAGTTAAGCAACTGCTACAACATTTTTTGGAGTATGGCACAGGACAGAGGCATTTAATTGTCTTCACCAATGAGGAAGGCATTGCATGTGAAATCCAGGATAAATGTTAAGCTTATTGTCAGCTGAAACAACTTGGCAACAAATCATTTCAGCCTCTCACTAAGATTGCCAGCACTCTGTCATTTGACAAACCTCTAAGAAGACAGGAATATTTGTTTTTCTAGGTCTCTGACAGCTTTGGGTTTGCAAAGCTACATAACCAAATGAAACTCACGAAATCCATGATGAATCTACAAATCCCACCCTGCCTATTTCTCTTTCCCTTTGTGGCAGTTCAAATTCAGGAGGCATCAGTCTATTGCTAGAGCAGATTTATGCTTCTGGAACAAATGTTAGCTCGAATAACTATCTTCTATTTCCATACAAAAGAATGTTTACTGAGCAATACTGAGAAACAGAAGGATACAGCAGGCTCATTTTTTCTTCAAGCCTCAAAATACAGTTTTTCTCTAAGTATATACATATAATAGGGATTCCCACCTACCTTTGAATTCTTTCCTCTTAGCATTTTTAATGTTCTTTCCACATCAAAGTTGTTAAATGTTTCAGTGAACTTTACTGTTGAACATGTTGATCTTTAATCTCAATATTTGATCTCTACACTTTTCTTTCTTTCTTTAGCAAATTATTTATTTTGGTTTTCATCAAAACTCTAAAATTTCTCTGTTTGTCCCTTTCACCAAGTCCCTTTTTCAATTACTTCTGCTGGCAGCTGCTGCATCTGCAAATTTGCCAGAAACTGCTATGCACTAAGGGATAAAAAGAAAAGGAAAAAAAAAGCAAAAACAAACAAACAAAAACCCCAAAATCCAAACAATCAAAAAAAAAGCCCACCAAAAAACCCAACAACAAAAAACATAACAAAAAATCTCCAACAAAAAAACCCAAACAAACAAAAAAACCCCAACAAAAACAACACAACAGAACAAAACAACTACCAACAAAAAAAACCAAAACAAACCCCAAAACCCCCAAGAAAATAATGTGAAGAAATAATGTGAAGGACTTTGTTGGCTTCATCTGATCAGCTGCCCCTGGGCTGAAGTGTTAGGTAACTCCTTTGGGGGCATGTAATGTTAAATATTGATGGATATCCAATTATGAAGCCATAATATTGAATATTCATATTGGAGACACAGCCTCAGGAGATTTGCTTAGCATATAAAGGAACACCAACATTGCTGTTAAACTAAAGAATGCTCTAATCTGCAATATTTTATATAAACTTAACTTGAATAAACTAAGGTTTATTAAACATAAACTTCTAAAAGCTCAGATTTGGCCCGAATGCAAATTCCTCTCTCCTGAAATTAGAATTCTATTTGCGTACACTTTTAAAACAAGTTGGAAATACAACCTGCTCTCTTATGAGACTGGGTGACCCTGATTTTAAATTTTACAGTTTTGTAATCAAGAAACTGATTGTAGCAGTCACTTCATCACAACCCTCACCACTTTAATGTAAGTTTGTTTGATCTTGAACAGCCTTAGCAAAGACAATGGGGTGTTCATCACGGTAGTTTTTACAGATGTTTGTATGCTGCATCTCCGTGTGCCAGCCTGGGTCCTGACAGCTCTGGGGAATTCATCATGTGAAAGGCCAACATCACTGCTTTCCCCCAGATGGAGGAGGTTGTTGCAGTTACAGTTAAGCATCCACACACGCCCTGACAGAAGGGGGGAGGAATGTTTTGTTTTAAGGAGCAGGCAGGGAGGATGAGCCAGCTCCGGGCATGAGGCCCTAGAGCCACCCCTGCGTGATCAGGGGTTGTGACTCTTCTGACCCTGATGGTGGCAAAGCTGTGGCTCCTGCAGGCTCCCTGTGGTGGACCCTCTTTCCTTGTTGATCTTGTCCCTGCAGAGAGTGATGGGGAATTTTTCTGATGTAACATACTCAAGTTTTCTCATCCTGTCCTCCCCTTGCCATCCCAACAGGCTTTCCAGCATGGCTTGGATTAGCCTTAAGTTCTTGCGGTTTCTTGTTTCAGATTTTGGTCTGGCCATTTGTCATCCTGGTTCTGTTTCTCTCTCTCTCTGTTCTTAGAATGACAGAACACAGGATCACCTCTTTGGATAAGATTATAAATGCTTTGCTGTCGAGTTGCCAGTAATGAGTCTCTGCCAAATTTATACTCTAAAATTCCCCAAGTAGCAATTTAATTACATTATTTTGGATACAGCACCATAGCAGCTGCATTCATTTGATGAGGATTCATTATAGTTTATGGTGAAAACAATGGCAAATTAGCTCTGGTGTGTTTTGGAATTTGCTCTTTATTTAGTTAAGAATAGCCCTGTTTTAGTGAGCATGACTCCCAAGCCCATTTGATCCTGCAGTCTGTGAGAAAGTGGGAAAGCTCTGACAAAAGTTTTCAAAAAACAGATATATCTACACCTGTTGAGCTCAGCTGTTGAACTCCTGCTGGTTTGTGGTTAAAAGGGAATTACCAGACAGATCCATTCTACTATATTTCAAAGAATATTACAGGACTATTTCCAGTCATGTGTATAAATCAAAATAAATACATAAATAACAAATCCTCAGACTTGCCCATATTTTTCATGGATGAATCTTTTCTGCAGAAAAGTATTATATCCCTACCAGAAATCTAGTATGGGTTCTCAAGGAAATAAAAACCAAATGACTTCTACAAGTACTTCCAAGCTCAAACCTTAAGCCAGCTTTGTGAAATATTTGTTTAATTTTTTTTTTTAAATCTCTGGAAGATTTATAGTAAGTTAGGGGGTGACATGAAGCCCAATCATAGGGCAAATTTCACAGCTGGGATGTAAAATCCTCCTAAGATCAAATTTGTTCTCCTACCACTATTCTAAACAAAAGCCACAGCTTCACATTAGAAGTTTTGCCAGAATGCAAACATCATGTGAGAGGCACAACTTCTGCAGGGAATTTTTGTACTGAAGAAAGTCTTTCTATAGACATAGTTATAGTAACACCTCTTTATCTCTAGTTTATTTTGATTTATTGAAGCTGGTAATTTTAATAGTAAAAATAATTTTTGGCCACTTAAAAACACAAGAAAAAAGAAAGCTTTCTGCTCTCAGCTTGTCACATTTGTACATTTTAACCAGTCTGTGGTGAGAAAGAGAACAACCCTTTACAGAGCTGGACATAGACAAGCTGCTGCACCCCTTTTTTTTTTATGCACTTAAGGGCCACAGGTGGAATTGCTTCCCCTTCCTTAGGATAACATTAAAGTTCATTGAATCACTTTCCTTCCTGCCCTAATCTGTCAGATCCTTTTCTTTACTTTGTGCCAGAACAAGACTAAGTCTGAGCCATCACTGCATAATTTCAAACTTCCTAGACACCCAGGAAATCATCCACTTTCTATGCAGAGCTGTTTCTTTTAATTGCCCTTGAGAGCTGGCATAGCTCAGGGTGGGATTGAACAGGCACGGCACAGATGCCGAGGAGGAGGTAAGGATGAGCTGCTACAGGAAGGGGAAAACGGTGATGCACAGAAAGCAGCCATTAAATTGTTATAGCTGCTGCTGGGAAATTGTATTTAAGGCGCCTAATTTGTGCATCTGTGATCAACATCTAGGGCAGCAGTCTTCCTCGAGTACACTTAGGCAGTCCATCGAGACTTCTGGGTGCCTAAAGAGGCAGAAAATGGAGTGGACTCAGTGGTCTCACCTCAGGTGTGCCTGCACCGCTGTGCTGCTGGGGCTGCTTGCGATCAGCAGAAAATGAAGGGAAATACCAGTTCATCAAAGGGTTGCACAACTACTGAAGCTGCTCCAGTGGGGCCACAGTAGCATGCAGAACAGACAGGGAGAGAAACATAACACAAAGAACAATTTCTGGTGGCAGTAGGCTTGTTAAATTAGTTCAGATGTCCCATAATATACCTTCAGTGCTAAGAGTATAAGTAAGAAAAATCCTAAATTGTCAATGATGAGTAATCAATAAATAAATAAACAAATAAACAAATAATGATTAAAAAATCCAATAACATTTGCTGAAACAATGTAGGATTTTGGTGGTCTGCCTGAGGCCGGTATATGCTGTAAACATAATATAAAGCAAAAATAGTAATAGAGCCAAATTTTTAAAGCTGAACAGGACACCTTTTATTCCTACTACCCAAGTGATACTGCTTTACAGCACTAGAAAAGATTTTAATGAATTCTGAATCTTAAACAAGAATACTGAATTTATGTATATAACGTATTAGAAAACAAAACACCAAAACTTCAAAACACTTCTCTTGTACCTGGCACGCCCAGTTGAAAACAGCTTCCCATTATGGAAGTACTTAGCTTCTCTGGGCTTTCTGACAGACTTTCCCGATGAATTTTTCTGTAGAAATAATGACTCAGAGAGTCATTGAGAGCCTTGAGACACACAGCTTCCAAGATCGGATACTTGCCTGACCTTGCAGACCTCCTCAGGAAGGAAATGAGTTCCTCCAAGGAAAACACGTGACAGCAGATTCAGTCTGTTCTGAAAGCAGGAGTCATTCAATGAGGCACTCCACTCTTGAACTTCAGGGTACACTGGGGTTCTTACCATGCTTACAATATGTCAGAAAAACCCCCAAACCAAATTACATGAACAAAAAGCATCCTCCCCTTTACTTTCTGTTGTTTTCTTCCTTGGAGTGACAGTTTCATTGCAAACTGTAATCAGTGTCATTACAAAATAAGCTTTTCCACATCTGAATTATGACAATCATTTACCTGTAACACAACAATTTACTTGTACCCCTATAATGCAAACACTCAACTCTGCACACAATAGATGCAAAAATTAGACTAAAATAGCTCCCTAAATTATTCAAAGTTATTTTGGTATTGTACACATTAAAATCTGAAGCCTTCACTGTTGAAATGAAGTATTATGAGATTTAACAGCAGAATTCAAAATTGGTTTTATTTGTTAGTTTTTTCTTTTTGTCTTTCCTAAAGTGTAGTAGTGACTTATTTGACAGAAAAATTACATTGCTTTCAAGTGAGAGTATGCTAAATTATTTAGGCAGAGCAAGAACCCATTTAAAACTACTCAGAATTCAGACTTTATTCAAATGCTTTTCATTTGTTCAGAAATATGTTTTACTAACTTAGCACTCTCTTTACCCAACCTCTTCCAACAAAAGACATTACCAGAAAATTATTGACCTAAAGAGGTTGTATTACTCAGAATAATTCACTGTATGTTCAGGCAAAGGTTTTCAACTAGTATAGATATGAAGAAAGCTGGAAGTAATCAAGTAAATTAAAGAGGTAAAAAAAGATTCCTCCGATGATTTTCTTACCCCAAAAGAACTTCTGTAATTAATTGCATACTGCTTGCATAAGAATTTCAGTGCCTCAAAATTTCAGAAACATGTGTCTACCATGCTTGAAAAGAAAGCTAATACAGCAGAAGCAAAAAAAGTGTAAAAGACACAAAGGCTTCATGGTGCTGTTCTGTTTGGTGGATTTGACTGGAAAGGTCAGTTTTTCCTCAAGAGTGATCATAAGAAATGCTCAAAAGAGGGTGAAAACATTATTGTATGGTTAATATAATGCCTTTTCCCCACAAGCTTCAGGATATTTTTGAAGTTGAAGGTTGTAATCAAATGCAAAGGGAAGAACAATGTTTGCCCATACTTAAGGCAAGAAAAGATTGAATAATCACATAAATTCACCCAAAGTTTGCATGACCTCAGCAGGCATCTCATGAGTCCTTTTGGCAAATGGGCACCTTATCGACCCTTGGGCTGAAAAAGGGCCTCAAGGCTGGAGCTCCCTCACATGACAGATTTTTCAGTGTAGTTGAAATGAGTTTTATTTTGAGATGAGTTGTAGCCCTCACTGCCAGCCTTCCAACAGCAAATACTTCATCACAAAGCAAACACAACTCACTCCTGCCACACTGAAGAGCACCCTGTGCAATGGGAGAGCCCTAGCATTGGTAGGGCCATCCTGGAGTGACACACAGCTGCAGCAGCCTTCTACACAGGGGAAGCAGGAACCATAGGAATGACCATATGGTGACCAGGAGGTCCATGGCTACTGGAAAAACACATGAGCTTTCACTCCCAAACATTCACTTCTATCTGTCTCTTACATATCTGTACATATATTTTTCCCCTTTTATAGTTCACAGAATATAGTCCGGTTTGTTATATTGGGAAAGGTACTGAAAACATCTGTTTTTGGATTGAGAATTTTAAAGATTTTTTTTAAAACTATGTCATTCAGGTATTGTTTGCACTATTTTAATAGTTACTTGAATTATTCCTTTGAAGGGATTTCTTTCATGCGTGTGTTCCAAGTTTTTGGATCAGAAATAAAATATTTTAAATACATATTCAGATGAACCTTCATTCATACACTGATCAGAATGTTCTCCTCTCTTTAGTAACTTATTATTAGGATCAATACTACCCAAATTCAGTTTGAATGAGTTATAATCTCCATATGCTGCTGTCTTAATCTGGAAATAAATTTTGCACATGCTGTCATTAGCTATAGCTTAACGAGTCTGCTTAAGGCTTCTGCCACGAGACACACATGTTGTGAACAGTTGCTCATCTTTAATCTCTTTCAAAGTCTGACAGCACCATAACAAATAACAAAACTGGGGTTTATAGTCTCACATTTCAGACTAGCCAGGACATCTCCAGAAGCACAGAGATGAGTTTTGGTGGGGGAGGCTGCAGTAGTGTGGGAACCTATGGAACTTCCAGCTGGTCTGAGAGTAAAGCCCTGGGTGCTTACCAAGGGAACATTAACCTGTATAACCAACACAGCAGCACAGCTTCTTCTCTTTCCCTTCCTCACAGGGTATTTTCACTTCCCTGGTAATTAATGAAAGATAATGTGTTTTCTATTTTACCTTTACTAACTTTAACTATCAGCTACACATGAAGACAATTTCTTAGACATTCAAACACATTACAAGCTTGAACTGACATTTGCATGGGGCAAATAGCAGCGTTTGACAAATCTTGTATTTTGTTGTATGTGTCTGGATAGTTTGAGAGAAAAGAGAAAAGCTGGATTATTTTGACTAAGGGACCACTTTTTTTTCTTCATCTTCTTCAAATTAGCCATTGCCTCGTCCAGCTATGATACTCTGAGTATGCTAAGAAATCTTTCAGTACTATCTGCCATCAGAGATGTTCCAGCTAATTTGTAGTCAAACAGATTAGTGTTTATCTTCTGAGGCAGAAATAGAAGTTTAATACCTTTAAAGTAAGTACTTCAAAATGTGCATGAATTACTGGTAGAATTACAGTAAACAATATTAAAAAAGAAAGCTGCAGTGGTTTAGCATTTTAGGCATACCCCTGAGCAAGAGGTATATTAACAATCCCATCCTATTAGCCCTGTGACCCAAGAGCTCTGTTCTCCTCTCACTCCCATCTCTTCACTCAGCGTAAGAGCAGATTGTTGCTCCCATTTTCATCTGTCCTGGTATTAGCAATGATTTATCACCCACAAATGGTGAGCTTACAGTCAACAATGGTGTAAGAAATGATTAATGCAGTATGGCACTAGGAAGTAATTGCATAGAAGAGGCTATATATATTGCTACTATTTATTGTAATGAGCTGATATATATGTTACACTAAAGATCTCTTCTCATTAGACCATGATTTTATTTTCCTTTTATTTGGAATAATCTTTCAAAAATTAATTTAATATCAAAACCATAATTTCATTAAGAAATTAAAGCTGAAACATTTATGAGATAGAAGAGATTGTTTATCTCATAAGATATGAGAGATTCTCTCATATTTTGAATATTTCTTTTCCCTTTTTTCTTTTTTTCTTTTCAAATTTAGGGTGTGCAGATTTCCAGTCAATAGAGAATACTGTTATAACAGTAACTAACATGAGTTTCAACATCAGAATTCATTTATTAGACTGGCACATAAGGCACGACATACAGAGCCAGGAACGGCAGTGGCACCTCTTCTCTTAGATGAAGAGCACAAGAATCCAAGCTTTTCAACATAAGGACAAGGGGAGGCGAGACTTTTGTACTTCAAAACAATTATATGAAATCAAATGGTAGTGCTTCCACTGACTAGTGATGCAAGCCAATATGAATTTTAAACTTTTTTTAAATCTTGGTCATTACATGATGCAAACAACTCACTTGAATTTTACGGTGACCATATAAAAGATCTATGTACCTGTCATGCTTCCTGTTGTAATTTGTTCTAAGCATAACTTAGGAATGAATATTCCTTGAAGCTGGCATTACATCTCAAGTACTTGTACAAGACCTTATATTATAGGACTTTTTTTTTTTTTAATTGAGCCTTTGGGGATTACCACAGTAAAAATAAGTAAGTTAATTTCTATATTTGACAGATGTGGTTGGCAGAGATGATAGTACAAGGGAACTCTTTCTATTTCAAAGACACAAATGCCCACAGAGACACTCTTTTTCTCTTTTTCTTTAAAAAACCCCTTAACTTTTATATAGATATGAAACTATATATTGTATATTACTCCATTAAAACATCCTTGACTTTCAAATTTTCAGCATTTGATTTCTGCAGCCACTGTTCTCTGGGCAACAAAAAGGCTATGGACAAGGGGTCTGAGGTAGTTTAGAAGACTATAAAACCAAATAATCCTGTAGATGCTCCCCTTCCACTGCTGTAAACTGAGATATTGCATAGGACCAACACTGAGCACAAAGGAAAATATGGGAAAAAATAATACTTCCACTCCAGCCCATAAATATTAAAAAAGAAAAGGCTGTCATAAAAAGCAATCCCACTGGCACCATAAAGGTCTGTCATTAGGAAAGTTAGTGATTTATTAGCTAACCAAGGTATTCTAAGCATTTTATTGGTGAAAATAATGCACTTTCAACTAAGCATTTGTTCCGTAAAAGGGTGAAGATTACTTAAGTATGTGTTTTCCGAAGCTGTAAGAATAACTCGGTATAGTCACACTACAATAAAATCAACTAATTTTCCTTTTTCTTTGCTCTTCCTTTGTTTTTCATTGACTTGAGACAACTGGAAACCAGATTCATGAGAGCAACATTATAGACAAGATTGTGAAGGGCAGGAATCCCCTTGCCTCAACTCCTTGACGTGGGTGTTGCTCTCGAGGACAACAATGTCCTTCCCAGCAAAAGAGAAGGCTTCCTGCATGGACAGTCAAGGGATGCCAACAGAGATAGGGGCCTGGATAACTGATTTTGGGGAGAGGTAAATAGAGATGGGAGAGAAAGGGAACACACAGTCTTATCACCCATATCAGGCTTTGAGTCTGAAGTGTACTTTAGCAACCCAACACGGCTTTCCATGCTGTGACCTTCTGCAGGGGTTTCCTCTGCCACGGACTATTCAGGTTTCCAAATTAGGCACCATTTCTGTTTGGTATAATCCCTATGTAAGGTTCACAGTGCTAATGACACATACAAGTAATTGTCATTTTGCTAGGAAGTGTACATTTTGCTGAAGAAAGAAGGCCAAAGTAAAACATAACAGATGTACACTTGTAAAGCCCAAAACTGAAAGTAGTATACTTGGATCATTGCTAAATTTGTGTTTTAAAATCAGAAAATTTAAAAAAAAAAGTAATAAAAATTATTCAACATAAGATGAAGAACTAAAATGCTTTACTCATACTCCAATAATTGTTTGTGATTACTGGTCGGAGTTAAAATAATTTTGGTTTCTCTTCATGGAGCAATTTAGCATATTAAATTAAATCTTGAAAAAAATCGGAATATTGAGTGTTCTGCAGTGTTTGTTTGGGAGACAGTTACATCCAGATTTTGGGGTGGGGTTTTTCCTATTTAAAGTCTATTATTAACAACCTTCATATTTGTCTGAAAATGTATCTGCTGTGACATTATTTTTTAAAATATTTGCATTCAAATGCTTTAAATATGCTTTAAAATAAGTTCAGAATATACATATTTAAAGTATAGACATGCATATTTATACCATTCACACACCTCTCAATGCCACTGAAGGCTGTGTATTTTAGCCTACTGTCCATATTGAGTGGTTTTAGCCTTACGCCCTCAAGTAGCTCTATCATTCCCTGGTAAAGTACTAATACAATTAACCAACTCATTCTATTTACTAGTTATAACAAAATGCACTGTTATTCTAAACCCCATAAGAAGACTTCTTCTTTGTTAGTTTTCCCATTACCAACACTGTCTTTGTTAGTCTGGTAGACAGACTACAATTCTCTAAACCTGCGCCCTCTTCTAAAATGGTTTGTCGTTTGCCTTTATACTCATCTACTTGCTCAATATTCACATTTATCACTTTATTATTTACTTTTTCTACACAAATCCTCATTCCAAGGACGTATCTGTCATGGAGTATATTCCAACAACAACTTTCAAGCATCTGAAAACACATAAGAAATGAAGGGTCAGGCTAGAGGTCACACCAGTTTAGAGCTTGAATATGGACTTAAAATCTATTTTCTGAGCCGTGTGGACCAGAACTATTGAAAAGTATGACAGTGTATTTTACTTAACTTCTAGTCTGGCTTCCCTGGAAACCAGAGTCATGAGAACAAAAATAATAATGCTGTACTTTCCACAGTTTTGTTTAATTCTTTTGTTCTTCCTGAATAGATTAGACCTTCAACACCATCATTTCCACTAAAATTGAAGGAAATAAGTAGTATGTGAAAGACTTGCCAACTATTACATTTGTGAAATTAAGTTTAAAAAAAGCTATGGCTTATGTTATTTAAGGGAACTTGGGCAGATAAAGCCCCCTAATCTCATAGTACTTAAAACTACTGTAAAGTCATAGTTCATTCTCCAGTCATACACATGAAGAACTTCAAAATGCATCTAAAATAATAAATACACACACACGCTTCCCCCCATAATTTTGGTACTCTGTATTAACACTTTCTGTTACCCTTCTAAACTCTGACAAAGAAATACCAAATGGAGGAAACATGGAGATTTCAGATAACACTGAACTAAAGGGAGAATTTTCTAAAGTCTGCCTTAATAATTCCATTTCAATGTAATAAAATAAGTGTAGATGGAAAACCATCCTAGTAAAAAGTTTATTCCTAAATTAATTCTCTTCCATGCAACAACTTCATATTTTTGGATCTTGTAAATACTGAAGCATAGACAGTTAGTTATATTTTTGCATCTATTTCTGTTTTAAATAATTAAGTAATATCAAATAATATTCCATACTAATCACTGTGACCATCATTTTAATTTCATTAAAAATTATACACTGAAATATCTATCAAGCAGTATCTAATCTAATAATAATATCAAGCTGCATCTAATCTAATAATAATGGAAGCCCATGAGCTCTACACTTTGCCAGGCTGGATATGATGTTCTAACTATACATTAAACTTGCCTAACTGGCACTATAGAAAGTAACACTCTCAATCTGTTAAGTACAATGTAAAGGAAGGTGCCACTTATCTAAATGTTTAATAACACATATCACCATTACACTGACATACTATGTCTTTACATATCAGTTGTATTTTATTAATATAACTTCCATTAAATAGAGAGTTAGTAAACTTAAGGGCATGCAGAGAAACTATAAATTTAGATATGAAAATATTCAGCTACTTAAAAGCATATATACATAGAATTGTAAACTTAGATAACAAGCAAATATACTAATGTAGAGTATATATATATGATTAAATACACTTTTACTGACCTGCACATGTATATGAAACTGTACCTTCTTACTTAAAACACAGGCACATATGTATTTCTTCAAATTCAAAATTGCAGATATTCTTTAAGTTAGACATTACTAAAAATTATCCGTATTTTTATCCTAGACCACTCTACATAGACATAAATACCAACATATTGTATTATGCACTGTTAGTATTGGTTTTATATACTGACACAAGCACTGTAAATATAGGCATAGAATGTATACAGTTATATATTTACATGTATGTGCATAATGCATTTATAGGTTAAGTCCAGAAACCAAAGTTCCTGGACCGCCAAGTCCACTGTTGGCAGGAGAACAGGTCTCTGGATTCTTATAACATCACAGTATACCAATTAATGGTCAAGCTGACATTACAAAATAATGCCATTAAAAAATAGTTGGAAAGCTTCAACATATATTTTGCCAGAATCTCTGCGAAGTCATTTGAATATGAAAACTTTTTTGATATAATAGACTAAAAATACATATCAATTTTATATACACTAAATTATAATTAAATATATAAATTTTATATATAAATACTAATTATAATTAAATATAAATATCAAAATATAAAACTATAATGTGTGTACAGCAGGAAAGTAGACATATTTTTGTATTCTATTTGTAGTAGTTGTGGACTTGACAAAGTCCCCTACCTTTACATGGTCAAAGATTTATAAGAGTTGAATTCAATCCTCGCTATATGGAAGCAATTCCTATTCCTTCAATATTCGTGAATAGTTCAATTGCCACACAATAGAAAAAGCAATCCTTGCATCCTAAATCAACAGTGTAGGAAAAACAGATGTGTATGGATTCCACCACTAAAACCAATTGAAAACCAGAAAAACAAGAAGCTCCTTTTGTTCCTGGAATTGCTGAGTGCTATTCAGAGAGGTGCCCTGCTTTAAAACATGCCCAAAACAAATCAGCATGAAGAAATTTCAAACAAAAATATGGTGAAACAAAGCTGAGCTACAATGATTTGATTCAGCAGAAGAACTTTCTTGACCAAACATTAGAAAAATTGTGCCAAAACCATTTTTTGGCAAGATATACGTTAGAGGCTAAATTCTCAGTACTTATGAAGACAAGTAAAAAAATGCATTTCAGTGGTGTTATGCTGGTTTTACACCATTTCAAAATACGTTTTACCATCTATTTTTCTCTTTTGTTATACCTCTTCATGGCTCCTTGATAATCTTAAATGAGTGATATATTTCCATCCACACCTTATAAATTTGTTCTTCCTCAAATATTCTCTATTGTTCAAAATAAGTCTTACTGGGTTTTTTCCTCAGTTTCATGAGTCTAAATATACTTATCATACAATGGTAATTTTATTAATTTTTCTGGAAAAAAAACCCGTTTAAATTGTCATCTCCTTTTTATCGCAACAAGACAAAAAGCAAAGAATCAGTACCAAAAGTAATTAGCCATAAATATTTTCTTTGAGGTAATATGGTGTCATAAGCACAGGCATTTGTTTTTTCTATATTTAAAACCTTGATTGTTTCTGCCACTAAAAATTATTTTTGATTTATCACTATTTTAGTCATCACAACATTATCTAGTTTATTCCCAGTATATTTCCTGTTCTCTGTTTTGGTCATGGTTTATTGCTTTTTCCATTACTAATAGGCATATATGATCATCTTTAAAAAGAAAAGCAAAAACCACGGTGCATCTATAAACCCTCAACCAACTATGAGGATGAAGGTTGTATCACGCGGTTGTGTAGCTAAGCACGAAAGGATTGCTCCTGAAGGAATACAAATGCCCTCAATCCCCTCTGCCCCAGCACAAGCTGAGAAATAAAAGCACCTCTTGGGACTGGAGACGTAGATGCCAAAGGAAAACACTTGTTTTGAGATGCCCACAACTGTAGTTACACCGACTGCTGAACACACTTCAGTGTAGACGCCTCTGCTGGACAAGTGCACAGAACTCCTAATTAAGGAGTTTCATTTTTGCCACAAAAGGAGCTAGATGGTAATGGTATCTTTTGTCCTGTGCTTAATGAAGGGTGAGGTATTGTTTAAACCATTAGCAACACCACTGCAAGAAAATGTAAGTAATTACCACAGCTTAACACCCAGAGCAGCACCAGTTGCTGTCGTTAATATTAACAGTGTGTCGATTTAAAAAGAAAAACCAAAAGAAAGAGTCACCTTAGGTGACTTAGCTTTTCCTTTTGAAAGATAAAATTAACCATGTAATTTTTAACTGATCCACTATATTATTGGCTGTCTCACTCTCATTCTTTCAGGATTTTTTAAAAAGATTTTGGTAGCCTATATATCAAACTCCATGTATATTAAAAAGCCACAGCAGCAACATAGCAAACAACAGCCCATTTTCTCAAGTGAGGATTTTCGAATCCATTTGAATATTTAATTTTCCAGAGGTGTATGCACATTACCTGTAAGTTAACAAAGACCATCTGCAACCTCATACCTAATATTATGGCTAGCAGAAAGACCAGTGATTCAAGAGGTCCTATCATCCTAAGGGAAGGAGGAGGAAGAGGCCTGAATGTGAAAATGGACCTGAAATTTTTGCCCATCAGCTACCAAACGCTGGTGTGCACTGGTATCCTTCCTTTATTTCTAAGGGATAAATGCCAATCTACGGAACTGAAAATCTCATTTTCTAAGATTGATTTATAAACCAGAACTAATTGCTGTGACGGGAGCAGTAATGAGGAAAGGGAAGACATTACTTTCAGATTACCTTCATAACTTATGAACAGAGAATGGATGCTGGATCTGCATGGAAACCACTCGGCCTAATGCTCCTGCACCAGAGCATAAATATGTCATATATGTGGCATAGTTGGCATGATTGATACCGTCACCGGCATTAGCAATATGAAATAGGCTGCTTCATGACTAAGATGATAGTAACAGAATTTCACATAAATTAATAATTGTCTATGTAAAATTCTTTTACACAGTTTGTGTACAACGAAATTCCGCATCTCAAAAAAATTATACAAATATTATAAATAATGCTAAGAGTTGTCATTCTGAGACAAGAGTTATTTGGCCCAAGTCTATGCTAACCATTAAATTAGTACTTTACCTAGTCTTCAAGGAGGCTGTTGTAAACTACTTCAGTAGGCTTTTGCCAGGTTAGCTAAACTGTGTGACATCCAATGTGAATGTTGTCTTTTTGACATACACCTTCAGAGTTTGCTTAGTCATCTTTGCACAGAAGAGACAAAGATCATGCAAAAATACCCTCATTTTCTTCCTAACTATATACAGTATTGAGTCAAAGATCACAGGGGAGAAGACATGCCTTTTGAAGTCTTTGTTCAAGTCTTGCATTATCTATGTACATCAACACCAAGAAATGCTTACATACATTTTTTTACATCCTCAGAAATATGCTTATCCAGTATTTAATGTCTTTCATGTTATGTAGTATATTCCTATTGGTATATAGCCTAACATTGTTAGGCTACTGAATAGTAGCACCTGTTAAGGATGTAAACCCACTGGATTACTAAAAAACACTGTAAATCCATGCACCTATTCATGTTTATGGCCAATGCCAACTTTATCAATGACTAAACTATTAAAATAACAAATTAGTTCAGAAAAAAAGGAAAGTAAAAATAACAACTTCCTTTTGGTAAATAAAAAGGTCTTTAAGAGATGAAAGGAAACTATCAGGTCCAGGTAAAGAAGTGTCTTTCATTATGTTAATATAATCATAGAATATGATCCGCGTGTTTGCATAGCATAGAAGCACAAAACCCACGCAGAATCTGTATGCGGATTTCACCAGCAATCACCTAAAGTTATCATAGACATGTGTGCAGCCACACACTTTAATCTGAAAGTATTTGTTAGTTAAACCTATAATTCAGTTTCTTTCTCACGTTCAAAATTCTGTGTGGGAAGGCTGGCAGATAAGCTTTGATCTCCATACTTGTGATTTCTTGATTGCAGTCCATCTTTAAAATATCCCCCCACAACTGCACACAGGCACATGCAGACTGTCTGGAGGGAGGAGTGGAGGAAAGTGTGGGATACATAATTCCTGCCTTCGCTCTGCAGCAGCACAGGAATCAGCACGAGAGAAATGTACACCCAGGTGGGTATGAGGCCACCTACATTGGCCTCAGTGTTCAGCAGGAGCTTTGCCTCTGCTGGCAGCCTGGAGAGCCTCCGGAGCACCCTGAGACCTGGCTGCCCACTGCCACCTCGCCCAGGGCATCCTGCACAGGGCCAGGCTGCTGGAGCCTCCCAGCTACCTGGCAGGAGATGTGCCAGAAGCTTGCTGAACCCTTGGCATGCCACAAAATCAGAAACACTTTTGGCTTTGTTTGGAGGATTGCACTGCCTGTGAGCCTGGTGGGAGGCAGTGCAGGAAGAGCGGAGCCGGCATTCGGCTTTCCTGGCTGGACGGGCAGCTGGCATCCTGAACCCGGCACAGATAAATGCACCTCCTGTTAGTGGTGATGTGAAGGGCTTTTCACAATGAAAGCAACCTAATGAAAAATAATCAACAGCGAAGCATCTGCAAAGAATGCCTGACATTTCAATCAGTGCCTGTGTGTGTGTAGTCAGCACTAAACCTTGCCAGCTGCCAGGAATAAAGCTGCAGGTAGATTAGAAAATTCACCTAAACAGCACTATATGCGGCATGTTCCTTGTTAGAGCTTCAGAGAAATCCAAACACAAATGAGGAATTTTTTCTTAAATAAAATCTGACACCTTTTACATGGTGAGCAAATGCACATACAGTTCTGTATGTGGATCTCATAGGATTAGAGATCGCACATCTGCCTTTCCCAACCACTGCCCGAATGAGGACTTTACCATGCAACCAAAGGGTACTTTCCCTCCCAACCACACACTGCTTGGCCAAAAAAACTGATAGGTAACACTGACCTTTAGCTTGTCATAACGGTCACTTAAAGCTGCCACCTGATGGTCACGGTGTCGCCCAACCAGTTTACACAAGGCACAAATTAACTGGTCATCAGTCACGCAGTACATGTTAACTTTCTCGTCCTCATGCTCCAAGCACATTAATCCCCTGATGTGAGAGTCGGGGATGGGCTCGATGAGACGGTGGCCAGTGAATGGCTTCTTATTGGGGTGAGTGGCTTTCAGGCACTCCTCGCAGTAGGACACCTCGCAGGTAACGCAGGTTTTCACCGCCTCCTGGGCAGGGTCCTGGTCGCAGAACTGGCACAGCACCTTCTCGCAGGACGACATGCTGTTGTTATCGAACGCCCGCTCCCGGCGGGTCTCGCTGGGGGAATTGGGCCCACTGACCGAGGCTTTCTGAAACCTGTCGATGATGTTCTGCAGGGTGACGTTGCGCTTGAGCCCGTCTAGACCGCGCTGGCTGAGGGTGATGACATAGCGGCAGGTCGGGCACTGGAAGGCGGTGATAGACTCCACTGGCTCGTTGGTGGCGCAGTGGGAGACCAGGATGCGGTGCGCGCAGTTGAAGCAGAGGCTGTGAGCGCAAGGCAGCAGCAGCGGGTCTTCAAACAGCTCCAGACAGATAGGGCAGGTCAGTTCTGACTCCAGTGTTTCCATCTTCAGGCAAAGCTTTCCTGTGGCGTCAGCGAAATCCAGGGAAGCTGATCAGCTATCTGGAAACACACGTAAAATTCGATTAGGCAAGAGAAAACATGAGGGGTCAGCCGTGGGGGGTTGTCAACTTTCGCCACTGCTCCCTGGTCTATCAACCCACCACGCCGGGCGGGAGAGCAATCAAAAGTTTTGTACCTGCACATACACACATTAAGGTATTTAAACTGTTTTATTCCCCCCTTGTCTGTTCACTTAAGAATGAAAAAAACCCAAATGTTAATTTTTTTCTCTTTCCCTTTCTCTGTCATGCAATCAAGGAAAACAGCAGATGTTTCTGTGCATTACTAAAACCCAAAATGATGAGCTTCAAACAGCCTATTACAGCAAAATTACATTTCTTTTTCAGATGCTGCTTTTGGCTTCACTCATCTATTAGTAAAACTTTTGAAAAAACCTTTCACCTTTGTATAGCATTGTGCAAGGATTAGTCCATAGTATTATAACTCCTAAATTTAAAATCTCTAATAACATTAACAGAGTTGTTTTATCAGATTGCAATGTTCACTTGCTATTATAGCAATAGCACAGCATTTAGAGTACGTCTATGTTTACTTGTGCAAATATATATGGATATAAACACAAGGAATAATGTTGCTAGGAAAGCATGTGATATCCTACATATATGTATGATATACACCATATACTGATATACTCCAACGTATTTCAAGAACGCATGCAACTGCATTTATATGCACCTATATTTTTGTGCATATATACCTGTATACATATGCCAAAAAGTATATCACATACATGTTTGTAGTAAGATTAATATAGCCAGGGGAGCACATAGTGTTGTAACTGAAATGCCTTAATGAAGATGAATTAAGTAGATGCCAAACAGTAGTTTAGCCCAAATTTGTGATGATCCTAACCTCTAGTACAAGAAAAGCCTCTAGACTGTAAGATAGTAAAATGTAGTGAGATAGTGAAATGTGTGATTTGCCTAGGGGGAGTTTGTGTGATTGTTTAAGTATCCACTTTTGTATGACTACTCTCTACTGCAAAACATACAAAGTATGGCTTGCTTTAGTGACCTTATTAAACCCCTGAAGTGGATTTGGACCTGAATCAATGATTTTTGAATGGAGGGCATGGGATTTTTTGGAGAAGGCAGCAGTACCTCCCTATCAGGGATCAACTGAAACTTCATTTTGCTTCCTTTCCTGCGCTCAGTGTTACAGACAGTGGTTTTGAAAGAGTCGCCCTACGCGGCTCTCCCTGCCTAAGCTCCCGTCAAGGGCCCGTCACTGCCACAAGCAGACAGGTCAGTGAAGCAGAAGCAAAAGCTATGCTTCACACTCACAGAGCTGTACCTCTTCACAGTACAATCTATTTAAGCTTTGTTGCTCATAACTGAGGACGGCTTCCGATGGCACAGCTGCACCGTCTTTACACTGTAAAGTCATTGTTCAGTTGTGTGAACTCTTGACTCCTCCCCTGGCCAGGGAAAAGGACAGAAGGACAAGAATCCCCCACAAACAAACCTTGAGATTCATTAAGGGTGAGAAAAGCTCGGGGCTCATTAGCAGCCTTGGGAACCAAGCATGCTTGAATCTTCTGTACTTCATGACAATTAGTGTGGGGAGCACGGTGGCAGTGACAGGAATGCTACCTATAACCCCAACACAAACCAAAGCGGAAAAGAAAGCTCAGCGAACAGAGGCAAGGTTCAGACTTCACTATTGGTATTTAGTCCTTCTTGCTGTGTGGGAAGAGCAGCAAGGCGTCTGTTCCAGAGGTATGCTTAGAAATTAGGATTCCTTGCCTCTCTGCACTAATGCGTCCATTCTATTCTGCCAAGAAATCTGGGCATTTAAAAAATGCACTGACCCCATCACAAACTTTGCTTTCCTGTATCTTCTGTGATGCTGATCTTATTTGAAATAAAGTTCAGTTTGCCAAAGTCTAATTCATTTATAGCTATCCATCAGCTGCCATAATTGCACGGTGCATCTGGTCAAAATTAAATGTCTGGAAATTTAATATAAGCAGGAAGACAACTCCTCTCTCAGCCATAGCCATAGAGCACAGAAGAGATTAAAGCCTTTTCTGCAAATGAAGGCCAGTTTGTCTTTCCTCCTCTTTACTCTCTGTCTCACAGAAGTCCCAGAAGATCAAAATCTCATTCACATTGTTTGAATCCCTTCCACACCACAA
Source organism: Origma solitaria (assembly GCA_013397895.1). NCBI lineage: Eukaryota > Metazoa > Chordata > Aves > Passeriformes > Acanthizidae > Origma > Origma solitaria. Next base: position 640,559 of record VZRL01005690.1, read on the forward strand.
CTGTTTACCTCATCATTCACTTATCCTGCAGGCTGAATGCTGTGCTGGAAAAGGGAGAAGAAGATTTGGGGTTGGCAGGAGACAATGCTTAAAAAGACAAACTAATCGTTGCTCATCTATTGGCAGCCCTGTGAAAACCTGCCAGCCTTTCAGGTTTGTTTCTTAGGACCATGTCCAGAATACAGGGCTTTCTTCTGTGCTAATCTTTCTGTACAAAATTCTTTCTGCTCCTCCAAGTGCCAAACAGTTTCATTCATTCCATTTCCTTCTTAAAGCACTTTTTTTTAAGCACAGGCTTTTCTATGGTACTCATATAAAGAAGAGGTGCAGATAAACAGCTAGAAGCAGCAGAAAAACATTTGCATCACTGCCTCATGGAAAGACGTTTGAAACACCATCAGGGCTCTACACAAATACCACCATCTCAATTGATGACTAACTCTAATCTATCTGACCTGAATAAGCAGCAGCTCAGCCCTAACTAATGCTATTCAGTATGAGCAAGGGTGCCAAAATCTGATCTCAGACTGTAAACATCTTGGAATAAGAACCTATCTTCCAAGGTAAACAAAGCTGAGAACACTGATAGAAACCAAAAAATTACATTTTCTCTGTTTTCTTTTGCAGTTGCAAATAAGTCAAAACACACCACATCTGGGACTGAATAATGAATCCTTTGAGAGCCCCTCACCAAAGAGGGTCTGCATTTTCTGGACAATCAAGTGATTTCTCTTTAATCCACTGCAGTTCTGCTTTCACTTTTAAATAGGTGCCTGAAGTGCAGAACAGTGTGCTGATGATCCAGGTACAAAATCTTTCAAACTCATTGGCCCTTGCCTTAAGGTTTCATATTGAATTTGTTTTGTTGTTTTTTGGTGGGGTTTTTTTTTTCCTTGAGAATGGTAGAGAATCCATAGCTACAGAAAACTGGAAGACTAGGCAGAAACACAGTATGCATGGTTTATATATGCCTATGGTTGTATTCCATATTCAACCTAACTCAAAAATTGAATGGCACATAGCCTCCAGACACAGATAGAAAAGAAGGAATTTCAAGTACACAATTTCCTATCTGCAAAAATGTGGAATTACTGGCAGAAAATTATACTATTACCAAAATGTCAGAGAAATGACAAGTATTATTTTACTACCCAGAGGAGGTACTTTTAAGAGCAGGTATCAAAATAACAGTGATTGTAAAAACAGATGTTATTTGAACAACAAAAATGTACTTAAGGAACTTTGAATTTGTGACATCTCCCCAGGCACATAATGATTAGTTATGCAGTATGTTGTAAACATGCATTAAACGAAATCCTAACGTCAGTCTAGTTCATTGCAAGAGAACAGTAGTGGAATTAGTATCTCTGTACCTCTGGTTATAAGCATGACATATTTTGTAGGTGGCATTAACACCTTCATTTGCCCAGATATAGCCCAAAAGCAACAGTGGGATAACTTTTGAGAGAAGATATTTAGGAAGGGAAGAAAAAGTTACTGCAGAGAGGCAATTGCACCCAGAGAAGAAGGGAGTGAGAGTATGTGAGAGAAACAGCTCTGCAGACAACAAGGACAGTGAATGAGGAGAGGCAGGAGGTGCTCCAGATGCAGATTTCCCTGCAACCTGAAAGGAATAAGATGAACGTGTCTTTACAAACTGATGGCATGAATCTATTTGTAAATAGGGAAGTAACAGGACAAAATACCAGTTTCAGAAAATGCTACTAATTGACAGGACTGCTGCTCAGCAAAGGTTATGCTAAATTTCTGAACTTTGAGAAGACTAACGAAGACTTAATAGAGCTATGCTATACAAAGGGGAGGGGATGGTGTAGGGTGTGCATATTAAGGGGGACATATAGTAGGTGAATTGGGAAGTCTGTACCTTCCAGGTACCTTGGCCAGTGGGGAAAGGGAGAGGGCTATGCGGCCAGGAAAATTAACATAAAAGGAGGCTGCATCCTCCAAAAATGTGAGAGATCCCATTAGGAAATGCCCAATGGCCCTTTGTTCATTAATAAAGTTACAGGACTCCTCTGCCTCCTTCTTTGGACATGAACTGCTGGCAATGTGAATTTTTCTGCGTAAACCCACGGTGCAGACCATGGTGAGGCAGGCTGTCCCCCTGCAGTCTGCAGATGTTCGGGGTGGAGCAGAGATCCACCAGCAGCCCTTGTAGGACTTCACACCAGAGCAGGTGAATGCCAAAAGGAGTCTGTGACCCCGTGGGACCCCCATGCTGGAGCAGATTCCTGGCAGGACTCATGACCCTGTGAGGGACCCGTGTTGAAAGCGCCTGTTCCTGAAGGACTGCACCCTGGGGAAGGGACCCACACTGGAACAGCTGGTGAAGAACTGCACTTTGTTGGGAAGAACTCATGTTGCAAAAGTTCTTGTAGGAACTGCTGTCTCCTATGGGAGGGACCCCACACCAGAGCAGAGGTAGAGTGTGAGGAATCCTCCATTCATGGAGGAATGAGTGGCAGAAACAATGTGTGATGAATTGATGGCAGCCCCTGTTCCCCACCTCCCAGGGCTGCTGGGTAAATGAGGCAAAGTCAGGAGTGAAATTAAGCCTGGGAAGAAGGAAAGGGTGTAGGGGAAGGTATTCTATTTCTCATTACCCTATCGTGATTTGATTGGTAAAAAGTTAAATTAATTTCCCCAAGTCAAGCCTGTTTTCCTATGACAGTAACTGGTGAGTGATCTCCCCCTGTCCTTACCTTGACCCACAAGCCTTCCATTCTATTTATTCTCCCCTGCCCAGCTGAGGAGAGGAGTAACAGAGCAGCTTTGGTCGGCACTTGGCATCCAGCCAAGGTCAACTCACCACAAATATAAAACTACATTTATAAATGAATGTGTCAAAAATTCTAGTATATTGAGTATTTTTGTCAGTAAAGCACTACAGAATTTTCCCCACACTGAATAAATCCCTAGCTATTACAATAAAGTTAGAAGGCAATGCTTTAGCATGCCACACAGCTTCTCCTGTTCTTTTTCTATTCCAGCTGGTCCTACAACCTTCAGGAAAGGTGAGAACAGAGTCTACCAGGAGTGGAAGAGCAGTGGAAACCAGTGTCCTACAAAACTTCCCTTTGCACTCTTCTAAAGATGGAGCTTGTGGCATGAATTAATACTGTTTCATTTAATTTTAAATCATAGTGAATTCAGTGCTGTTGTAGGAGGAAGCAGGGAAGGCCATTCTGGAAATTTTAAGCATCTAACTAACAAATAGCACAGGGCAAAAGAGTTGGATTTGAGACATGTTCCAAAATTCCTTGAAAATTCTCTCTAGTAAAATCACAATTTGCAGTGGTTTGGTGAATTATAGCCAAACTATGCTGAAGCAGGCTGGAATAGCATTTGTCCTAGTAATGTTTTCTTAAAGTTTACTGTGTTAAGGCTACTATGGAATGGCTGCTCCAGTAAGGCCATTTCAATCGTTGTCCTCCAAACTCATATACAGGATGGACGCAAGACCACTGGCTAGTTTAAAGATTGAACACATGAAGATTAAGTACTTTCATTGAAAACACGTGCCAACTTTTTCAGATAGAATATGAAATTTATTAAATGGCCTTTATATGAATATGAAAAGAATTTTAATACAAACTATAAGTATAGAAGTATGAAATGCAATAAAATGTGTTATGCATGCATGTGTGTGTCCATACATGTATGTATCCTAGGTTTATAGTACAAGGGGAATTGTAGTCAATACACACACTATTCCTGAGTAATCTATGGAGGGCTTAAGCAGGTTACTACTATAATATACAGCTGTATTTTTCAAAGTGGCAACATTTTTCTGTTAAGTGCATAATAAAAGGAAAATTTAAATTTTTTTCCTTGTCATAAACCTGCTATATGCTATTAAAAAAACCCCAACTTCCAATTTCTTTTGTTAACAGTGGGGGGGGGGGGAAAGAAAGTACTATTCTTTTTGACATTTTCTATCTTTTACTAATATATACACAAAATTGTCTTTGGAACAACTTTTCTTTCCAACAAGTGAATGTGATTGTTCCACATCCCATTCAATCAACATTTTAAATGTGATCAAACCAATCAACTGCTTCATAGCCCAGGCAGTCCCTAGTCCATTACAGATTTTATCTTCTGCAGCACAGAAATTGTCTGTGAGCACTCATGATGCTAGCAATTGCCAGCAGCACTGCTGGTGAGATAGTCATCCAAACAGTGTAGTTTGTGTGAGTGGTGTAAAAAGAACTAATAATCTAACATCAGACTTTTTCTTTAGAAGTGTTTAATGGAAACTTCTACAGTAGTAAAGAAAACAAGCTGCACACACCCTGAAGCAAGCAAATACTTGTTTTCCCACTGGCTTTTATCAAAGCAGTGCGAATTAATAAATATTCAAAGGATGGTGTCTGTTCAACAGCTCCCGATACGCAGAAACAAATGTTCAGCATGAAAGAACATTACTAGTTCATCCTCTTCATACATTTTCATTGACAGAAGAATGATCATCTGCCTTGTCTAGAAGTTACATGCAGTATTTCCATAATGTTGAGATAGTTGTTTGTAACATTTAAATAATATCAATACAGCAAAAGCACACCTGCTATGTTGTTTGCAATGTTATAAAGACTTGACAACATCTCTTTGTGGTTGAAACATAAGCTAGTAGGAGAATATATTCTCAAAAGATGAATCCTGTTATGTTATTCAGTGAGACAATAACATCTCACAGAATTAAGGTTTTTGGCACAACATCACATATTCCTTCTCAAGGGAGCTAAAACAATAACTAAGGTTCAAAAACCAACAGACTAGAAAAAAGAATCATGTCTTGTAAATCCCAAAGCAATCAATAAATTGCTGATTTAATATTATATATAATAATATATTAGGTAGAATATTACACATGTGCACATAAACCTATACTGCTATACACTTGGAATGCTTTTTGGCCTTTACATTTTATGTTTTTACAGCTCCTGTAGCTTTACATTCTTTAGATACAAGATTTAATATTTCCTCGAAATTCATCAGGGGAGGGAAAGCAATGAATTGTTTAATCTTTAGCACATGTGAATAAGCATTGACCTCCAATTAAATTTATGGTTGAAGGTCTGTTCCAAAAACATCCTCAACTAAATTTATACTCTTCATTTCAGAAACTAGTATTTATTCTGGGGTACATCATCGCTCTATAAGAACAAATATCAAATTCGCATCTTGGTCTGGAGGTTGGCAGCATGGAAAACAGCAACTGGAGCAATCTCAGAAACTTACCAAAGGGGACAAATTGCTACAGACCCCACTATTCTTTTTTCTTCACTCATTCCAGCCTGAAGACCTTCCTAGATATAGACACCACTGCACAACAAAAGGAAGGTAAAATAATTTTCCCACCCAAACCCACCAGTTTTCATAAGGCTTTGGTTGCACAGTAGAGCTGGGAATCTCTCACATTTCCCCAGCTTAGATGACATGGTACACCCTGATTTTTAGCATTGTAGATGAAACAGCAACAGAAATACTCAGGAATTACATGTTCCAACACATTCCCTCTAGTCACAAGTGGTCACACAGAAATACATTAGTGCAGCCTGGAAATACTGAAAGGACTGAGCCTCTGCAAGTTCTTAGTGGGGGCCTTAGGGTGGCTGAAAGAAATGTCTGCATTCTCTTCCCACCGAGTTGTTCTATGAATTCTGTGCCCACAGTTAAGTAAAGGGAATCATGGATACTACTTGAGTTGATAATTGTGTCTTCACCTAGATAATGACATTTTAAGTTCTTAAGGAAGAACACCAGGCTCTGTTTCTTATCAAAGAGAGCATTTAAAATAAGAGCAAGAAATGTCCCAGGAACTAGTACAAGTATGAAGGTGTGACCTCACCCACCACATAGGACTCTGAACTTAAACTACCTGCAAGATGTATTTTTGATGAACAAAAGTTCCTTGCATTTATAATCACATGACAAAATACAGTGTTAACCTCTCACTGTCCTGTTCCCCGGTCCTCATGTGCAATCCTAAAAAAAGGCTATAAAAGATTTTTTACTTTTTCAAAGGAATGAACACATATTCTCAGAGTTATATTCTGCAGATTTGCAAAGAATATAAAGAGATTCTGGCGATTGTAAAAGAAACTCCCTACTACCTAACCCTGAAGAGCTCCTTCTAATTTATGCCTGCTGTACTCTCAGTACACTGAACTCCCTAAGATCAATGGTGTATTTAAAAATCAAGATTTTAATCAGGTCATTAGAAGGGGAAATTAGCTGTGAACCGTGGGAAGGTAGAAGATAAGAAACAAATTACATCTGTGCTCTGAAGGTTATCTGTTTTAGACCCCTGACAGAAACCTCTGTCACTGGTGGAGGAAACACCCAGATCAGGCTCCCTGGGCCTGAGAATAATAAAATGGGAACCAGCAGGATGACTACTCCATTTGGAAGCAGAATCCTCACACAGGCCCTTGCCAGACCCTGAGTCCTGCTCTGAGAGGAGTGGGGACATTTCCCATCCTACTGGCATCCACGGGGCCACCATGGGCATGCGTCTGCCACCACAGCTTGGGGTACCAGGCTCCTGTTCTCTGTTAGCAGAATGATTTTTAGGAGCATTCTTCAGCTCCGTAGATCAGAACAGAAATCTGCAAGTACCTGGTAGCAAATCATCAAGAAAAAAAAATGAGAATCCAGTCCCTCTCTCTTGCTGCACAGCGGTTCCTAAATGCAGGTGGTGGCATGCATCGGAATGGGTCTCTGTAGGGTCCCTTGCCAATCAACAGAAAAAAAATGGCCATCTCTAAAGCCATCTCATTTAAACTGTTAGAGATTATCTTTAGTATTAAGTAATCTGTGCTTTCTAGATATGCTTATTTTATTCCATGTATGAAAGGAATTTAAGAATCTAGGAAATTAAGATTACATCAACTAGCAAGTATTCGTGAACTTTAAAAAGAGGAAATGGAGATCTAACATCTATTCTTTTTTGTTCTTATGTGCTCAATAATCAGTTGTTTAGCCAAATTTGCTTCTAATAAATATTTTCGAATATGCTTAGTTTCTATTGTTGTCTAGTTAAAAATCCAAGAGGAGACAAAGGAAACTGAGTTGAGTTGCAGGAGAATGATCCCAAAGCAACCTTTTTCCAGCTGACACCACTGAGTGGGCATTTTTCTGAATTTGGATAGTTCTGGCCCGTGCTGCATGCAAAAGGCATGTGGACAATTCCTGAAAACCAGATGCAATAGTCTGCACTAAGTCTTAAGACCAGCTTGCTTGACATGACAAACCTAACTTTAACTTCTGTATTTTATTCATAGTTTTTTTTACAAAGTAATAGTCTTCCTTCCTATACTGGCTGATCACAAAGCAGGTGAAAGACCCCCCTCCTTCCAACTGCTCATCCCAGTCCATCCTCCCATCCTACTGCAACTCTCTAACAAAGAGAGGGTTTCAAAGGGTTAAAAGTTTCTCCCACTCACTGTTCTAAGGAGTGTAGTAACTACTTTACTAGTCCTGTCCTCGGATTGCTCGGCATTACCAAATGGCAGCATTAACCCAAATAACCTAAAATAGTTAGAGCTCGTGCAAAATATTGCATGTTTAAAAATTCTGACCCTGACAAAATAGGACACAAAACAAAAACTGCAAAATCAACTGAGAAGAGAAAGAAGTACAGAATTGCATTTAGTGGTTAATGAGCTGCAGTTGCTCTGCCCCCAAGACACCCACGGGTTTAGCATCCCAACACAGCCTGTGCAGTGATGTACCGCCCCTTCCTTGCAGTGAGATACAAAGTCTTAGTCTTTATTCTTCCGAATAAAGCTAAATACTAAGTGACAAGTTCCCACTTAACCTCTCTTGAAGACTTCCTAAGTTATATCGATTGGTGTTTTTTGTAAAGAACCAGTAATGCTTTATTACTTACAAGAGACATGCCCACATGTGTTTCATTTCTTAAGTGTTACTTAGCAGAAACATACCACAATAAACCCTGGTGATCTTAAATAGTTTCATCTATGCATTTACATCCTGTAAGAATATTATACTTTAAAGACTTTTCAAAGACCTGAGACAAAACCAATCATTATCCACATCCACATAATCTTGCCTCACAGCTTAGTAACCACACTGTGGTAAAACTTCATTACTTTAAGCTAAGAACTTAAGAGCAGCAAAAGGCAGCATTGTATCAGCAATGCAATTTGAAACCTGTGTTGCTGCTGTACACCAGCCAGAAGATGCAGTATCAAATTTATGCTCACTCTGCAGAGTGAAAGGTTGTCTTTCTGAGCTGTCACTATAGAGTGTCTTTGTTCCTTAGAGTCCCAGTTTCCTCCAGCCCTCAGATATGGATGGTGCATGATTTGTACAGAGTTCAAGGAGATCCTGATCCTGGGAGAAGCCATGCTGATTAGCTTCATTAAATGAATGGCAAATGCTTATTTTACTGCCCAGCTAAGGCTGTGCTCTGTCACCACACACACACATGCATTCACACGCGCACGTGAAGAGGATCCAGAACTATCTACAAGCTTGGCTGGACTACTGGATAGTTTGCTTGACACCCTCAAAGTAATTGTCCTGCAGATAATCTTCAGAACATCCCAAAAGGGAATAGGAAAAAGCAACTACAATGAGCAATTGCTTCTGTATAACTGTATCAATATCATCAATAGGCATCTCAAGTAAAAGGTTCTCAAAGTCACACACAAAACAGCTTAGTAGCTTTTAAGACAGAATGGAAAGAGAAAACAATAGCTTAATTATATCCCTTCGGACATTCTTCATCAATGACATAAAAAAATCTCACAGTTTGTCTCCAAAAAAAGAGAACAAAATTGTACATTTCCTGTCAGTTGGCAAGCTGGTCAGTGTTACTGTAATAAATAGAATAGCACTTGAGAAAAAATTACTGGTATGCATCTCCACAGCTCCCAGCTTCTTCTTCCAGCAACTTCTTAAATACTTACTTTCAAACATCACTGAATGTCATTTTTTCTTGTCCTCAGACACTTGCTTGTCTTGAAATATTTTACTGGGAAAATCACATGATAATTCTGTGCCTGTAGACTATACATGCTGCTGATTCTCCTAAATAAATGCTGCATTTTGTACGCTTTTGTGGATATAGAATTTGCATATAAAATAACCATAGTGACCAGACTATCAGTCTGGGCATACTGGTGCCAAATGTACATCCTTTGAAAAAATATCACCTCTCAGCCGTCATACTTGAAGCATGTCACTACTTTAGGTTATGTAACTTCATCAGTTACAAATAAATAAATGGAATTCTTAAGACTTTGTGCAAGGAGTGAAGCAGGCTTCAGGGGATGATCGTATTTTTTTAATTCTTCTCATGTAAACATATATCTCAGCCTTCATCTGTTATTTTAAAAACAGAATTATAATGTTCCAGATGTTGTTAACACTATACAGATGCTAATGCCCCTTTATCTCTCTAACTGGTTTTATGACAACTAACAAGACAATAATTCCTTGTTTGAAAACACAAGATGAAAAATGTTCCATTTTTTCCAGACTTTCCAGTACCGAAAAATAATTCATCACAGCAACAGAGCAAACCTCAACTCCTCCCCTACAACTACTAAACACATTATAAAATACTTCCTAAATTACTTGCCATGGCAAGCCTACACATATGCATCTGCTCAGCTCCCACAAAGCCACCCAGCCGCATACCCACCACTGGATCCCGCCCTGCATCTTCTGTGGGGAACATTGCTGTGGAGACAGGGACCACGCTGACCCTCTCAGAAAGCACCGGCAGCCCAGCTGGGACAGGCAGCAGCAGCCACCACCATCCCAGAAATCCTGTGGCACCACTGACTGCGTCTGCAACTGCGAGACAGTCGTGGCCGAAACACAACAGGAAAATCTCCCCTACAATTGCAGGAAAACTCGCTCCACCTAACCGCCTCCGCCAGGATCCGTGCTCCCAGAGCCAGCCCTTCGTGCTGCGTCCACAGCAAAACACCTTCTCTGCCTCCCAAGGGCCAGCCCTGGTGGGGTGAAGGCAGGAAGACGTGGATCTCCTTGCAGAGCATCCCAGCAGGCCACCAAGGGCTGTGGTGGGACAGTGCTGGTTCATGGTTTGGGGGAAGGTGAGCTCAGCCCTGGGGACAATTAGCCCAGAGTGGGGGCAGGCAGCGCCCAGTCCTGTAAGGGGAGGCTGCCTTGAGCTGGCCAAACCCGCCACGCTCGAAAGAAACACCTCCGAACTTGGTCTCCAGAATGGCAGAACTCTGCACGACAGGCTTATGGCAAATAATTACTTAATTCATTTTTACTGTTTTCTCCAAATATCTGCGAAGTCCAGCAGGAGTTTGACAAAAGTGGGGACAATCTGAGAGAGTACAGCACCTCTGTCAAAAGACTTCTCTTCCTACAAACACCATGGAGACCCTACATTCTGAGACTCACCAGGTGAAACAAAATTGTAGCGGTTCTTTTTTTTGGGTGGGTTTTTCTTTTGGTTTTTGTTTTTCGTTTGTTTGTTTTTGTTTTGTTTTTTAAAATTTTACCTTAACTTGTATGTAAGCAGTGAACTGCAAGAGGAAACTGCAAATAGTTTACCAAAGTGCCTGGGAGGAATCCTGACTGAAGTCACACCAGACATTTGGTCTCCAACAAAGGTGTTAAAAAACCACTCAAAGTGGAAACAGCAGGAAAAAATTGCTTCCTTGTGTTCTCTGTTTTTCATGTTGCAATGCACTCTTTCATACAATGGTAACACAACAAAGTGAAACAAAACATACCTCAGACATTTGAGCATAAGATTGCAAATCCACACTTGTCTTAGGTTTTTCTTCCATAGAAGAGCCTGCACTTTGTTCTTTCGAAGCAATAAACAACTTTAGTGATTATTTAATTTCCTATTCATTTCTTTCCTTGAAACAATAGACCAGAGCCCACGTACAAATGCACATTCTTCATAAGGTTTTTAAAGGTTTCTGCTGGCATCGTCTGTTGAATAGCAGCTTCTAACAGGCGAAAGGAACGTGTAGAAAGTAAGAGAGATGTGCAGAGGGATTACAATTATTAGAACCCTCTTCCATGATATTATATGCCCATGGATAACCTGTAGTCAAGTCAAGCTACAAGCAGCCCAGTAGGAGCCATAGAACTAGTCCTAGACAGAAGAATTTTAGATTCCTCAACACATGTCCTTGATCTTTCATTAAAGAGCATCATGTAGTTTCTTTGGACTGTCTCACCAGCCATGCTGGTTTATACTCATCCAGATGCATTTGTGACCAACCAGCCCAAACAATTCTTGATTCTAGACTAGCAGATGCTGTCCTGCTGCTCTCTTTGTCCACATTATAGTTAGCCTGTGTTTTTCATGCCCTTTGCTTGCAGACAACCAGCCACAGTCTGAAGCAGCTTCAATGAACAAACATTATTTTATATTTACACCTTCTTCTTAATCAATCATAAAAGTGATACCAATTCCAATACTTTTTATTTTGCTGATACATCTGTCTTAATTCCTGCATGTGTTTTACTTTGGATTGAGGGTAACAGTGCATGTGTTACAACAGACAACATTGACAGAGATTTCAGAACTTAGAGCTGGGTATCTCTCTGTGACAGTTTGACAGCAAAGGCTTCAGAGTACTTTTCACAGCTTCAGCACATGTATGCACATATACACATGCATGCAAGTGAATAATTATGAGTTCAAACCCATGGCCTCATAGCGTCGTATTTGTGTCACTGGCAATGCCAGCTTGTTTGAGTTATCATTCAAGAATCTCAGTTTAAGATAAAGAAGGCATCTAACGAATATCCTCTGATACACAAGTCTCCCTTCTTCCACTTTCGAACTCGTGTGAACTATAAAATAGCTGTCTTCTAGCCTTCCTGCTCTGCAATACCTATTGAAATTAATGAAAACCCCAATGGAGATGCCTTCAGACATGGAGCTGGATTCTCAGATTAGGAGGACTGAGATATATCACTGAATATAATCAACTTACCACAGTTTAACATGGTATCCTCTTTAGTGCTCAGAGCCAACACAGCTGTGCATTTGCATTCTTATGACACCCACCAAGAGCTTTGGTGAATCTTACTAAGGAAACAAAAGATATTTCATCCACCAATAGCTCCTTTCTACTGAAGGTTACCACCTTCACCACAGAATCAGTAGATTAAGTGCTGAACCATGGTTTGTGTGATTCTTCGCATGGTACAAACTACAAAAAATGATTGCGTAAAGTGTGTATGGTTGCAGTAAACTATAGCAGGGAAAAGAAGTCGGTAGCTAGAAGCAGTAATTCCTTAAACTATGTCAAAAGATTCGCTAAATTTCCAATGGCAATGTCCCTAGCTCAAACAGGATGTGAAGAAATTCAGTCTAAGACTGAGCGAATATATTACTAGAGAGGTAAGTTACTGTATCTGAATTTAATGTAGCTTAAGGCCCAGACACTTTACAAAAATCCATCTATTGACCTACTGTAAAATTATTCTTTCATCATGTGTGGGTTCTAAAATTATGTATTTCTTATGTTAGGGCCTCTAGAACGTATCTATTTGCTGCACAGCTGCTGTTTCTGCCAAATTCACAGTCAGCTCTTCCTGGTAAAAGTATGGTCAGTGTGATCCTGTTGTTTAAGGGAGCATCGAGTTATCATACTTCACATTCTGCCCACCTAACAGCTGTGCTGTATAGTGACAGTGTTATTCTGGTTACAGTGCTCCTTGCAGTGACGAAACAGAGCACCTTAGGAGCTGAAGCAGATCAACAATAGAACCGAAACGAGAAAGTGCCCAGTTAGGTTACAAGAAATTCTATTTCCATAATATATTCAAAATGCTAGAAAAAGGTAATACCAGGACTGACTGGGAGAAGCAATTTAGATGAGGTACAAAATCATAATCCAATGTTAATCCTGAAATTCACTGACCCACAAGCATCCAGCACGGCATTTTGCTGGGTTCCATTGTATCGCTTTTAAATCAGGCATAGATACTTGGTAAAATCAGCTGGACTTGGAAATTGGTCCACGTGTTTTTTAAGAAAGCTAGAAAGTAAGAATTTTTTTCTTGTTAGTTTGGAAATACTAATATGTAGTTTCCAAAATCTCATTTTTACTGCCTTGCCTTCTGCCCTCAAAAGAGATTCTCTTTGCCACTCCTTCAATGTGCAGAACAGAAATACAATCTTTCTCTTAAAGTTCATTATTTGTGCAATTTTATCTTATTTTGATGGACAGGGCACATACATTTTTAGATTGATAGATACTGCTGCCAGGCACTTATTCCAATCAGTCCAGTGTCTACAGAAAGCAGATGCCATGGTGTGGTATAATGGATCATACTGAAACTGTAATATTAACAAATATGCTAATGTCTGCAGTTTGTAACTTTTTCAGGCAAGCACAATCACTTAAATTACTTGCTCTGTGCAGCTAATCATAGGATTCTATGATGAAGAAAACCAACAACAGTGGATTGGTTAAAAATAGTATCTCTCCAGTCTTTCTTCTCTTGCCATATGGTCAGTCAGCACAGAGGGGCTGATCCAAATGACATTAGCAACTTGCATTTTCACTGAACAGGGCCAGAGTTAGAGCAGCCTCATTGCTGCTCTGAGCAGCAAGTCAGAGATGTAGGGTTTTCCTGCTCCGGGCAAACACCTTCAGCACATTTCCGATTAGCCACATCCTCTGCTCACCCCAAGTGAAAGAAGTGGAGACAATACAGATGCTCCTCCCTTTAAGTCAGCATCTGCACCTCACAATTGTCTTTGAACACTAAGGACATGAAAGGAAAAGTAAGGCAGTCTACTTCTTGGAAAAATTAGGAAATATCATGTCAACAAGAGCAATTCATGTGATACAATGTGAGCAATTTCCTAACATGAAATTGTTTCATATGAATGCTGAGTACTAATTCTCCCTCAAACAGTTGTTTAATATGAACTGCTCTTTGAGCTATAAACCTCTCGTCTCATTGATGGAACTCTTAAAACAAGGATGCGTCACTGTACGCAGGTATGCTATTTCCCCCCTAGTGCTTCATTTGTACTTAAATATCATTTGAACTTGGTCCAATAAGCCATACTATAAATGACCCACAATTGAGGCTTTTTGGATGAAGGCAAAACTATAATTTCAACAGCAGCATGTGATTTTAAAATACTTTATGCTTTGCTGGAGGAGAAACATGTAGTATCTGATTCACATTTGAATAGATTATGAACTGCTCTATCAAAAATCGTATTTCCCCAATTTAGACAAAAGAGTATCTATCTAAACTTCAAAGTAAACCACAAACAAAAAATCCCCTTGCTTACAATGTACAGCACCTGCTTGTAAATTTGGGGCAGATGAGGCAGAGAAAGAGGAAAAGAAAAGCTACTCCTAGATCATTTCCCTGCTACACAGAACTTGCTTTTAACAATTCCTTGCAATCAATGAAGCCTTTTGCTCAGTGCTGCATTTTGGGGTTCGGATAAAGAAGATTAATTACTCTGTCCTAAATTGTTAGATTAACAATACAGCACTGAATTCTAATCTGACCCCCTGAAGGACATTGAGGGAATGATCAGAGCAGGTGTATGAAAACATCAGTAGAACCTGACTATCAAAATATGGTTGAAGAATATGAGTGAGCAAGGATATGTTTACAAAATCAGGGGAAAAAAATAAAACTAACCCAGTTGAAAGCACAGGAACTTGATCCTTTTTATGTCTTCTCCTGCACCATATCCAAAAGGATTGTTTCCCTTTCAAACTCATCACATGGAAAAGGTTTTGTATTGAAAAGATAAGAAAATTGTTTTCTTTTCCTTTGTTGGTAACTGCTTTTTAGCAATACAATGCCAAAACAAACCTGAGCTGACACTTACTAAAATATGAAGCCTGAAGTTTTTAAACACATCTTCTGAAGGCTAAGTTTCTTCTACAGTATTTGAAAAGGCAATTAATCCTAAATTGTGGAGAGGATATTGGGATCTAAAATCTAGACAGCCTCAAAACTTTGGAAGGTTAGAGATCAGTCTTAATTTTGAGGCTCTTGGCTACATCTAAATCCCTCACTGTTTTATATTGTAAAAAATATTTTTTTTAACATAACAGGCAGATTAGTCTCTTTGGTGGAGATGCTTTACAAAGAGGATATCTGATTATGCTTTCCTTCTATATGATCTGATTCTGAAAACTGGGATAAAAATATGACTTGAATGAACTTGACAAACACTGCCTGAATCTGTTCATGTTTTTATATCATGGAACTGTATTAGAGAAGAAATTTAAATTTATTTTCTTAAGCATTGAAATACAGCCCTTAATATTACAGGAAGATTATGTGGTATTCATGAACAGTAGTATGAAACTACACTTTCAGTAATTACAAGTGTATTTTAGCCTTACACCCAGCTCTCAGTTTTGCTGAAACTTCAGTTCTGTTTCTAGCTGAAGCCACAGTTGAACAGCTTTCTTATGAAGGGAGCATCTTCTTACTGAGAACAGTAGTGGCAATTGCTCTGCAGACAGTAAGAGATAGCATCAGACACAAGAATTTCTTGGGAATGCTAAATAAAGTTAAGTGCACAGACAAATACTTAGAGGATTAGAACCAAACAAGTTTATGCTAATGAAATAATCTTTAGTCCTGAGGGTATTGTCTATTGTCTTCCAGCACTATTCATATATTAACTGTACGAGCATATTTTCAAACAAATTAGGATCATTAGCAAGTTAATGAATAGCCTTGAAAGTATTAGTAAAAGAAAGCTAGCTATGACTTTTGAAAAAGAAAACTAACTTAGGAAAAACACAGCAAAGCATCAGAGAACTCAAATCCTTACTTACCAGCACAGGGCCTGTTAAGTGAATTAATTGTCTTTTAGATTTCCAGAAACTTCAGCATAGAGACCCTTGATAGCCACAGAAACATATGCACCCTTTTGTTATTTTTCTAATAGTTTGTCAAATGAAGAGATAACCATTTACAAATGCAAGTGTGTAAAAGAAAAATATTCTGGATATTCAGTGTTCTCAATGGAAAGCAAATTGCTTAAAACATAAAAATTATATACTTAGTCTACAGTTAGTTCAAAGACTAATTCTTGTAACCTCACATAAGATGAATTTAAACACAGACCTCCAGAGACTGCTAAAGAAAACATCTCCACAAAGGCAGCCCTTGACAATTATGCTTGATTTATGGGTTGATCCAAGTTTTTATTTTCCAAAGAAATATAAATCACTGTAACCCATTACATATTATTTTTGTATGCACTACTGACCTGTTCATCTGATTTCTCCTGCATTCAAAACCAAAAGACAGAATTTGTAAACCAATATGAATTGCAAAGAGCATTCTTACAAAGTTCAAGTTTTAATTAATGAGTCACTAGAGCCAGGAACACTTGTTAAACATGTATCTCTAATTAATCCCATCAATCACTCTCCCTCTTTAAGCACTCATGATCTGCAAGAAGTTAAGTAAGCACCAAGTCCTGGACAACGGAATGATCTTTTTTTTCTTATTTGTTAATAAGTCTCTAATTATCCGGCAACTTTCCCCTTGTGTCATACCCTACTCATTTTCTTGTCAGTGCCTTCTTCAGGGTGGTGTACCTGCATCTAGACAGAAAAAACACAGCCCACTGTCGAATTTCAGATTAAGGACTCAGACAAGTGTTCTTCCTCGTCAGCCTGAAAGAGTCCATCACTCAAGTTTTAGGCTCTCCAGAGCTCCTGCAGTTCTCAGTATGACTATCACTGTAGTCCATGTAACGGAGTTTTCCCCAAAAGTAATGCTGACATATAGATGAAGAAAGGAAACTCTACTGTCTTTCTTTTTATTCTTCAAAAGAATCTCCTGCTATTGTAACCTATCATAAAATACAATGTAAATTACAACTAAAAGCATGATAAGAAACTGTGCATTTGTACTCAAGTAAGATAAAAGGAAAAAGCTTAAATAACAACCATGTTGAGCAGATAAACCAAAGAACAAAGGCCCCAGTGGCGACTAAAGGAAAAAAAAAACAAACCAACAACAAACCAAGCCAGATGATTGTTGAGCAGTGGCAATATCTTTAAGGGGGAATTTTTATGAAACTTCCAGATCTTGAGTATGACATTTTTCAGCCTAAAAGGAATGACAAAGTCTTCTAAGTGGTAGGGGTGTTAAACTTCAAGTTTCTGTTAATGAAAAGGCCATCACAAATGTAATAATATGTTTCCAAAGCTGAAGTTCATACAGGACTGGTATTAACATACCACAGAAAACCAGGTGAGAACAACACATATTGCAGCTATTAAAATTAATCTCCTTTAACGTGAGATTTTTAATACAGACATATCATTACATAGGAAGCAGTCACACTAGATTAATCAAACGTTGCCATGGAAAGGCTATGTCCCATAGAAGATGGGTGAGGTAAGAGAAAACTGAGAAACAAATCAATTACTGACTGATCCTCTCCCAGGAATATCCACTCTGCTGCTGGTGATAGGCAGGGAAAGCCTTTTTATACTTTAGCCCTTTATAACATGCCATTACAATGAGATCCACTGTTAATTTTAAGTTTGGGACCTGCTGAGCAATAATTTCATCCCCACCTTCCCACCCCCCTCAAAAAAAACCCCAAACCCAATACCAAAAAAGAAACAAAGAAGAAAACAAACAAACCAACCAACCAACAAAAAACCCAAAAACCAACAACAAAAAAACCCCCAACCAAACAGTAACAACAACAAAAAAAACCCACCAAAAAACCAAAAACCACCAAGAAGCCTTTCCCCCCCAAAAAAACCCCAATGCCTATTAGTGCTTTAAACAGTAAAAATTCAAAGAATCAGAATCTTGATTCTATGCTTTTAATATTTATTGCAAATAAATAAAATTCTCCATTCCAGGTAACATTTATTTGGTGCAGCTATCATCAATTTACCCTACCTAGCTCTCTTTAGAGCAAATAGACAAAGCATAACTCCCTTGAAAATGAAGTTACTGGGCTGTTTTCAGTTGCCAGTAGAGACGGCCGCTATGCTCTGCAATTTTCCTCTCCATTTGTCAGTCCTGTATATATTATCAGCTCAGGAACGCAATAACTTCTTTTCTTCTCTTTTTCTTTCCTACGTTCTTCATCTAATTAATGCCAACCAGAATAAATGTGTCTTTGTGAACTGGACAGACACAGTAGTGGCTGCTCTGGGTAGCAGCTCCAGGTGGCAGTTTGTGCCCCTCCATATTTCACAAAGCAGCCAAACAGGTTCAGCAACGTTCGACATCTGAGCGTGACTTGGGGGGAAGACAGGAGGGGGAAAAAGACAGACAAGACAGGCCAAACAACCCACCTTTGGATTACTTTGCACTAATCTCTATGAATCTGTTATACATTCAAGAACATGATGATTTTTGTTTAATAAAGGGAGAATATTTCCTTTTTTTCTGTAACAAGCAAAAGGAATCTGCTCAAAAGCTTGAATAATGGCCACACTGCACTTATTAAACAGCAGCCAGCCTACAGAGACTTCTTTTCTGGGAAACCCATCTGGCTGGCAGCTAACTCCCCCTGACAGGAGACTTACTGTATTAGTCTTGAATCCACAGACCCTTATAGGTGGATGTAAGGATATAAATGTCACATTTGCTAACTACCTTTGTTTTCTGCTGGATCAACCTAATAGTATCTTCTGCCTGCATTTGTCCTAGATAAGAAAATCCCCCTAGCAGAACATGAACGCTCCTTATCCCCCTTCCAGCAACAAGAAATGATGAAAAGGTATTGTATTAGTTGAGATGCTGGAGAAAAGCAGTAGCTGCAATATGCCAATAAAAACAGTTTGCTGTCACTGGAAGTTAGAGCAGATCAGTTATATCCCATGAGACTGACATGTTAAGGGCTCTGCTCCTGCACTGAGTTTTGCAGTTGTTTTCTAATCCTTCCAAGTTCCTCACCAGCACAAAGATCCACACCTAAAATGGTGTCAGGATCATCATCTGCCATGGAGTCACACCTGGAATATAAATCCATGCTTTGATCCATTCACTCCATGATTAGATTTCTTGCAGTTTCTTTTTCTATTCTCAGTTAGGAAAAAACAACTTCAGTCATCTCTAATGCCTCAGACAGGATGGGCCAGATTAGCGTGGGATGACTATACTGTCAAGAAACAAATCTGAGAAAGGGTAAATGGGGCAATGGGCTGGCCAAATGGGCCAGGCAGGTGGTCTGTGTCAAAGAACTGATAGGTAAGTTCCTCTAGACATGACACAACAAAATTTTATTTTTAGCCATTAAAAAGCTAAACAAAATTTTTGTCAGCTGTTTAAGGTTCTGTCTAGAAAACTGAGTGAGAGGCACTCCAGAATAGGATGGGACAAATCTTCCCCTGGAGATAGATGTCCAAAATAGGTTGCATGAATGCCTCTTTGTTGGTAAGCATCGCTTCCACTAATAACTCAGAGAAAAACAGTAGAGCCAGGATGTTCTGGGTTCCTGACCGTCAGACAGCTAACCAGTCCTCTCTGGAGGAGAGGGGAGTGTGTAACGGCAGTGAAGATACAGCTCATATGCAGCTGATATCACTTCCTTCAAACCCTGCTCAGGTTCCTGGATTACCATCAGGAAAGGATGATCGAGCATTTTTCTTCAAGACTTTCACAAAAGCCAGACCTACTCAAGCCAAGCAGAAATGGGCAGAGCTTGTTTCAAAATACATTTCCTCTTTCTACTAACCTTGCAAATGCACTTGGAAGACCTCCAGTGCAGTGATGAGGGGAGATTCCATCTTAATGACGTAAAAATACCCCCACCCCATTCTTTCCAGGGCAAGAAATTAAGTCTGTTTTCACTAGCTTACTTCACCCAATTTTCAACAGCATCTAAAATACCAGTTAAAGCTGCTCTCACTTCCAGCTCATAAGAACCAAGCCTTGAAAAATCCCTCATAGAAGCCACTACTATTCTCTTTGTCTTTCAACTCAAATCAGCAACACTGCATATGTGAAAGGGTCACATACGGACACCTTGTTTATAGTATTTTCTGGAGTGCTTTCCTTTCCTAAACTATGTACACCTCTAGAAAATAAAGATGAGTATAAATCCCTGACAAGAAGCATGGCAGATCTCCCCTACAAAGGCATAAGCAAGATATGGAAAATGAGGTGGTAGCAACAGAGCATGTCAAGAGCTTCCAGCTCATCTTGAGGTGTCTATAATTCAGCAGTGAAGTAACACGGTTCCCAAAGCAGGGGGAAGGCCAGATTCAAAAATATTATTCTGTGAAAGACTCTGTGTAAAAAAGCACTTTTTACAGTCCTAGTTGTGTAGGATACAGAATCACAGAATCAATTAGGTTGAAAAAGGTCTTTGAGATCATTGAGTCCAACCTATGACCCAACACCACCTTGTCTACTAGACCATGGCACTGAGTGCCACATCCAGGCTTTCCTTATGCACCCCCAGGGATGGTGTCTGGCCCCTCCCTGGGCAGCCCATTCCAATGTCTAATCACCCTTTCCATGAAAAAATTCTTCCTAATATCCAACCTAAACCTCCTCTAGCAGAGCTTAAGATTGTTGTGACTGAAGTGCAGGACCCAGCACTTCATCTTGTTGAACCTCAAGCCATTGGCCTCAGCCCATCAATCCAGCCTGTCCAGATCTCCCTGCAGAGCCTTCCCAACCTCCTGCAGACGAGCACTCCTGCCCAACGAGGTGTCAACTGCAAGATGACTGAGGGTGTCCTCAATCCCCTCATCCAGGTCATTGATGCACATATCTGAACTGTCCCCAGTACCAAGCCCTAGGAAATGTCACTGGTGATTGTCCCCTAGCTGGATGAACTCCATTCACCACCACTCTCTGGGCTGGTCATCCAGAGGAGAGTGCACCTGTCCCTGCCATGAGCAGCCAGTTTCTCCAGGAAGATACTTTAGAGACAGTGTCAAAGCTTTACTGAAGTCCAGGTAAATGACACCCACAGCCTTTTTCCCTCATGCACAAGGCAGGTCACCTTGTCATAAAAAGAGATCAGGTTGGTCAAGCAGGACCTGCCTTTCCTAAAGCCATGCTTGCAGGGCCAAATCCGCCAGTTGTCCTGTATATGCCACACAAGGACACTCAGGATGGTCTGCTTTACTGGCACCAAGCTCACACTTGCATTACCCTCTCTACTCAGGGAGCTGAGTGCAGCATCCATTCAATGTGATACTCTCTGTAAAAGAAGAGAAACCAAAATGTTTTCCTCACATTAGCATGGATGAGATGTGTAAGAAACCCTGAGAGATGAAATATTTCAGCAGCCATGCATGAATTCAAAAGGCAGCAGCACAGCCATCAGTTACTTAAATGTTTAATGTTGAAAGAAGATTTAATGCTATCCTCAGTGACACTTTTTAGGTAACAAGAGAACAAGCATTTTTTGTCCACATTGATTTTTTAAAGTAATTTAGGAGTAACTGTACACAAATAAATCTACACAATAAACAAACAAAGAAAATAGCAATATATTTATATCATAATTACCAAAATATATGAGAATTACCAGCAGGGGAGATGGGGAAAAGTACTTTTTTTCTCCATATTCACATTCAAGAATATGCTGTTCTGTCACTAATGCTAATCTCCTTTGACATAAAGAACCTGCTTTAAGAACGATGCTTGGCATCTGAGGAGACAGATTAAAAAGTCCACCAAGTGGTTCACCAGAAGCCCTGCTATCATTGCTAAGGTTATTATTTCAGGATAAACCCTGTCTCATTTACAAGCTTCCTTCCCCCTTCCCCCCCCAGTGCTGACTTTTGATTTCACAATCTTATTTTCTCTTTAGAGTAGTGATGGGGGGGAGCTCTCTTGTGAGGAACTCAGAAATTATGATTGTAAAACTGGCTGAATTTACTGAAGGAAGCTTTGTTCTCTCTTTTTCCTCCCTCCTGGGGCAAGCTGAATTTTTCCCTCCTTCTTTTTGAAATTCAGCTGGTCAAACATCAGCCATAAACCCTCCTCTTCACCACCCCCTTAATCCCACCCCCCAATCTGGCACATCAGGACCCAGAAGCAAATGTGTGAATGGATGATTTTTAATTACTGTCTTGACTGGAAGCACAGGGATTAAGCTATGGTCCATTTGAGCAGTAGCTTTAAAACACATTAGCCCCCTGAAGTGCTGGACTCTAAACCTTTTTCTTCTGCTATGTCTAGCCTGTATCTTGCAAAAACCTTTACTGATGGGTGCAATGCAAAGATTTTGATCCACAGATCATTACAGAGATGGAATTAACTGGCACAGCATTCTAAAAAAACTGCAACTGACGCTTCTTTTCAGAATGTAATAAAAGAGGATGAGAAACTTCCTTTTAATAAAGAAAGTCTTTGCTGTCACCTTTTTTAGTTAAGGCAACACTTTTGCCTATTCCTAGATCAACTGATAGTAATTATTTATTTTATTACTGCAGATCTTTACATGAACCTACCATCTCTATTACACCTTTGGGATGGATCAGATGTAAATAGATGATTGAAGATGTTGATCAAAGTCAACATCTTCTAGTCTAGCATAATTTCTGACTTGAAGGCCACACCTAACAATATACCATCTGGTCAGATTCTACTACACTGATACCTTTAATAAGCCAGAGCAAATCACTTTTACCACAATGCACTTCCTCCTACCGAGGATTTTCTTCCCAGCAGTATCAAAATCTTTGCCATTTGCAAGGCAGAATAGTCTATCACCTCTGAGAATAAAGGCATCCCATGCAGTAATAGGGTTCAACTTCACAAAATTTCCATGAATGTTTGTGCTGTTTAAAAAGAAGGAATTTGCTGGATTTCATTTTTTTAAAGCTTCCTTGCCTCTTTTACTCCAGTAGTGCCAGTATGCCTCAAAATGAGTCTGTTACTGCCAAGATCAGCACTGTGTTAAGTGTTTGATGGTGATTTAATAAAAAAGGAACTAAACTGAGACCACTGAGCTCTTTCAATTGTCACCTAAATCAGATTATAACCTAGGCTTTTCAAAGGTGAATAGAATGCTGTAGACTAAACATCCAGCATCACTTACATTAAATCCCACAGGAGCAAAACATTTTGAACTCTTTAGGAAGCAAAGAAAGTTAATACTTTATTTTGCTGCGCATTCATGCTGGGATTTTATCACACACCCAGGGCACAGAATACCTTTAGCAAAGACACTATTCCCTTCAGCACTTATATTGCTGTAAACTATTTTGAAATGTTGAAGGGCTAATCCTAAAAAACCCCCATGTATTGTTCAGATCTATGGCTTTGTATATTTGTACTTGGGTTATACTTTGTATAAGAATTAGCATTTCCTGGAAACGAAAACACAAAAACATGATTTGGAAAAACAGAGTCCTTGTCTTCCTGAGTACTTTATTATGAAGTCAAACTGAGCTTTTCAACTGTCTCTAGGTGGAAGGTGGCCTGGACCATTTGTACACAATCAAAATGCGATCAAAGTGGTTTATAATTATGAGCCACATAAATAACTACATGATATTATCAGACTATCTTTAGATGTTACCTCTTTCACTTGTGTGAAAAAATTTTCTTATTATATGCATACAAGGAAAAAAGCAACAAAACCCCCAAACACTTGCTGCATAAGAGGTCCTTGAAATGAGAACTACACAGTGAAAAATTTCAAGATAAGTGACTGACCGCAACACCCAAAATGATTTTCACTTACCAAAGTCAATAAAGTAAATTACATTATTCAGGTCTTATAAACAAGTAACAGGGGAAAGTGTCTGAAGGTATTATGAACAGAATTACTCATGTCTATGCCACCACTAATGGTCTGAACAGTGTAAATCAAACATATGAAACCTGAGCCCTCAATCAGCAAGTGATGTACATTTTTCAGCTACACTTTTGTAGCACTCCTCCCCTAAAAAGTCTGACAAGAAAAACTCCATGCCACATATGTTCATGTTGCATCAGGAAAATGGATAGCCTATTTCAGATGCTGAGCAAAACAGAGTTTAAAATAATATATAGGAGAGAGAGGAGAGGAGAATATAAACAATTCAAGGCATAATACTTCATCATCCACTTGAGATTCTCTGATAAATATCTTTCTTTACTTTGAGTCAGACCTTTACTCAAGGGCTTAAAAAGATTTCTCCTGTCTAGTTTGAAGATAAATATCACTCCATTGAAGCAGATGAAGTACAGCAGTTCTCAGGATCGGTTGCTTGTTTAGTAAAGATCTCCAGTACATTGAATGGTGCTTGTTCTTAGGACAAAACATTCTAAACACACAGTCTTTTATAGCATTCTCACATATACATATTTTATTCTACTTCATATAGTAAAGAATGAGGGCCTGCTTTCAACTTAAATATTTCAGAAGCAAGTATTTGTCTATATCAGAAAAATGACGTTGTAAAAAGTATGTAGTTAAGCTATAGGGGAAAAGGGTGTCTTTTTATGGTCAGTGTTATCAAACCTCTCTTCAGCTTCCTGTCTGCCTTTCTCAGATGCCTGGGGAGTGGAAAGGAGTTCTGTGATAGTACACAGCATCTGGAACAGGCTGACCCACCTGGGACAACTGGTCAGTGAATTGGTTAGCAGAATGCTGTTAGGGAGACCGGATGCAGCAATCAACAAAATCACATTTTTGCCCATCTGGTGTTTGAAAACACTGCTCTCTCAACCCTCTTCAAAGATGCAAAGTACCTGTCAAGCTGGACACACCACTACAGACAGAAATCTGGACATAAGGCTTATTGGTAGGTTTTACCTAATGTATTTTAAGTTAGGACCATGTCTGACAGTTAAACTAATTGTAAGGTTGAATTTCCAAGGCGGGAGTGGTGGATAAATTGTCTGATACAAGTCACAGTCTTCGTCATAGAAGAAAATATGGATGCAGACACCTATTGGAGTTCTCAAACTGGGACTTTTTGTTTTTTTCTCAGTAGCTGGGATGTATCCTGGAATGGTTTTGGTTATGATATTGATTTATAATACAGATGGGAAAATTTAAGGAAAAATTGATTTTTTCCTTTTCTTACTGTTATATCTTTTATTTTCAAAAATGGCATAGGACAATATATGTTTTTCATGTATCCAGTTTGTGTCCAATTTCTTTGAGAAGTAAGGTCCCAGTAGTCTTTAAAAAACAGATCCATTAATATGTTTCTAGTGACCTTGAAAATACAGGGTGTTCTTTCTGCCCATCATCTTAAGTAACTAAAAATGAAGCTACAGTCACATAGCCAAAAGGTGCCATTTGCAAATGCCCATGTGTGCCTTGACATTTCCAGTGCTAAGTATACTACCGTCTCCATCCTGAATCTAAGTTCTCTCCCTTTCATCTCCAAAATAATCAGTTAAAAATCAGAATTGGATGGATACAGGTCTTCTAAATGATAGCCCAATTCTTCAAAGTTTGATTTTTTTCTTTACCAGAGTTGTACAACAGGCTTCATATTTTCCCACAGCATAAATTTGTATAAATTCTAAAATAACAAAGCCTTAATGGAACATAAAATGTTTACATTGCTGTAGGTAGTTCTTTGCTGCTGGTCATTCCTCAGAGTCTTTGCCATGCATGGCTCATTACACAGGAAACAGTTCCAGGTTTCTTGTGCCCTACCCCCAGTTTGTATGTACTGCTCCTTCATGGACCATAACATCTGCCTTTTTATTCCTGGATTTTAAAACATCAAACTGCTAAACGCATTTTAGTATTTCTTGGAATTATGGGCATTTAATCACTACATTCAAGCAGCCAAACAGATCAGATGATATATGATGGCTGGTTGAACAGGGAACACTTGTTCATCTTTTTCTCAGTGTTATGAATGCAGGAAAAACATAAGGTGTCATTTTGGAGGCTATAAAGAAAATAGCATTCAAGCATAACTTCAAAAAGAGTTTCAGCCATTGAAACCCAGCAGCCGAGGGCAACAAAAATTTCCCATGGATTTAAAATTCATAGAACCAGCAAACCTTTTGTAGAGGCAAGGGGTAAAGTTCATGCGTTTCATAGCTTCACTAACTCCAAGAAACAACAGTGCCTTTATGTACTCCTGAGCTTTTCTATACAAGAGATCTTTCCATGGTTAGCAGAGATAAGAAATAATGCAACACAGATACAATACTCCCATATTTCGGAGCAGTATAATGTCCTGAACATTCATATGCTTGGTCAGCAGATATTCCACAACTTTGGTTGAATTACAATGTTTTAACAGTAAAAACCTGTTTCCCACCTTGAAGAAACACTAGCTGCCTTTTGCAGCTCAGCTCCCTGTTAGCTATGGAAAGAGCTCTGCTCAGAACGGGTGCCTGGGAAGACAGAGCAAAGTCTGAATAATCAGGCCCCAGCAGAGGTCTGGCAACAAAGCCCAGAGAGGAAGTTAAAAGGATTAGCACTATAACACTGTTCAGCATTTGTGCTCGTCTCTCCCAGCCTGACCCAAAACCATCTTCCTCCAACTAAGCCTGCCCTTCATCATTTTTTCAGTGCTCAGAACACCCAAGTTCACTTGTGTATAACTTAACCTCCTCACTTGAGGGACAGTCACAGCTCTGTGCCTTCGGAGCCTCAGAGCGTGGCTTGCTCATTAGCTGTACCTGCATTGTTAGCACCATCACTCAAGATGAGGCTGGCTTGGAAAGCCGCATTAGGGAAATGAGCAGTACTAATGCTAATTCAAGGATATCTGTGCCCTTGCAAAGCAGAAGCTGTGCTTGCTGTATGTCTTCCCACTAGTGCACTAGTTCAGGTCATGAGAACACTTTGAAGCAACCTCCCAGTTCTCTCCATTAATCAAGCCTGGAGTCACATCTCTGACTAATGCTAGAGTGCATGAAGTCTCCTCCTCTCAGATGAAATAGCACAGATGATGAGCTCTAGATGAGCACTTAATAATGACCTTCTGCTGCTAATGAAGTCCTCAGGCCCTGACTATAAAGAGAACAGTATGGGAGCAAAATGTGCATAATCTGGGCATTGGGCTCTCTGCATCAATTATTTCATTCTCCTGATCTGTGGTTAACTGGTCCAGCGTAACTTGTTAATGTGGACACAGGCACTGAGTAAGCCAAAAGCTTCTCACCTTCAGGAAAATCTGACCAAGAATGTAAGTGTGGGCAAGACTGGAAAGTGGGATATGTGGGGCTTCAGAAATAGAATACACAGGAAAAACATGAAATAATGGGAATGAATGGGAAAAGACAGGAGATATTCATGACTGAAGTTTATGAAGATAAAAATGTGTGGTATGAAGTGGGCCTGCCACAGGTAAGGTTCCCATTAAGATTCCTCCAGGGTGTAATGCAGGCCTCAACCATAATTACATTCTGGATGGGAGAAATGCTTCTGAAGTCAACATTTTTGAAATTAAATTGTCAGTTTGTGTCCTCACTCAGTTCACCGTGACTAAATACCACTGAGCACTTAAAATAAGCTGTAGCATGAATTCTGGTGAAGAAATCATCCCTGGCTACTAGGAGACTGTAATACCACTCTGCTAACCCTAGCTGGTCATTCTCTCTATAAAGGCTGAAATTCATCTCACCTGACTCCAGAAAAACAACATAAAGCAAGATTTTGCTGCTCATCCTGCTTCAACAGCTCCACATTTTCCCTGTTTTGAGGGCCCCAAAGCTGGATGCAGTGGGGGTGGGGTCTCACCAGAGCAGAGCAGAGGGGCAAAATCACCTCCACTGACCTGTTTTTGATGCAGCCCAGCAAGCAGCTGGCCTTCTGGGCTGTAATGACACGTTACCAGTTCATGTCCAGCTTCTCATCCATCGGTATCCCCAAATCCTTCTTCTCAGCCTTGCTCTCAATCCATTCATCCCTTAGTTTGTATTGATACTGGGCATTGCCCTGACTTAAGTTCACATCAGTCTACTCTTCAAGCCAGTCAAGCTCCCCTTGGATGGTGTCCCTTCCCTCCTGTGTATCAAACAGGTCACTGAATTTCTTGCAAATGTTTCATTATATGCAAACACCTATAAATGGCTTCTGTTAAATCTGTAGAATACCACATTTGGATTTCCTGCTGAACTTGGTTTTAAAAGATATGTCTTTTATAGGCAGCATAGTCTTTTGCTATCTCATTTTGTAAATATTATTTCTGTCTTAAAAAACCAAACACTTCAATTTTAATCTTTTTAAATAAGGATGAGGGGAGAACAGAGCAAACTAAGAATAATATTAGATTTAAGGCTAGCATGGGTTTTTAAAATTTTCTTTAAAAACCCAAACCTACTGAAGATGCCTTTTCTCTACACCCTCTTTCCTCATGCTGTACTAGACTTTGCTGAAACACTAACACAGTAATCCTTCACTTACCCTGACTTCTTGGAGAACAGCAAATGCTCAACATTATTTTCATTATTCTATGTTGTTCTGTCTAGATCAAATCTATGTTACAAAATATCTTTTACCACAGTATTTAAAGCCTTCCCACCGATTTTTTTTCCTTAGTTAAGTGAACCCCCAACACAGCACCAGGAGGCTACAGCTCTGTATGTCAATCCATATATCATTCGAAGATAGATTGCACAGACGATAAAGATTAGTTATGCAAGGTATTTTTGGGAAAGGCATGATTCAGTATGATTCTTTTAAATCTGCTCTCTCTTTTGATAAAGGTAATAAGACAGAGATTTAGACCCAGACATCTCAGTTAATAAGGTAGACAAACTCATATTCAACTCAGGTACTTAAAATTTTTCAGTCCATTTTAACTGAAGTTCCTGTGTTTGTTCCTAAGTTTACTTGGGGCAATTGCTGTGGTTTCTGCATCTGAGCTGCTCCCTGGTGATTTCCACTTAACTGCAGGAAGGCTTTGCTGAACTTCTGGGCACTCTGGGGGAAGTATAAACAGGTCTTAGAAAACTAGAAACATAGATTGATTTATTCTGTGTCCTCCCCCTGAGGTGAATAAGGGACATATAGTGGCTGACATGAAAGTAGAACTGCCTGTGTTATTAGATTGGGAGAACTGGAGGTCACCACCCAAACAAGCTGAATAATAAACTCCTCAGTTGCAGTGAGGACATATGGAAATGTAACAGAGCCACAGACTGACCCAAGTCCAGGATTCCTGCCTCAGCACATTTGCATTTAAAAGATAAAGATAAATCTGCAAAATATTAAAAATATGACCATGTATCAAACCTTTGAAAGGATGCTTTAAACTACAGCCAAGTTTTGGCACGGTAGAACATCTGTGAATTATTTCATCCACTGAAACAAAATGCTCTGAATCTTTGGAAAACGTGGTCAACACATTTTACATGCTCAGTTTAACTGATAATACAACAAGAGTCTGGACAGAAATTTCCCAGGTCATATTTGGGGATTTATATTTTGAGCTCCATTAGTTTTATGGAGGAGCCTTTCTTAGTATGAGCATTGTCCACTTCCTATTATCATTTGCAATTTCTCCGCAAATAATTTTCTACTAGTGCAAGAACACTAGCAATTTATCTCTCTCATTCTGAGCTATTCTGGAGGTTTTTATGGCTTTTGGTCTTTTATACCATCACCCTTAAGTATTTCCTGAGCTACTAGGACTCATTTTGTTACTTGTATAGTTACAATTTGGAGTGTAGATGTTCCTGGTACCCTTCTGAGCTAATGAAATTTGTTTTTCCCATTCTCCTTACCTCTATCTGCCAAACTTCTTCTGCCCACAAAACAAAGTAGTGTAGCATGAAGTCTGTTAATTCATACAAATAAGAGCCTTATAATTCTTATAACAAGAGCCTTCCTGTATTTCCTTTTTTAAAAAACTGGAGTTTTTCATCAACAATAAATTAGAAACAAACCCCCAAATACTATAGTTTACCTATGCGCCAATTTGCATCCTGTTTCTGAAACAAGAGTTGACAAGTCAAACATATGTGACCAATAATTGCTATTCAAAGTTAAACTCTGGAAATGGTGACTGACATGGAGCCGGGCATTCCTTTAGCCAAGGGAATTATCAACTATAGACCAGCCAAAATAAACTCAGAAATTTCCTCTGGGTGTTAATCACACTGAGTATCGTTCTTTCCCACACACTGGACAAAGATTCTTGACCTTCTGATTTGGAGCAAAATCACCCCTATTAATTAAATAATTTGTCCATTATCACCTGAGCACATATGTAACCTTTTCACCCTATACAAGAAAGAACACACTAAGTAAACAAATGTCTATTGTAAATATGAGCAAATCCCCAAGCTTTTTTCATTTCTTTAAGCGCATACGCCATCCCAATACTGCTTAGAGCAGAGCTTCACAGCATAGTACATTAACATGTCTTTTAAATCTCCAATGGGTATCTTTGCATAGAAATTTCAAATTAAAGAGTCCAAGGCAGGAAAAGTAATTGTTACTGACCTTTCAGCACTAATGGCTGGACTTATGCCTGGCCTGAAGTACAGCAGTGTACATCTCTCCATATCGCGATACCACTTAGGTTATATACCTTTCACGGTATCTTTTACTGAGATGACAACACCAAATGTCTTTACCAAAAATCCAGGCTTTTCCCATGTAACTGCACTCATGAAATTGTGGGGGAAATGTTTTAGGTTTTTCACTTCTGCAGGGTGAGTCTTTATTCAGGCCATGGAAGACCTACAAGCTCATCAGGAGTAATGTTCTTACAATTGGAACAAAGTCCTTTTTTAACAGCACCTTATGTTAAAAATTATTCTCAGAATTTTTTTCGTTAATGCTGCCCCAGAAGTCCAGCTAACAAATTTCAGAAATGAAGATGCCCAAAGTTATTGGTACATTTGACTTTTTAAAGTATTATATGTGCCTCTAGCCCTATGTGCAAGATATCAGCATCTGGTGGAGAACTTTTTCTTGCACACACTATGTAATTATCTCAAGACTGAAAATGTCAGAAGCCTTGCAGTTTGATCAGAAAACTAAGCCTTATATTTTAGCTGCTTTAACAGATATTGAAGTGCCCAACATCCCAGAATACTCTTATGAATTTTAAAAAGACACTACAAAAAAAAGCTTGCTAGCAAAACAGTTTTCCAGAGGATTTATTAAAAAAAATCTTCATTGATCATCCCATTACTCCTTTACACTGCAATGCAAATGTAGAGAACATTGGGAATGGTTCTTTCAAGACGAGAAAGGCCAGACAGTTTCAATGGAGGTTCTGAGTGTTTAAACCCCTTTAAGCCTTCAGAGGTCTTCTTCATCCTCCTTACCTTTCTGTCTTCTACCTTCCTTCTCTTTGTCTCCAAGTTCTTGAAGTTCCTGAACTATTCCTCTCTCTTTCCTTTGTGCTTACCAAGGCAAGTTCTGACTTTGTACCACTGAAAAATCCTGTTTTCACTCTCAAGATTTTCAGACAAGGCTCATTCTCAATTTCTGGATAAAGACTGCTTCCTCTGCTTTCCTAATGCAATTTGAGGAAGAGATGGCTAATCTTCTTTGCAGGCTACTCCTGGTCTCCTCTCCCACCCTGCTGTTTTCCCTCTGGGTGTCTCTCTGTCCCTCTCTTCTGTACTTTATTTTCTGAGCAATCTACTCAAGTCTCAGGAATTCACCCTGGTATTTTAAAATGTGCTGCTCTTAAGAAAAAGAGAGCTGCTTCTCATGTTGTTATGTAGGAATAACACAAACATCCAGACCTTCCCCTTTCTTTTTTCTCTCTTCCCCTTCCTTTACCTCAAGTATCTCAAAAAAGCAAACACACTTAGACCTCCCTTGGCATAGCACCAACCAAAGGCACAAACATCTGCCAAAAGATGTTCAGAAAGGCTAAAATAGTTTTTTCATTGTAGGGTTTTTCAAGAAAATTTTGCAATTCCAGTTCAGTGTTAGAAGGACAGGAAGAGAGGGGACAAATCAGATTTTTCTTCTTTGTCATGATCAAACTTCCAGCTTCACACTGATAGGGCCAGGAGTTATACCTCCCCAATGAGGTTAAATGCACATTTAAGGAGAGGGATTGAGACAGCATTCCCCTTCTCTTTCCCCTGTGTTTACCTTACAGTTCTGAGAGGTATGGAGCTGTTCAGATATCTGGGGAAGGAGCAGGAGGCCAAAAAGCTGGAGACAGAGCTGCAGTCAGGGTGGGGGGCAGCAAGGTTTGATACAAAGAGCTAAGAAAAAAAAAATCATTGGACTAAGAAAGTGTACTGGAATTAGTCTGAAAACTCAAGGGAACGTTAGGCATAAAATCAGCACCATTGGTTATTAGTCTCTTTTGGTGCATACCTACATCATCAGCTCAAGACAAACGGGGAAATAAAGTGCATTTCTCCATAAACCTGTTTTCTCCAGTAACAGTTTCCAGATTTTCAAGACCAAAATGACACAATCTGTCTTCCTAAAGCTAACTCTTCTACAATATTTAGAGGTATAAATTCATAGAAACACACAATAAAAAACATCATGTAAGCAGACAAATTAGACAAAATCCATGATCTAATACCACAGGATTTCTGGTCCAGAAAGACAGATGATGCTTGAGAAACGACTAAAGCCCTTAGTGGGCAATCATGCAATAAGATGAAGTTAAGCGGGGAAAATTTGGGGGCTTGTTTTTGTTTTGTTCTGTTGGCCAGGAAGTCCCTCTTGGAGGCTGTAAAGTAACTTTATCAACTAAGCCACAATGGGAGCTTTAACAAAGATAAATGTAATGTTCTGCACTTGGAAAGAAGTAATCCCAAGCAGCAGCATGAGCTGGGGACTGCTGGGCTGGAGGAGCAGCTCTGCTGAAAGGGACCTGGGGCAGTGGCAGGCTGTGAGCTGATGGGAGCCAGTGGTGTGTCCCGACAGGGAGGGTGGCCAGCAGCCTCCCAGGGTGCACCAGAACGAGTGCACCCAGAAACCCAAGATATTGGCTATTTCAGTCTACTTGGCACTTACAAGGTCACATCTGGCATACTGTGACCACTTGTGGCCCCTCAGCTGGAGAAGCTGAGAAGAGTCCAGCAGAGGCCACTGGGATTGTTAGAGGGTTGGAGTACTTGACATATGAAGAAAGATGGAAGGAAACAGGTTTGCTCAGACTGGAGAACAGAAGGTTCAAAGAGGATCTAACCACACTCCTCAAATATCTAAAAAGTTAGTTATAGAGGAAAAGATGGAGTTACTCTCTTGACAAGGATGCTTGCTGACAGCACAAGAGGCAGTGGGCATGACGTGTTGCAAGGGAAATTCTGTCTGGATTGAAAAAAAAAAAAATCTTTCCCATGAGAGCAACTGAAGATTGGAAGAGGCTGCCCAGGAAAGCAGTGGACTCCCATGTGCTGGAAATGCTCGATATTGTTTGAGGAAGTTGCTGTACTGACCTCTGCTGAAGAGAAGAGTGGACCAGGCAATCTCCAGAGCACAGTGAGGACTTTCCATGAATCCATGCACAGTCTTTCTAGCTATGGGATCGTGTCATCAGCCCACAATCATCATCTTTCTCGTGCATAGGCCTTTACTGCTCTGGGGATGTGTGATACTTATTTCCAGTTGTTGCTAATCTTCATAAGCAGTTTACACTTTAGCTCTGTTTAAAAGGAGGAGGCACATGGGAAGCAATAGCAGATTCTCCCCTGACAGTTCCTTTTGCAGTAAAGACATTCAAGGAGAGTTATATTGTGGGAGGATTTTTTAACCTTCAGTAACAAGGCTTAATTAGGGATCAAGAGCAAATGTTATAGCACAGAAGAGGCACCTCTGAACACTCATTCATATTGGGCTTTTGTTCCAATTAAGCTGGTTAACAAGGGATGTAAGAGCATTTGCATCTGAAGTATGCTCAAAGACTTCAGATAGCTATTACAATTTTAAATTTTACTTGAGCTGAAAATTCTGAGTAAGCAGGACTTTTTGAAGATTTAGATGTATTTGTGCAGAAATGGTGAGGAACTTGTACAGCTCTTACTTAGCTCATTAAAATATTTTGACACTGCAAGGAACAAGCTCATGATAAAACTCAAGAATAAATTTCTCATTATTCAAGAAAATAGGAATTAAAATAAAAATAGTAAAAAAAATTGGGAAAGAAAGCCTGGTTTTGCTCTCACACTTTCACCTGATCGGTTCAGCATTTGTCACAAGCATGCAAATTTACTCACGGATGTATTTGAATAACTACAATAACAGAGTATTTTGAAGGGGGAGATTCAGCTGGCACCCCCAACTTCAGCAGAAGCAAAATCAGACATCAGAGCTGCCCATTTCGGATCAAGAAATGTTAAGAAGCAAAACGTGCAACCTTGCAATACCCTACATTTGTTAAACACAGTAAGGGGCATAGCTGTGAGAAGATGGGTAAAGCTAAGTGGGAGACAGAGCTTTCCTTTGCTAACATTTACTGAAATACTGACAGCAAAATCTTTCTATTAATGCAAAGAACAGTAACATTTAATCCCCTGGTTGTTCCCCGATGTACCACAATTTGAGCCCCGGCAAATGCAAAGTCTTGCCTTACAAGTCCAGATGGTAACAGAGGAAAACATACAGTGCAAACATAAATATGAAGGGAAGCACCTCTGATTTTGTTGAAGACTGAAAAAAACCCTCAGTTTTTCCAAGAATAATACTGATGACTTTGGATGAGACATTACCTTTAAGGAAAGTATACAGCGTGATTCCTTTAAGCCACTCTGTTTAACATACGCATCTAGGTAAACTTAAATATGCTTTTAAATAAATTAACTAAATAATTTTTAACAATTAAAAACCTCTATGGGAAAGGTGTACACAGCTATATGAATTAGCACAGTCATTTTGTATTCCTGAACTTTATTGAGTTTTAAATACAAAAGGGAAAAGATACTTTTCAGAATTTGTAGCTATAATATTGCTGTGACTAAATCTACTCCTTTTTTTTGCACAGGGGATATATATAAAAGGGAAGCTGGTTTCAGGAGGTTTTTGTTTTGTATCAGTTTTTCCCAGATCTCTAGAATTAGCCTGAAGGATCCTTTTAGAGAGCAAGCAAATAGATAAAATATTAGGACAACACTGCAATGCAAAAAGGATGTTAAATTGCTCATCCAAGGAGATGACATAACAAATACTGACATAATTTTCAAGCAGCAAAGCAAAACTAGGTCAAATCACATTGACCTATCTAACATAATAAGCCCTTTTTTTTTCAGATTTTTACAATGTAGACTGTGTCTCCAGGCATTAATGTCCCCTGTTATCAATGTATAGTGTTGTCACTCTGCTTTAATGTCTTATCACCATGTTGTGTTAATTAGACCAAAACAATATAGTGCACTTTTGAACTGCTTAAATCCCAGCTTGGAATCTCTGTCTAAAAAATAATTCTGAGGTTTTCCAGTTAGAAATTAAGTCATTAACCCTTTACCTGTTTCAATAGGTCCTGGTGGGATAGGGTAAATTTTGACCTGTATAGTTAAAACCTAACTTCATGAATTGTTCAAAATCAAGGTGCACATAGCTGAGATCTCTCAGTGAGGAATTGCACGCTGGTATCAGTGGCATTTGACACAAGGCACAACCCAGGAATATACAATCTCTTGAGTGTCACATGGACAAACCTGATCTGTGCTTGACAATGATGTGTCCCTGCCCAAGAGCTTTATCCACATGCACTGCCCTGAAAGGAACAGTCCTTTTCCTTGCTCAGGGCAGCCTTCCCCTCCCCTACTCCTGTTGTTCCTCTTTACAACACGCGTAGTTTTCAGTGAGATTATTAACAAAGTCGTGTAGGCTTCTGCCCACAGCTTCTTGCGATTCCAACACGAACAGAAGCACAAGTAGCGAGAGAGAGCTCGGTCTGTGCCCATGCCTACAGAGCTGTGGTGGAAACAGGAGCCAGGCTGAGGGCGCGAGGCCTCGTTACCCAGGGAGCTGGAAATGGTTGCAGAAGAGGAAAAAACCTGATCAGGAGACACAGGCAGACCTTGGTGGTTGGTCCACATAGGAGAAGTTGTCAGCAGAATCTACATCTTGCTGTTAAATACATAAATATCGCAATAAGGACATATTCTTAAGGAGAGAAAACCCAGTACAATCCAACGATAAAACCAAAACCCCTCCTGTTGGGGAGGATGAAATAGGAAAGTCTTATAAAAATGATTACCTGGCAAAAGATGCTGAGAATATAGAAACTACAAGCTAGATTGAAATGAAGACAAGCTTTTAGATACCAAACCCCAGTTACTAAGTAACCGGAAAAACAATGGTATGGCCAACTGAAGGTCATCCACTCTTTGATTAGACAATAGCTTCTGCTTGCCTACAGGTCCAAGGGTCTACTAACTTAGCATAAGGTACAAAAAGCAGTTTTTAGAGTTTAAAATGTAACACCATATGGTAATACAATGACTCTCACAGGCTGTATGTAAATGCTATAGAATTTGTATCTTGTTCTAGATTGGTTAGTGAAAATTAGAATATTCAGCACAGAACATGATTTATTGTATTGTAAGCGAGAACCACGGCATTCTGTATTCTGTATCCTGAATTCCGTATTCCTGTATCCTGTACCTCTCTCTCTCTCTTACCTCTCTGACCTGCTTCGAGCTGCGTCTTGCAGGTCCTGGCAGGTCCCCTACCCCCATTCTCTATTACAATAAACCTCATGCTCTAAGACCAAACTCCAGAAGTCTCTCGTCTCCATCCTGGCCATCTGAAGCAAACCACACCACAGACGGCAAGCCAGGAGAACCTGATCCTACACCCTCCAAAACTTTTGAAGCTTACTTGGTGATGAAGAGTTCCTTGAAACCGGGATGCTGGCTGTTCTTATGATGGAGTGGCTGGATTTGGCAAGTCCAATTCTAAATATACACGTAGGTATATTAAAATGTGTAGCATTTCTCTTTTCCTTTTGTTTTCTTCTTGTTTTTTTATGTCTCTAACTTTCAGGAAGAAAAATCCCCAAACTAATACACAAAACAAGCAAAATTGAAAAAAATGAAACAAAAAACTCCCCACCCTAAACAAAAACTCAAAACTGCAAACCAAAACAAAATAACAAAAAAAAAATCATGTTTCCATATGGGATAACTACTGAAAAAAAGAATCTAATTATTTTGAGAACAATTTTGCCATGAAATAGTGATTTCTCAGTATTTTTTGAAAGAAAACATCAGTCACAGTTAGTGCCTCAAATAAAGCTTTAAAAAAAAAAAAAAAAAGAGATCTCGGCGGGGGGGGGGTGTCTCATCTAAGCAAGCTCTCGCTTCACCTGAGTCTACAAAGTGCATCAGCTTGCCAGGATCACAAATGAGTGTGCCCTACCACTCTGCTGTGTGTGTGGGGAGGGGGCTCTCCCTGAGCTGCTGCTGCAGCTGTTCAGTAATGAAATACCTGCAGCCCCAAAGAGACAAATTAATGCCATTAGTCATGGGCACCTGCTCGGACGCCGGGAGCCGGAGGGAGGCTGGAGCCCCACAGGTGCACAGGCAGCACAAGGCAGCCTGCGTGAAAAGTGATGGGAAGATGTTTTTGCCGCCAAAGCACGAGAAATATATCAGCCTCCCTGTCCCAAAATGTGGAGTGAATGTCAGAGCATGTCACCAGCTCCTTTCTGGAGCCATGAAATACTCCTCCATAAATATTTTCCTTAAAGACTATCACACTACAATAAAAAAAAAATCCTATCAGCCCCATGGATCTCCTCATTTACTGTCCGACTAAGACAGAAATAAAAGCCTGGACTTTCTATTGTTTTACTATCTTAAAATTGTTCTTGCACCCAGTTATCTCAACACTTATGCAATCAATAATTTTGATAAAACTTTTGGGCCAAACAAACATTGCCTCTTTGCCAGCTTTTTTCTCCTCCCACATCCCCCTGGGAAGATATAAATACTAATGATAAACAACCATGACACGACAGCAAATAGGAAAGAATTTTGAAGAATTAAGAACTATTTTTACTGCTTAGAAAAGAGATCAAAATCAGCTTCCTACCCTTTAGCACTTTCCCCAGCTTTCAGACAGGCTGGATTCTGCACTGCAAGCCAGGGATCTCAGGGATATACAGTAATTCCTTACAGCTTGCTAAAGCATTACAAGCTCTAAGCTGCACGACTGTAATAAAAGACTTTGAACAAAAAACAGGCTAAAGAATGAAGTACCATAAGAAGTCTGAAATTTACTTCAAACAAACTCCGCCAGATATCCAAAAGGTAATTAACCCAGCTGTATGTGAGCACTGGTCTGCTCCTTTCTCTCAGCTCAGTCTTCACCCACAGACAAATCAAACTGTTTCTCCAAAATGCTGAGAAGCATTTTTTTGAGCTTCAGCATATTTGCTGAGCCTTTACCACCGTGAGCTCCTTGTTCCCAGCATTTCATTTGCCTTGACCCCAGGCTACAGCAGACCCCTTACCTCTTGTGCTACCCTGTGGAGGGACTCTGAAGTCTGACAACTTTTTGCAGAGCTCAGGAGCTGTTGAAACGCTCTGTGGCACTGCCTGCTTCCCTGTCCCTTGCCAGGGGGGAAGCCCTGAGCAGGCAGCAGTGGGAAGCCGCAGCCGGCACAGCAGAGGGCTGGGCAGGCCAGAGGGAGGGAGCTGGAGACAGAGCTCATCAAAGGTAGGAGGCCTAGCGGGGATCAGAGAGATGGAGATACACATCTAAATAATTCAGAAACTAATAAAAGCTTTAGGTTGGGTTCTGTTCAAGAAGTGAAACGAAGCTGAATTTCAGTGTGTTTCAGGCTTCCATCAATGCAGACTGTGGTGTTACTTAATAACCTGACACTGACATACCAACGTTATTTTAAAAGTATTCCACATAAAGTTAATGACGAAAGTGGCTATGGATATGTATTTTTATAGCTTTAGGTTGAAATTCTATCATGGGAAGATTTTGAGAGCTTCAAGTCTGACCTCTACAGGTAGGCTGCTGAAATAGGAACACAATCTTGGGATCGCAAATTGTACACGGAACTCTTAGAAATCAGAGGAAGGTAAGGCATCAGATGCACAACTTACCATCACATTATCATCACTGCCTCCTGAAGCCATACTTTAAAAACACAACTATTTGTAGCATCATCTATGGCAATTTGGCTCTTACAAATGCTTTTTTTGCAAACTGCATAAAGAGTGCAGCAAAATGAGAAAAAGCACA
Organism: Origma solitaria; assembly: GCA_013397895.1. Classification (NCBI taxonomy): domain Eukaryota; kingdom Metazoa; phylum Chordata; class Aves; order Passeriformes; family Acanthizidae; genus Origma; species Origma solitaria. Next base: position 679,614 of record VZRL01005690.1, read on the forward strand.
TCCAGTATGAATATTTTTACATTCAAAAGTGTAAATGGGTTATCCTTCTGCTTTTTATTATCCCTCCCCCTTCCTCACCAATCTTCTACATGATCTGCGCTTGCAGAGCTACAGAAACAAGCGTTACTTTGAAACTGAAAACATCCATTTGCGTTTTGCAAAACTGACGTTTTTAAATGCCTTGATCGGTGCCACCTTTTTCTAATCAGAACCAACCACTCTAACAAACTACCCTTTGTCAGGGGATCCCATCCCCTCTGTTCCCACCAACCTACAGCACATGTTGCTATAGCTACCCTGCATGTCTATTTACCACACAAGTGATCAAAGGGAGCAGACAACACACATACACACACGCACAAAAAATCCTCACCAGGCTTCCTACCGAGCAATGTCCAGCCACTAATTAACTGATACACTCCCAGCCTGTGGACTCTGTACACTTGTTTTCTTTATTCTGCACACAAAAAAAAGGCAGCATTCTTCAAGATGCTCCTTTTTCCCTTACAAGCCTAACAAACAACAAAACATCCCAGGATGAACTTTAAAAGATAATTTCCCAGTGCCAGGCAAAGAATTGCAGAACTCCAGGATAAGAATGCAGCTTTTCTACAGAGAAACGCATTAAGAATTTTAAAAAGTATGCAAAAGAAAATAGGAAATAAGAAACACATGCTAAGAACTTAAACAGCTGAAAGGAAAAGGGGTGATTTTGAATTTTGCATATGTTTTGCACTGAAATTGTATACAGCCTTTATTCACTTGGTGAATTATACGCACACTAAAAGCCATATGACTGCAGACATGATAAGTAATTGTAATGGTTTTATGTGCCTTAGAAACACAGTTTTTCATTTTTAGGTGGCCTGTCAGTTAAACAGTTGTTTTGTTGAACCTCTTTATGCGACAAAGGGCTCAAGACTCAAGACTGCCTCGATCAAAGTCAATGGCACTTCAATAGGAAGAGGCCAAAATAAGGAGCTGCATTTTTTGTCAATGACACTCCTTCGAGCTGCACTTTAGGGATATGTTGTGGTTGAAAGAGGGTGAAAATGAAGTATTAAAATTCATCAAACATTTGATTTTCTGTGAAGTGGGCTTAGGAAACAAAACAGAGCCCACAGTGCCCTCTCCAGTTCTGCAGCAAACTCAGGGAATCCAGACACGTAACTGTGTCCAGCCAGAAAAAAACTCCACTCTAGTTCATGAAGGCTGAGCATCCCCGTAGGAGTTTCCATCATTTGCAAATTTCCTTACTTTATAAATAATAAACTGAACTCAGTACTCCGCAAAGCAATAAACAACAAAAAAAAAGTGTTACTTGCAAAGGCTTTTTTCTTGTCTATTAGTTCTTTTATTTTGTTTGCTGCAACCATGTTAGATACCTTTAAAAATTGCACTTCTGCTCCCTAACACTAGTCTTTCAGCAGACACAAATGGGTATATTTCCTGTGGATGCTTAAACTTTTACAGGTATGTGGTGATCACCACAGTTTCCCAGTTAGGATAGAAATGTTCCTGTTTTGGTTACTGGACCTTGTTTAGTGACATTATTCTGTGAGACAGCAAGAAGACACCTCTTGCTGAGGTCTTCAATGAAGAGCTAAAAATGACTGTTTCTTTATCCTATCTCATTTCCAAATCTCAATGCAATATTCACCAACCCCTGTGCCCTGCTAGAAACTATTGGACTAGCACAGCAGTAAGGCAGGTTGACTCTTATCAACAGGCTGCATATTACATTTCTACAGTAATTCCTCCACTTCCACTGGGGCAATTAGTGCATTTGTCTTTCGATGTGCTATTGTTCAGTAGCTGAGGGTTGCCCTTGGGTCAGATCAGTCATCAGCACAGTACATGGTTTCATTCCAACACCTGCCGTACATTGCCATGTGCCTAAGAACTTGATGGTTAACTCTGCAACACCAAACTGAGCTATAGCTCCCACCAAGAGCCTCTCAAAGTGCGAGCACTCACTCCCAGAGCCTGAGAAAGGAAGGAGTTAACCCACTCCCTCCCAGCTGCTGTAAGGATGAGGAAGGGAGCACCAGGGAAGGGCAGAGAAAGCAGCAGGACAGGTAGGGAGAGACGAGTGTAAGATGGAAGAGTGTGTAAAAAAGCTATTCGTTGTTCTGACTAAGAAGGCCATGGAAAAGTCATCCTCTGCACATTCCTCTTTCTCCTAACAATTTCCAACCAGAAGCAGGAATGAGCGCTCCAGCTGCGCATGACTTGCCTGCTTCTAAGTGCCCACTGTAATGGATTTCCTAAACGTTTTATCCGGTTAGCTCATAGCCCATCACAACCTTCAGTTCCCACTAAACCACGAGTTGTGCTGAGAGAGGCTGAGGCACACAGTAGCTCAGCACCACCTTGACCTCCAGCTCCCTGGATTTTGTCCCTCGGGCCCTAGCCAGGCTTTCCCCGCCAAACTGGAAATATCTGCGCACAGCAGACCAACGGAACGCGGAGAAATAGCCCCGGACGGTTCCCTGGGCACGGGAGAGAGCAGCGGCGCTCGGAGCAGGTGTTTGAACGCCCCAGCGCGGGGCCCCTCGGAGCGGAGCGGAGCCCTCGCTGCGCTCCTGCGGCACGGCACGGCACGGGATGGGATGGGCCCGGCAAGAACCAGCCCGCCTGTGCCTGCACCTCTCCGAGCATGGAATGTCTCCCCCTTCCCCCCTCCGCTTTTGGAAAGGGATGGTACGTGTGTGCCTTAGCATTTCCCCCTCCCCCCCCGCCCCCCAATTCTCTATTCATCTTCATGACCCATGGAGCCCTATTCTTTAGGTAGAGAAAATACTTCAGGAGAGGAAAGTGCACGTTTCACATACCGTTTTGCACTTCTTTATTGCCACCCTGTAACATTTCTGCTTCTTTCGCACTCCTCGTTGGTAACCCCCTGTGCCAAAGTACCCTCTTGTGGTGATAATGTTTTCTGATCACTACGTGCATCCAGCGGACCAACTTGAGTATATAAAATGCCCTTCATTGTGCTTTGCAAGGACAAGAATTCGCCTCTCTTTAAAGAGTTCTAAAACATGGTGATTTTGCTAGTGGGAGCAAGAAATACCTTTCCCCCTCCCACCTTCCCACCTATGTTCTCTCTTTCTTCACCCTTCCTCACCTCCTGTAACTTAGAGAAAGCTGGTAACGAATCTGGGATTTCCCACCACGGTTTCAGAAAGTAAGCGTAAAACAAATGTTCCATTTGCACTACAGGTGCAAAATCCTCACACATGCATTTCCTGGACATGGACTATAAAAGTCCCCCTGAGAACTGAATGAATAACACCCACACAGAAAACCTAGAAAACTTCTCATTTCCTCATATTTACCCATTGCCTATCCAAAAAAAATAAGATATTATGAGCAAGTTTTGGAAGTGGACTGGCAAGGCTTTTAAAACTGAGACAGATCTTTGATTCAGTCTTAAGATAAAGCCCATTTTTCTTGCTCCTACAATGCTCTTCTAAGTGTACATTGTTGCTGTAAAACTACGAACAACAGGAATCAAAAAACATTTTGTCACTGTGCAGTATAATTGTGAGAATGAGAATAAAAGTTCCTTTTGTCTCCTCAGGTGAATAGAAGTCTTAAAAAATAATCTCATTTGAAAAATCTCAGAAAAAAAATCCCTAGAAAACCCATCTTAAAGTACTTTTGTGAAGCTGCAAGACAGCTTGAAACTACTACATTTTAAAACAATCAGAAGATTAAAGCACTGGCAGGCAAGGAACTCATGCAGAGCTGTTTAATAAATTATCCCTGGGCTGAATTATTGGCATATTTAGGCTTATAACACAGCAAGTTCTTTCCTTTCGCATGTCACAAACAGGGCTGCGAGACAGCCTACACAATGCACTTAAACCATGGCAAACTGGAATTGATTTACATAGCTCGCAAACCGCTTCCATGCTCCTCACAGATCCAAAACGTACCATGAATTGCATGGCATCCCTGCCTACCGGGACAATCAGGGGGGAAAAAAAAATTCCACCCCAGAAACGTACAATTACAAGAAACAAATATAAAAAAGAGGAGGAGGAAAAAAAAAAAGAAAAAGAAAAAAAAGGCATGGTGATCCGCAGGGGTTGGGAGCGGTAGTAGCCGGAGGGCAGTGGCTCCTTACCTGCCTCATGGTGAGATTCCCATCATCCATCCAGCCGGCCAGGGGCTGCTCCCACCGCGCTGCTGTCGGCAGGGCAGAAATCCATCAAGTTTCCCACCGTAAGCAAGTTTCCCTCCCTCCTCTCCCCTGCCTATTATTTCCAACCCCTTTTTATTCTTTGCTGGGGAGAGCCCTAAGACAATGTCAAGTTTCCCAACCTTCTCTCCCCAGCCTATGAAAAGTCGGCAGCGGGGAGGCAGCTGTCCGCCGGGCTCTGGTTTCAAACCGCAGCCCGGGATGGAGCAGCTGGCGGAGCCGGGCCGTGGAACAGCCTCGCCAATCAGGAGGAAGGGGAGGGAGGCAGAGCACATAAAGGCTGCTGCCTACACGAGGATTAGGAAAGCTTTCAAGGATTTAAAAGACTGAAAGCAGCTGGAAACAGTGTCTAGGGCTACAAAGAGGGAAGTCAATTTGCGGTGTAAGAGATTATGCCCACTCTCATGTAACTGCTCTGGCTCTGCTCGAAGCTTCAGAGACTCGCAGGACTTCGGCGAGGATATGTAAATGCCCAGTTGCAATTACTGCAACATCAGAGCGATGCAGGAACGCTCGAGAGCCGCCCGGTAAAGTGGCAATATCCTGTCTCCCGAAGCACCGATTTCCTCATGTCAGATTAAAAGGAAAATTACATAATGACATGAGCAGGAAGTAAAATACAGTCTACCATTTACATTAAGGGCAAGTGCCTGTCTGCTAGAAGGAACAGAAATGTATTACGAATCCGTAGGCTATGGAAACATGTTGTTGCAAAGCATTATTTGTTTCAGTGGCAAATGTTATAATTATCCCTAGCCTCAGTTCATTGTCTGCTTTCCATTCTTTAGGGAGGGTGGTTTCCTCATTCCTGAAGCTTAGTTCCTCATGCAAGATAACATTGGACCGCAAATGCAACTTCAAAGAAAAAAAAAGTGTTATGTTTTGTTTTGTTTTGTTTTTTTAATGAGATCAGCTGCTATCTGCTGCCCCTTGGTGGGTTTCATTAAAATAAACAAAAGGCAAAATCAAAAATCTCAAATCTGAAGTGCCATTGCTGTTTGAGTTACACATTTCATAGAATTATAGAATTGTTTGGGTTGGAACAGACTTCGAAGATCATCTGCTTCCAAATTTCTTCAGTTAAAAAAAAAAAGAAAAAAGCAGAAAAGCGCAAGCCTGCAAATTGATACCAGCCAATCTTCTCCAAAGTGGAGAAGGTCTCTAACTTTCTGTCAGTTCAGAAGCCTGTTAGTCGCTCTGTTCCGCTCTTAATGGAAATCTGTCTTTTGATCTTAGGGGACAATCAGGCAAATCTGATGCCCGAAGTAAAGTCCCGATATTCAAAAATTGCTTCTGCAAGGGCTTTATCTACCAATGAAAAAATTAGTCACTATCGAGAAAAACCCTTAGCAGAACAAGTAATTATATTGAATTGAGCTACAGGAAAAAAAGTTACAATGATGTGTTTCAAGGATTTTAATTAAAGTCTTCCAAAGTTATACTTCCTTTTAACTTATGATAAGCTCCAAACCTGGGTATGTCACAGGGAAAGAAAGAAAAGATCTGAAATATGTATTTATTTGTTTTCCCATTTAAAGACAATGATTATTTTTCTCACAAGTGCAACAAAGAAAGGAGTTTGCATAATATTGGTACTGTCTAGATCAGAAGCAAGGCATGGATGGAGGGAAAACTTGATTTAAATCCCTAATGAGCTTTATTTGGGCCCAACTTTGCGCTTGCCTGGCCCATGTCCTCAGGTGGAAGGATCCAATTATATGATTTAATGTACACCAACCATCTCCAGGGATCAACACAATACGTTGCAAAAGGGTGAGCCCAACCATTCTCTCTAGCCAGTGTGGAGACAAGTGAGTGATGCCTCAGTGATGCTCTAGTCCTGCCCACTTGCACAACAGCTTGAAGCAGCTGCAATGCAAAGAGTGAGGTGCATTAAGAGCACTTAACAGGAATGCTTGTCCTCTGCTCCCCAAGCATAGCTCAGGGGACATGTGTCACTTGAAATGAGTGTGTGGTATGTGAAGACATTTTACGCCTTTAAATCTAGGAGAATCCTCTCCAGGATGCAGTCAAAGGAAACATAAAAAATACTTCTCTAAAATAATTAGAACATTAGGGGTAAAGTACCCTGGTAAAGGGGATGTAGCAAAAAGTTCAAAACTTAGAAACTTATTAAGGATTATAAAGGATTCACACCAAAATCTTATATTTGATTTCAGGGTTTTAAGAAGGGGATTCTTAAGACTGTTTCAGAATTTCACATGGTAACACAGCAAAAGTTTCTGTAAGAACTCAAACATTATAAAGATAAAATTGTTGTGTAACTTTTCTGGAAACAGACGCCTTTTCACAAGCAACATGCACAACTCACAGGATTGGATGGGTACTGCATTTTACTGAAAACCCAGCAGAATGCAGCATCAAAAAATGAGTTGGTTGTATAGGGTGAAAACTGATTTCTAGTATTAGCAAAAAAATGAAACCATTAAAACCAATGACCAACGTTCAGGGTGGGGTGTGGGCTATTTTTTTTTTAAATCCAGTGTCACAGACAGCCCCTATTCTATTCATGCAGTTCACTTTCCACCTTTGGGGAATCTACTTCACGATCAAAGTACATTCTGGAGTTTTTCTAGTGTAATACAGTTTATGTAGTCCAGATCAAGATAAATCTGCACCAGCTGCAGGGGGTGCAGCGGTGCTAACGACACAGTGGACTCAGAAAACTAGGTCCTGCACTTCACTTCCTAGAGTATCCTGAGCTGCACAAGAAGCAAAGAGAGGGTCTCTGTCTGAAGGGGTTTGAAGGTAGTCAGCTTGCAAAGACACGGTGGCACAGCTAGATGTGAGGAAGAGGAATTGCCATCTGCGATGCAAGAAAAGATAGGTGTTGGTTTTTACACCTTCCTGTGAAAATCTGGTTTTCCATCTATAACTCAAGTGTATATGTATGCATGAAAATGGTCTTTGGGGAAGTGAAAGACAATTCCATCCCTGAAGGAGGAAACTTTTACATTCTGTCCAGTGGAACCAGTGGAGGTAAGGGCAGCCAGAGGAGGTGGTGCCAGGTGTAAGTTCACACATCACTGGGAGCAAAGACCTGTATAAGCCAGACCAAAGTCATGGCTGGGACCACAATAGTTGTAAAGGATTCCTACTGAATTAATTAAGTTAAAAGACAAATGGCCACAAGTGCACCAAACCATTGGCAGTCTTATGTTATGTGAACAGTGGTTATCAGTAGTAATGGTCACACGTTCCCCTTATCAAACCTCAGTTTATCCTGCCCTTGGAGTTATGGGTGACACCAGCAGACACAGAAATGCCGAAGGAGCTCTGACCTTGCTGCTCACTGTGGATGCCTGCCACAGTCCCTATCACACACCAAGCACCTCCCAGGCACAAAGGGCAGACACACAAGCCCTCCATCTATCCTCATGTCTCAAGCATTATGTAAGCCCCATTCACTAAAGCAAAATCAAGGCAGGATAACTTTAGCTGGGCTTCCATTACTGGCAGCTTTGAGCAGAAAGAACTTCAGTGTGGCTCATGCTGTCCTGCTCTTGACTTGGCAAAAGTCATCAGCAGGCACTTGTGAGAACTCAGTGTTGGGTTCAAGCTAAAAGTCCTGCCTCCTATTGCTACTTAAGACAAAGATGTAATATTAGAATGTGTCATGAGCCAGTTTATGAAGCCAAAAAACTTTGAGAACACCTATAAATGTGCAGAAAACCCCAACAGCGTGTAATACCAGTTAAGTTACAAATTGTACATTATGTAAAAATATCATAAATTTTTTGCATAGACATTGTATATTAGGTGTTGGGTGCTCTTTGTCAGCACATCAACTATTTCTGGAAATGATCCTCTAAATTTAGTGGTAGGAGGCTTAATTCAATGCTTATCAATGCAGTGGGCAATTTTGAAGGTTTTAAGTTGTGACAAGGCAAGGACAACCAAAAATTTTGATATCAAAAATTTTGATACCAAAAATTTAGCACTGTTTCAGAATCTGAAACATTTGGTCATCTTGATTTCTTAATTAAACCTTCTTAATTAAACCTTTCATAGTTTCTAATAAATTACCAAACGCAGAAATTATTTTGAACTGGTGGACAAAATGCAAAACAGCTTAATGTGGAATTACTCGGTGGATTTTTTTGGTGTAATACAGTTTACATCTTCCAGACCAAGGTAAGTCTGCATCAGCTGCAGCGGGAGCACAGAACAGGAAGTGGAGAAAAGGACTTTCTCTCATTAGCTGTATTCCAGCTGCCATGGAAATCCTCCTGGGCCCACAGAATTTAATATAGGCTAAAGACAGAAGAACCGCTCTGCCTCTTTACGGAGCTGTGCCAACCAGAGACAGACCAGACCCCAGGATCTGATTATATGGTATGAGTGAAAGAGTTGCAGCAGGGAAAAATATGACCCAGCACACAGGTTAGAAAGAAACAACCCTAGTCTGAAAATCAGCATCTGCAGGTATGGAGCCAATCACAAATAGATTGCCCTTAATTTGCATCATAGACAACTGATAAAGACATGCTTTTCGAAGTAAGACAAGCAGCTACACTGCTGCACTTCGAGAGAAAAAGGTAATATTCACACCCGAACTATTGGCATTGAAATTAATTTCTAATGTTTTTTTTACAGTCCCTCCCTTGGCAGTTTTAAATTGGCACCTGCAGGAAGAGGAGGATGTCCAGAATGCAAAATACTACTTAATAACCCCATATAACACTAGAATACTTAACTCAAGGCAACACTGGAATGTAAAAATAACATCCAGAAGAACTCGAACAAAATATGAGGTTATAAGGTGCAGACAAATTTATGAGAAGACAGTATTAAAAAAAGGAAAACATTCTGAAATATCCCAAATATTAAAAACTGTTCTCAAGATGTGAAAGTTATCATGCAATGGTTTCAAAATATATAGTTGGTATTTGTGAATGTAAGGCTGTAGAGCTGGATCTCACAATGAAGTACTTAACTGCTTTTATCAACATTGCTGCAGTGGATGCAATGAGGATAAAATTGCTACCCTGGCAGAATGTCTGAGTCATGGCATCTAAATGCACACATATTTTCTACCAGAAGTTTAAAACTAAGACCAGCAATGTCAAACCTCCTTTCATTTACGCATACACACTGAAAGCCACAGTGCACAAAGATGTCCTTAAGGAGGATCGTTGGGGAATTCATTGCCTTTCCTGAAAGATGACTCAGCCTTTTGGCAGGGTATCAGTCAAACGGGCAGGGGTGAGAAAGATCAGGGCATCCTTCAGTCCTCTTGGTGCAGCAACCCTTAGAAGACCATTCACCCTTTACAGAGTCACTCAAATTGCTCTGATCTCAGTTGGGACCTCACCAGCTGCAGGCAAGAGAGAAGGGAAGATATCTTCAGGACAGCTTCTTTCTCCATCACTTATTCAACCTAAGTAATCCTCAGCTTAAAGAGACAGAAAAGTGGTTAAAAAAAAATCCATCTGCACTTGCCTTGAGGACTACACGAACTAAACTTTTTGATTAAGGCTTTTTAATCAAAAGAATAATATCTGCTGGATTTCATTTTACGACATCTGCTATGAGGCAGATACTTGATCTGCTAGGCTGAACAAGCTGGTGCACAGTCATGTGTAATAAATTAGGGATCAGAAGATTCTGATAGTCTATTCCAAAATTATATGGAGGTATAGTAAGCTAAAAAGACTAACAAAGAAGGATGCTATAAGGGTTCAGAGTTTCTAAAACATCTGTTCTCTAGTATACATAAATGCTGAATTAAATGGAAATCATAATTAGTTTACCACTGTTTCTCCATTTGATTTCTTAGGGGTTTACAATTAGTTGATACTTCAGTGATAATTATGCTTCATTACTCTTAGAAGTAGCTGATAACAGTTAAATTACTATTTTTTAATATTCCAGAAGCCTCCATGGAAAAAAGAATGATAAAGTAAGAAGACAAGAATTGCCTTATGTATCTGTAACCTCTATTAGCATAGAAAAAAGAGAGTAATTTCATTCCATTGCATTTTGTACCAACTGCTTATTTAGTGACCAATTGCAAAAGTCAGTCATGCAGTGACTCAAGATAAACAAATAAAGATTCAGCCAAATAGCAGAAGTTATATCATACATGCCTTTGTCAGTCAAACATCAAACAGTATCTGTCAAAATCAGTACTGTTCTCCTGTTTCAGGAGTTATATCCAAATGTGATCACACAGATTCGAGGGAGAGTCATCTGGCCACAATTTCACTACAACAAGTTAAAGCCTAAACTGATAAATTGTCACTTGGAGCAAGCAGGCACCTACTCAAATCCCCATTATCGTCGTGTTAGCTGAGATCATTAAACCATGCAAATCCTTCCTTTCGAAGTAAAAGCCCTTAAACCACAGGTTTAGCAAAAAAATGTGTAACACTCACAATTAAGCTACTCTGCTCTAAAACGTTTTCCTTCAACCGGCATACAACAGGTTAGACATATCATATGCCATGCACAAGTGTGCCAGAAGTGAGAAACTCGAAGCACTTTTGAGACTTATGTCATGTCCAGGAAGAGATATAGAAAGATTGACTTGGTGTTGCAAAACTTTCCAAAACAGAAGAAGTACTGGTGTTTTAACATATTTTCAAACCCTCAGAGGGTACAAGGCATTAACATGAAAAACTGGAATGTTTCTGTGCAATTTTTAATTCCCCATATTTCTTATTCTCAGAAAACATTTGATATTTCAAAGTTCTGCTGTATTTCCCTGAAATGACACTGCACAGTTTTGGTCATACAGAGGTAAAAAAAGTAGCTCAGGTATCTCTTTAGAAATATGAAGCCAAATGCCACTGGAGGGACAACCAACCAGTATTTCACTGACTTCAAATCAGATCAGATCAATGGAGCCAAAGTTGTCTAAAAGTTCAAGTCAGACTAAAATATTGTTATTTCATTTTTTCTACTCTTAAAAGTTTGCCAACAGTCTTCACCATCTCAAGAAAACTGATTTAATGAGAAGATTACTTTTTGCACTTGAAATTCCCGAGAATATTGTTGTAGGGAATTCTCACTTATGTCTTATTTCGAGTGTCCTGGCTACCCATGCCAGCCCCCCCTGCCCCACAGAAAATGAGCTTCTGTGAAACAGGCAACCTCTTGGGACAGGAGGTAGCAAAGTTGCCTGTCAGCTAGGAAGCTACAGGGTCACAAGGAAAACTTGTGATGGGACTCAGAATCATATCTTAAACACTGGAAGTATGAACTGGAGCTTGAAATTGCTTGTTTCCGGGGGGTAAGGTGTTTCCTCCACTGGAATTCTCAGACTGTGTATTCAAGCTGTCTTTATACTGCTGAGGGTAATAAAGGAGAGAATAAATCTATAAATGCTAAAACATCTTTGAGCAGGACTGTAATCAGGGCAGCACAGGCTCTTCCATAAGCAGGAATGAAAGACACAGAAAGACTAATCTCTGTAGACATAACTACAAGTTTCTGGGCTAAATTTAAGTATTTAGAATGCAGAAATCAGTATTAATCAGACAACACTACAAATAGACTACTGAAATTATTTCTAGAAAAGTGTGTGTGTGTCTGTGCATGTAGACACACATGACTGTGTAGAGAAATATGTTAAAATTCTTCAAGAAAAAAATTAAGGTATATGCTTGGACTTTCTCAGTGAAAAAGAACAGAGTCTTAAGGGGCTCTTTCCTACAGCTGAACAAAGTATTTCCATAGTCAGGATACCAGTGGGTTGCAATGTTGGTAGTGAGATGAGGCTGTAGGGGGTGGGCTGGGGAATGACAACAAAAACCTTAACCCAAACCCCAAATCCTTAGACTCTGCCTAGGAAAACCACTTTATACGACTGAGAATTTGCTAACATGTGTGACTCATGATTCGACTCACAAGCTTCTGGAGTTCACCGGGGTTACCATCAAGGTCAGATTACCTACAAAATATCAAATTACTACACCTTCCCACTGCTTCAGAGAAGCCCTTGGTACTGACTATGTAATATATTTATGTGGGAAGGTTAACACCAAAGCCATCACATTCCTCTAATTTCAAATGAGAAAAACAGGCAAAGAATTTAGAAGAAAGTCAAAAGAACCTTCTTATGAGAGGATTTTTAAATGAAGTAATTCAAGGACGTAGGCAGATATCATGAAGCATTAGTCACAGAAGTTAAACAGGAGACAGTTTCAGAAAGTCTTTGCTTATCACATGAATGTTTTTTTCTCACCAGGAGCACTGCTTAAAACCAGCTAAGGAGGGTTTTGAAATGGTGTGTTTAGAAATAGGCTCACTGGGACTGCCCTGGGAGGAGTGGTTTGGTTGCATCTCACACTTTGATCTGTGTCAAGTAGCGTTTTTTTAAAACTTTTAAACGATTTTCAGATGGCACTTTTATGAGCCACTGTAGCTCGTTCCTTTTAATTACAGGAATATATAGTGTAGGTTTACCAGTCTCCAAAAGAATTTTTTGCTTTTTTTAGCTCACATTTCCAGATGTGTCACCTATTCAGTCCTCCCTTTTTGTTAAACGGCACTGGCAGTAAAAGACAATGACTGCAAAGATAATGTACTTCTCCAGGTTCCAGGCAAAACACTTTTATAATCCAAACCTTTGATTCTTATCTCATAAGATGCCCTTATTAAAAACTAAAATTTTTTAAAAAGCAGATTGATCCATGAAAACTATGTTTTCATAGTTGGTGATAACATTTTCATGAAGATACTAAAAAAATCTGAAGTAACCCAGAAAATCTGATTCAGGTAAGATTTGTGGGAAGTGCAGCCCAGCACAGAAATAAAATGCTCATTACTAGGGATTAATTTTTGTTTCTCTTACTTCCACAGGTTATTATTAGTCTGCATTTATCACTTCAATGCTGAAATTGGCAAATATGGTCCAGACTGTCTTATTTCATGAGTGCGTGTTTATTTACAGGGAGACTCAACCATTCTAACCCCTGCCTGCAACACATTCTCCAACATCATTATTTTACTGCAACAGCAGGAAAAAAGCACAGAAGTAGCTGCTACTGCACATCAGTCCAATGATGAAGGTTAATGCATATCTTCTAAACTACTTTATGCAGATTTTGATCCCTAGGGCCACACTGTCACATATGCTCATACTCTCTCCCCCTCTTGTTCAGACATCTTCCTTAGCTGTAATTTTGTTGTAATTCATCATAAAACTGTGAAGATATGTGAAGGTCCTACCACCCATTTCATAACGGCTTTTTCACATCTCTTGGGCATGAGAAAGGTCCTTTATGTCAATGGGAATGAAGTCCTGAATATCCTGTCAGCTTCAGCAAGCTTTTGGTGCTCTTGGTTTCCCATCTACCACCTGAAATTAACAACTAATAACTTCGTACTCTGTGGTTCTGCAGAGCAAAATGAGACAGGAAGACCCCTCAGCACATACAGAGGAATTGAGTTGTGCAGCCATGTTTCTCAATTACCCAATCACTTGGCAACAATTGATTTTGCTTCCCTCCTTCTACATGCGTTCTCAGAGTAGAAGCACTTATACACGGTGCACTGCACTTCAAACTGAAGTGAGAGAGAAAAAAGAATCATACTAAGGGTTCAAAAATTAAAGACTCCTGTGATTTAAACACAGTTTCCATATTTCTTTTATCATAGGAAATCGGAATTCACTGGGATCTTCGGATAACTACTTGCTTCTCTAAGTATTTAATTGAGTGGAAAAATGTAGTCCACCACAAAAAAGGCCAAAGCAAAGAGTCCTTTGGGAAAAGGTGATGACTTCAGCAGGGGAGCTCTCCAGGCCATCCCAGCATCAGCCCTAAAGGTTGTGGGGCACAGAAATAACTTCACAGAAAAATTCACCTGCCATGTCCTCGTATTAGACTTTAGAAGTGTAAAGCTCTGACCGTTTTCAGCTTCGAAGCTGATAAAGAAGGGTGAGCATCTGAAATGCAAAGTGTAAAACAAGGGAAGCTGTCACTACAGTCAGAAAGGTCATTATTGTTACAGCTTCATGTGATTTGAAAGCCTGCAAATAAAGTAAACGGCACAACGCACAGTCTTTTTAGATTGATAACTGCTGCAAGGAGGGGATTGTACTTAACTTATTTTGAGTGTCTTCCTGTGAGCTCTCATGTTCAATCCTTTTGGGAAACTTTTCCCTCTACGTAGGTTCTGTTTGGCCTCCACAAACCACTGAAGGCTTCAGCACACTCAGCTGAGGGTGGTTATTACAGGTGTGCTGCAGGGGAGCAGTGATGTGTGTCCACCACCCTGCTCCCTCCAGTGACTTCTTGAACCCATTAATCCTTTGCTTCTGATAAATCAAACAGATATATAAAAGTAAAGTAGAAGGGCAAGGAGAAATAGACAGTAGACAGGTGATCTTGAATCTTGAGCATTTTTATGCATTTATATAAATATTTCAGTGTGGCCCTCTCCAAGAGCTAATACCATCACCACGTTACAAATAGGGGAGGGCATTTGGCGCACATTTCATGGAGATGTTGCGGCATCTCAAACAGGTGATAAGGGGTTGCTATGGTTACTATATTCTCTTAAGCTGAATACTAACTAGGTTCACAAAATACATATTCTTACTTGTTATTTAAAATATTAGTTGCCCAAAAGGCATTTGCTTATGCACCCCTTTCATTTTTTCACAGAGTTTCCACTTCTTTATCTATCAAATAAAGTGGATTTTGATACTGTTTAGAGAACGAAGAGGTCACTAAGCATTTTCTTTCTTCACAAAAGAGGACAAGTTAGGTAGCTCATTATCTAGCCTGTTTACAATTAAGTCCAAAAATAACTGCTCCACTGTACTAGAACTGTGAGAACTTTTATTTCCGAGGATTTAATGAGTCATGGAAATGTGTTTAAAAGTCTGCACTAAATAAAGAACTAAACATTAGCATGGCAATAGACCATATAGCTTTTAATGGTCTGAACCCTTTGTCTCACATTCAGACACAGACCCGAGATTGTCCCATCACCAGCATTTCATCCCGTGTTTCTTTCAGATGGGTTATTTTGTGGCCAATGAATCTGAAGGTGATATTTAGGAAGTCTATTATCAGGTATGCAAATTGGGGGGAAATGTGTCACATCAAATCATGACTGTTCACTAAGATATTACTCATGGGAAAAAGCTTTCATGCACTGCCTACTTAGAAGTGCAGGTTATCATCAGACCACCACTGTTTTGTCTTTCTTTGGGTCATTCTGACCATTAAGTACCTGGCACCTTATTTTGAAAATTTCCATTGACATCTGATACAGTCCTAGGATGGAACCCTGCTATTATGAAATTAATTTATTTCAAAAATGGCCCAGTTTTTACTGAGGTAAATATGACTTGGATTACATTCATATGCAACTGATAACCTGACTGTGGTCAGGGAAAACAAAAAGAATCCTCCAAGCTTGGCTAATACCTTAGTTGGATATATTTGAACACCTGTTACTGTAATAGTGTTAGCAATCAGTTCAGTTTGGAGTCAGATTCAGCAAGAGTAAAGGTGCTTGCAACTTCCAGATCTGCTTTCACAGATTGTACCCAAAGAGATTCCTGGGAAATGAAATTAATATTTTGCAGTCTGAGGCAGCAATTTTTTATAGCAGGACTGAGCAACAGTGTAAGAATTCATGGGAGATAATATATTGAGCAGATCTACGTACTAAATAGGCACTTTCCTTATGTATTTTGAAGTGCAGAATGTTGCATATTTCTAGAACGAAAAATGGACATAACATGTTGTTCTTGCAAGGTGTTACCATGTTAACAACTAGAGAACCTTCTGTTAAAGCTATTAATATGTGGCTTATCACTTCATAAAAGCTTGAATTCACAATGCAACAACAGTAAGCACATGTGGTACATATGAAGTCAATCTGCAAATACAATAATAAGCATTCAGCAAGAGGCGCGTTTGTACTGTAGTTAGCAGAGGTAAAATTGTCATGCTTGTTCTACAATCACCACTTTTGTTACCTACCAAATAAACCCATCCATGCTCACTCTGTCTTTGGGCTCCTTTCTGGAGTGCAAGAAAGGCTTTTGTTGCCTCCTTGTTCCTCAGCACACACCAAACCTGGGGAAGTTTGCAGGTGACGGTGAAGCCATCTGCCAGAAGGCTTAGCAGTTCTAAGGAAATCTGTTCCCAAACCTGCAGCTGACCCTCTGTTTACCAAGACAGAGATCATCTATCATAATGATCGTGTCCCTGGTTTCAGTGTTTGGGTATTTTTCACCTGGTTTTAATGGCTGTGAAGGAAGAACACCATGGCTGCCTTCCAGGAGTTGCTGTGTTACACTTCATGGCCCAGCACTGCTATCGCCGTGAAGTCTCTGTGTTGTAATTCCTCTGTACTTACAGTCTTAAAAGGCCACAAGTTTGCATGCTTGAAATTTGTGATGCATTTTCTTCCCAGCATATGCCCACCCCCTTGGGACACAAGAGTTTTTGTTAAGGACCAGCTTTCTGCTTGTGAAAATAAAATTAATTCGCTGAACTCTGACCATTAATGCAGAGTGTGTTCCACACTAGCCTTTAGCAACAGAATATCCTGAAAGTCAGCATAAGGGGGATAAAAACACCAGCAAGTAAACCTTGCGATAATTCAAACTATTCACTTGAAATATATGGATATCAATCCATCTTGGCCATATTAATATTCCTTCTGTCTTTCCGATTTAACATGTACTTTATTTTTCCCCTTCAAAAGAGGTATGCAGCAAACACAAACACTGAATTTTTTGTATCAGACAAACAGCCAAGTTTTGAATGTCATGTCCAGACAGGTGAGAAATGTGTTCAGTACCAGGGCAACTATCATATCTAATATTGTATAGAAACAATATTATTCTGTTAATTATTACCTCCTCCAAGATCCATGTTAAAACCAGGTCTCCTCATAATGGAATGAGTTTTTATCCCTATTTGCACTCACAGATTTCTGTTGCTCATTTCCTCCTAGATATAGAAATAGTAAATACTACAAAATTTTGGCATACATTCCCGCATTTCCACCTTTGTGAATAATTAGTTTCATATAATTTGTGGGTGCGAACAGGTTGAGTCCTTACTGCTGTGCTCAGAAAACATGCAAAACTCAAAGTATATATCAGTTTGACCTCCTCTTGGAGACAGATTTATTGATCTTACAAAAAAACCAAACAAACCCTAAACAAAAAAAACCAAATCAAACCAAAAAACCACAAACAAACAAAAACCCCCAAACAAACAAAAAGAAAACAGAAAAAAAAAAACCAAACAAAAGCAATGCAGTTGAAACTGCCTCTCCAAGCTCATCCATTCACACTATTTCCTTTTAGGAATTCCTCGATCTTAACTCAGTCAATTCTTCCTCTTACTCACACTTCCTTAATTTTAGGGGTAGTGAAGGAGACTGTATTTGCCACAATAATTCAGCAGAACTTAGCATCCTGTCACCCCTATCTGTGTCCAAGAGCAGTGGCGCTGATAAACAATTAGTGGATATCATATTGCTCTTCTTTTCAGTCTCATGAAAAAGACCTCTCAAAGGAGAACTAATTTTATTTAGCTGAGGTTTTACTATTTCTCTGTATCCCAACAGCCCTGGCATTAATATGATACTGCGGTGATTTAACCTAGGAGTGTGGGAATTGCTGGGGGATGTGCTTATTTTTCTAACAAAAGTTCAGGCATGCTATTATTAGCAATCTCTGGTATGTCATCAATGTCAAAGGCCAAATACTTTCTTGAAATGTTTAGGAATCAAGTGTGTTCTGAATCTGAGGAGTCTGTTCTCACTCTGCCATTCACATGCACACACAGCAGCTTGCTGCAGAAGAACTCCATCTTGCCAGGATGCTCCTGAACACTCCCAGTGCCTGTTTTGAAAGTGTTCAGGTTCTCAGCAGCAAATACTGACTTCAGAGAACAGACTAACCTCTCCAGCCAGTAGTTCACAACACTGGACCTGGGAGCCTGAATTTAAGCTATTTTAGGACCACTTTACACCACCTACGGCATACATAAGTGCACCTGCCGGTTTGGTACCTCAATAAAACTCAGGCAGCTGCCTTAGTGTGTCACCAAGAACACACAAATACGGTTTTGACACACAGAGGGTATTGACATGAACTTCTTCAAACAACTGCGTTACCAGGTAGGTCAAGAAGAGAGTGTTCCTGAGCACTCCCAAAATCTGTCTCTGAGAGGAGCGTAGGTCTACCACATCACTCTGACAGTTGGCTCTGAACAGCTCTGTGCTTCCTCACAGACTTTTGGATCAAACTTTCCCTGTCACTTTTTGCAGACAGAGAGAAGGTGACCAATGAGAAAATCAAACCTGAGAGTAGTAGCCACTCTTTCATTTAAAACTGGCAATAGATTTTTCAACCAAAAACTTTCTTGTTTTTCTCATCAGGGTCATTTATAGAAAATATGAATGACAGCTGCAAGACTCTTTGTAGAAATCAAAAGATAAGACAGTGAAAAATCAAGCCCAAGCCTTTTCTTTCCCAGGGAAAGGGTTAAGTAATATAATTATTTCATTAGAAGCAGTGTCCATCTGTTATGCTTTATAAAAAGACTGGCAAACAATGTTTAAAACATCCATTACATGCAATAGAGAAGAGAAAAATATGTTTATTTAGCAAATGTTAATGTTTCTGAAAGATGTTTGATTAGAGTCTGGAATTTATCATCATTTGCTAGAGCTCAGCCTAGAAGCCTAGCATCATCAACACATACTGTCAACAGGCATTAGCAAACAGTTTCATCTCCATGTGAAAAAATAGTGATTAAGCTCTCCTAACCACATTACTAGGTGTATCATCCTCCACAAAACATAATATACACTTTTTTACCTCCCCTTCCAAGAAATATTTTATAGCGTCTCTCCAATCTCTTAGTAATTTTTTTTCTTTGTAGTATAAAGACTTTAATAAAATAAAAGTCTTTAGAAACAGAAAGAGAGGAGACCTTTCTAGCAGAAACAAGAGCCTTTAAACTTTCACAGGAAAATTTTATGCAAGAAAAAAGAGCAATATGATTTATCATCAAAGAAAAGTGAAATGATTCATTAATAAAAAAAGGCAATGTTAAGAAGCATTGAGTGCAAGTGCAAAACTGAAAGTAAGTGATGGTTGCTATTTTGATTGTTTGCATCTCAACAAATATATAAATACTTTAAAAAAAAAAAAACAAACCCGAAAACCCAGGATAGTGGAGCTTGCCTGCTGCTGCTATGGCTGCCAAATTTCATCATGGATATTCTAATGGGAGAAGAGAGAATGATGCTAAATTGTAAACCAAGGTTTTTTGTGAACTTTAATCTGAAGGAAATACACTTCTTTCTTCAGCCCCCCTCACAAGAACAGCTATGTTTCAGTACTGTTTCCTTTGCACTGTCCCTCAATGTAGCCCAAAAGGTTTTCTTCTTGTTTTGGTGCTGTTTTTCTACATTATTTAAAGAAAGCAATAGCTTTTGTGCTGGTAAAAGGAGGAGGACAGGGGAAGAGTAGACACACCTTTGTTAAAATGTTTAGATCTATATATACACACGTGAAGCTCCATTTGAATTAAAGAATAGATGTCCACTGGCTGGTCCATGGATAATACAATATTTCTCCAAAATCAGACATTTGTGGGAGAGGCAAAGCAGAGGGATAGCAGGTGTATATATGATGGGGAAAACTTGCCCACATGAGCTTCATTCTAGCACATGCACAAGCAAAAAAAAAAAAAATTATTTTGCATATGGTAGGTAAAAGGGCTGAAGCCAAGTTCTTCCACTTTGAAATGGTGGGGATTTAACAATTTTCAGGAAAGAATTCTCCCAGTAGCAATCTACCTGTTCATGGGCTGGTTTATAAAGCCTGGAGAGGCAGTGGCACCTCCAGAGTGTTACCACACCACACCTTGAGGCAACTTCGTCCCACACAGGTCCTGACTGTGAGAGATCCTTGCTGAGGAATGATCCTCATCAGGCCAGGAACTGCAGAACCCTACTCACAGGGTGGAGAAGACCATCTAAGTTTTATGATCACTCTCTTCAGAACATATTGCTGCTTTCTGATGGCTTCTGAATTTCCCCTAACTCATTGAACATTTGTGACTTATACCTACCTGCTGTGAAACACATTAAAATGGCCATAAAGTTTTATTTCCTCCCAGACTCAGCAATAATTAAACATAGCAGGCTTTAATATTTGAACCCATTTAAAGGGAAGGAGGATACACTGGAGGCCATAGGGAGGGGCATGTGCTTTGTGAATGAAAAGAGCACATGGAAATGCTTTTATCCCATTAGCACAGGCACAGAGGTTGCTCCAACACAGCTGCAGCTGTTGGAAGAGAGTGCGCAGGCTGAGATGAGCTCATGGTTGGGTCCAAATGGGACAAGGGTCCTGCTCTCTTTTCAAGGAAGATCACCGAGGAAGAACAAGCTGCTCACTGTATTGTCCCTCCACCTCTGTTCTTCTTGAATTTTCTAGGAGTTTAATGCCAAGTAGCCACTCATAACTAATTTTGGCCCCATCTGTGCCCATGAGCCATTAACTTTTGCACAGTATCTCACATCTTGTTACCATTTTACATGCCACAACCATCGAATTAACTCCATGCAATGCTACAGTGAGCAGCTATAACAATAAAGGAATCTGGAGCACAAATGACAATCCCCAACACACAGAGCATAGGAGCAGTGCCATCCCCTGTCACTGGGACTATATATATTCTTGGTCATCTGTCTCAGAGAACATTCAAAGACCACTTTAACTGAGATGTTACTCTGTGGGATAATGAGGCGTTGCCATTTCTTACAGTTCTGTCACAAAGCTTAGGCTATTTGATCTTTTCTGTGAAGCCTCAGCTCCAGATACCAAGTCATTATGTGAGAACTGAAGATTTATTTTCTTTTTTAAAAGGGATTTAGCCTTTAGACTGTTGCAGAGAGAGAGCTGACAGTCTGACCTGAATATAACCCCTACAATTTGAAAGCCAGAGGCTAGAAAAAAGGAATGCAGAATTGCTGTTAACATGTTATGATTTTTAAGCTAAAATATTATGATTGTGAAAGAGGTGGAGTCTGGCAGGAAGTTAATGCTTTTTGAAAGCTAGTTCTCCTCTACAGGTAAGAAAAGACCTCGTTTTGTGCTCATGCCAGCCTAGGCAGAGAGCTTCAGGAAGGGAAAATGTGTCTTGTGATAGCCAGAAGGGCGGCTGCAAGCTCCCTTGCTCTGCAGAGCAGATGCAGAGGAGGCTGTGCAAAGCATGCTAACTTTCAGCTTAAATACCTGTTGCTTTAAACAGCCTGCTGACTCCATGGCATTCATCAGCTTTAGCTGAGGCTTTGCCATCTCTTTAGGAGGAAGGGAGTACAGAAATCTTCTGAAGGCAACCCACAGACTACCCTATTTCCCACACCTGTTCGTTGTTTGGAAGGGCAGATACCAAAAAGACACTAACCACACTGATCACGCAGACATTGCCTTTTGGGAAAAGCAGTTAATTGTACCATCAATGTTATCAGCATTTTAAGACACTCACTACCTGCTCTGTTGACTTACCCTGTAGCCCACCACTGACAAACACTTCTGCATAAGCGTACTAATTCATGCAGTTCTGGGGGTTACATTTTTCCTTTTTTATGCCAGTATTACCCAGAGTATACGAGCCATGACAGCCAGCTCTAGTCATATAAGGGAAGCAGCCAGATGGTGAGGGCAGGAGAGCAACTTTGGCCTGGCTGCCTGGTTTAATGGGAGGAACAGAGAAGGGCAGCTACACCCAGGAAAACCTTCTCCTTCCCAGCTGGCTCCCACACCTCAGCCCTTCATGCCACTTCAGTCAGCAGCTGGAGCAGACAAGAACTCCCTTTTCCCAGAGGTCTTGCCTTGACCTCCTTTCCAGCTTTCCTTTTTCTTCTAATGCTTCCCCTCGGGGCAGCACCCTGACCCCACTCCCTTTGTCCTTCATGAGATGCCTTTTGCCTGTGACTGTTGGCATGATCTGAAAAGTAAGGCAATTGTGCCCTTAACTCGAGCTAAAACACTGTAGTTTAAAAACCTCTGGGCTTCTTACCATACATCGTCATTTTATTTTTATTTCAGCTCCCACTGCAACACCAAAGTGCAAAATGGCAGATTAATAAGGAGTCTTGAGTGAGCTGAGGCAAAATGGACCCAGGCCACTACATGGTTAAAAAACCTGGGTCCTGTGGCAGCAGTCTTTACCCCTTCCTAAAAAAGGGTAACAAGCAGGAAAGATTTGTTAACAGAGATATATAGATATGTATAAGAATAAATAAAGTAAGCAGTTCAACTAAGCAAAGTAGAGCTGTTAAAAAAATCAGATATAAGAATTGTAAATGTTGTACGTGCATGTCTGTATGGATGCATGTAGGTATGTAATCTTATTATTATGATAATTACTTAAGAATACCTCCCATAATCCCATGTACTGTAAGGCAGAGAATAAACAGCAAGAAAACCCTTGATTGCATCCAAACTATTCCACCCAGACTACAAAAGCAGCAATTTCCTGGCACTGCCCCAAATTAAATCCTGCCACTTCAAATGCAGTAGCAGACAGATACACATGTTGCTGCTTATTTTTATAGCGAAAATATTGAGTATATAATTCCAGAAGCATTTTATTAAATGTTTTAACAAATTAAGCAATTAAGCAAATATAGTCAGATAAATCCAACCTTGATGTCAGTAACAAGAGGAGAGACTAGTAAACAATGAGAACTATGCAGTCACTGCAAGAAAGCTTACTCACAAAGTGATTTAGAGGGGAAATTACAGGCACATGCAACTATCATGTTGCATCAGAAACAGATAATGAGAACACACAAATTCAAAAAATCGTTCCATTGGTGGAGTCAGGAATTTCAGGCTAAACACATGGTCTCCAGGCAATGACTGACCCTTTTGCCTTAAAAACTTAACTTTATTTGGGCTCGAGAGGCTTATCAACCTTTCCATCCTTTCAGCTACCCCAAATCTCACCATGAGCTTTAGAGAGGAATCTGCTCACTCAGCATTTCCCCTGGGACTGGGTTCTTAGGGAAGGTTTTCCTTGCTCCCTGGAGCTTGATGCACATACCTTGCTGTTCAAGTTACTGGGGACTCAAATTGGGAACACAGTGAATGTTTACCCAGGCAAGAAGCTACATAGGAGGAGTCCAATATCTTGGAAGCACTCACAGGACAGTGTCATGCTCAAGATAAATGCAGCGATATTGGCTCTGAATTCAAGCTCACCACAGGATTTGTCAGCTCAGGTGATGCGCACACCCCCCCTGAGTCCTGAGTGGGCAGAGACAGAGCCAACTCAGATGTCTCTGCTCAGGCAGCACAGGGTGCCCTAAAGAAGGTACTAGAAACCTGCCCACCTTGCTCAGCTGCTTAGGAGAGTTTTCTCTCCAAATGTCTTCCTACTACACAGCTCTGTGTGCAATGTCAACACAACTAGGCCAAAGCATTTCACACTGTAAGGCTAAAGCTGAGAAGGTGTTTTGTTTTTCAAAACTAACACCTAGGTCTTGCTGAATGCTCAGAAGACGAGGCCTGAGGGAAAAGAAGATGTCAATAGTTTTAGGATAGTGGGTTAAAAAAAAAACCAACCAAAATTTTGTTCTCATCTTTTATGAATGTAAGAGACAGGGAGGAAGAGGAAGCAGAAAAAAAATAACATCAGTCTTTCTGGCCACTATTGCTTTTTTTAGAAAATCAAGCTCTGCTTTTTGAAACACTCTGCGATCTCCTGCTAAGCACCTAATATCTTCTCAGCCTTCCTTCGTGCTCCCTGTGCTAGCAGTACCTCATTTATTTCCTTGTAAGGTGCTTTGAGCCGTAACAAGTATGAAAGGGGCTATATACAAAACACAATTCTATTCTCTCATATCCTAGTTAACTTTCAAAACCAAAATACTGCACTTGGATGCACACATGCAGCTTTGGCTGCAGCCATTGGGAGCTTTATGCCTGTATCTGCAGGGATAACAGGGACCTTTATGCTTTCAAACTGCTCGGATTCTCAGGGTGAAGAGGATGGGGGTGGGGTCCTTTCACCTTGGAGTAATCTTTAAAAAATGCCTGCATCATGCTGCATCCATTTGAAACCCCTAAATGTTCATATCCGCACCAGTCCTGTGGGTCACCTGCCATGGAAAAAAAAATTCTCTGGACAAAAAGGTCTTAAAATATTTTATTACAGAAATATACTTTTCAGGCCTCAAAACAGATTAAATATATGAGAATTCCTAGAAGTCTATATCGTTCCCCTCAGGGGTGCCAGACTTTATTTACAAAGCCTATATATTGCTATAGTAAGGAGTTTTCCTGGATGAAAAGTGCTTAGGGCATTATGATGGATAGGTGGATGGCAGTGAATGGGAAAAAAAGCACATAGAAGCTCCACCTGGCTGAATGGCATTAAGATTCCCCACGGGAGTCATATTAGGATGCAAGGTTTTTCTCTACTGTTTGCTCTAACAATGACAGACATACATACATACATAAATGAAATCACCCACAGCACTCAATAATTTATTTGCTTCACCCTGGCCATGAATGTGTTAGAATAATAAACCACCATATGGGTGATAGTACAGTCACTGCTAGCGATTCCACAGTATTGTAGCTTTGCAATAAGATAGCTTAATCTTTGTTTCCTCTGAAAGACCAAAAGCAATGCACACATATAGCCCTGGTTTAGAATCATATTTTCTGTTGTTTGCTTTTCCCAGTATTAAAAAGGGTCAACAAATGCTGTTTCCTAACAGCTATGCTCTCAAGAGCAGAAGTAAATCTAGCAGAACAAGGACTCCTAATTCTAAAGATGCTAATGGCAAATACTTGCATGTGTGTAAATAATTAATTGTTTCTTGTTAACAAGTCCAGGTTTCTCATTCTTTGTTAGTGACCCCAAGGGTTGTTTTTTCTATGAGAAATAGAAATATTTAGGATTGTATCTTCCTAGCCCATGACTAATTTATAGGCTCTTGTGGCATCAGGTGCAAAGATTCGAGATTCAATTTGTCACCCCAGGCAATTCGCTCTTTAAAAGATGGTGCAGGTATTCTGCAGAAATAAATGAAGGAAAACATTAATGATGTAAAACCAACAGTAGTATCCCCTATGGACGTCATATCTTTCAAATTCATAGAGACACATCAAGATATCGAATGCCTTTTGAACTGGTCTGGAAAGACCATAAAGCCCTCTAATGATGTCCTACAAAAAAAAAAAAAATTAGAGAGATGAACACCACATTTTTCACACTGAACACTATCAATGGCAGCCAGTTGGGGTTTTTTGGCCTGCTTTTTACCAGAATTTTGTCTGTTGGGTTGGGGTTTTTTAATGTTTTTGTTTATTTGTTTGGGGGTTTTTTGTTTGTTGTTGTTTGTTGGGTTTTTTGGTTGGTTTGTTGGCTGGTGTTTTTATTTGTTGGGGGGGGTTGCATTTTTTGTTGTTTGTTTTTGTTGTTGTTTCGTTGGGGTTTTTTTGTTTGTTTCTCGGGGGTTTTTTTGTTTTTAACTTTTTCAATTTGACCTAGCACTTCCAAGCCATCTATACAAGGATGACAACATAGAAATTGCATAACAGAAAGAGTCAGATCTCTAACAAAAGAAACTTATTTTTCCCATTTTCCACTTTTTCCAGCGAGATCACCAGTCACATAAATATTTACTTTCTGTGTATATTCAGCTCAAAGGCTCCATTTTAATGACTACAACGATACTCAAACAACCGTGTCTTCTTGTTAATAAGTCCCCACCTGCTCCCCCAGTGCGTCTCCCTGGGACTGATTCTGGGGAAACCTCTTATGGAAAAGAGAGGATCATATGGGAAAGATGTTCTGACCTCTGATCATGAACACTACACACCTACTTGGCTCAGAAACCCCAGAATCAGATTAAAACCCTGAACCTCTGTCTTTGTTTTCCTTTCTGTAAAATGGGAGCACTTCATAGAAATTTTCTTATGCTGAAAAACACAGTGCAAATGCAAGTTAATTATAGTGCAACTACTTGCATACTTCCAGGAGGATGGCGGATTATGAGGATATATCAACATGATGAATTCTGTGTATGAGACATAATATTTTTATCTCTTTTGCTCTTTGAAATACATTGTAAACACTTAAATGGAAAACAATGCTACTGTAGAAAACAGTTGTTGTTCACTCTTAGGATTTGCGAACTAAGTATCTTGAGAAAATGCTGCCCATACCTCTAAACCTCAATTTAGTATTTTGCTTTGCTTCTTGATTGCATTCACTTGAATTTGCTATTTAATCTAAGAACTCAAGAAACCCTTAGAAAATAATTTTCTAAGACTGTTGAAAATAGGTGCTACAACTTTGCAGAGAAAAACAGGTTACACATTAATGTACACTTTTTACTGTTAACTGTTAATTTCAAAGAGTGATTAAGTATTTTAGATGTGTCTCCTCTAAAAACTTTTGCAGTCTGTGTGTGTAGGGACGGTATTTTATGTTCTTTAAATGTCAAGACAGTCCTGCAGACTTTAACATTATAATGGCACCAAATTTAAGTCATTAAAAGAGAGATTTATCTCACTACGTTTTAAACATTGAAATTAGGGGTTAAATCTAAGTACATGAGCTTCTGCTATAATGCAGAAAGACACAAACCTCCAGAAGGCACATAGGAAAAACTTATCATTAACAATGAAACAGTCTGTCATTTTGATTCATGGAGGTTAGCAAAGATAAATCCCCATTTCTAATTAGTTATCTGGGATAGATATCAGAAGGAAAAATAACAAGGAATAATATAAAACATATTAGTAATACAAATCTAACAAAAGATGAAACAGAGACCAAGCATGGTTTCCTCTGCTGATGTTCAAGAGGAGGTAAGGCTGAAGTTATAACCATCTGTTAGGAAAGTTTTCTTCTGGATTTAGAGGGAACAGTTTCCAGTGTTATTGTCCATAGCTAAAATAATATCCGAACTTCAGATATAAAAATAACCTCAAGAATCAGTGTTTAAAGGTCTCATAAGATGCTTTCTCTTGTATTTTTTAGCCATTTAAAAGTGAGATTTCTAGCTTTAGTCGTTACTCATCCAAACAGCCATTTTCAGTTACCACATGACATCCATAGACCGCAGTAACCTCAGTGGGAGCTCTATCAATATGTGTTTAGGCTTAAAAAAAAAATTGTACCTATGCATTTCTTTGTACTTAGGTCAAGAAATGTTGGTAGCATCCACATTAATGCAATATAGCAACTGCAGATAGCTGCTGAATTTTTTGAATGCCTGGTTCCATGAAGATTAAAATTGCTCTTTTTTAGCCTAAAATATTTCAAGTACTATATGTCAAGGCAATTTCTATCACTCCATATTTCAGGGCATGAAATTTTTATTTTATGATGGTAAACATTAGGGCTTCAATAGCCTTATATGTTTTCTTTTCACAAAAGGACTCAATAGACATTCTCACCATCCATCTGAAACTTAGAGTATATTTAGAAATGCAATAAAAATGTTTTTATAATTATGTACAGAGCACTTCTTTTGTTTAGTGACCTGAGTTGAAGGGAGCAGGATGATTTGTACTACAAACATGAGCATGAAGTTAAGTGAACATTTAATACCAAGAAAATAAACCTCTAAATAAGAGCCCAGACTGACACTAAAACCTACAGGAGTGGATTGCACACAAGGCAGTCTTTGAGAGGATATAAGAAATAAGAAGACATTGGCAGGCAAATAGACCAAGGAAGCTTCCTGGGTCTTTTCCACTAATAAATTCACTCAATTTTGGCAAGAGATATCTGTAATTTGTAAGTGGTTTTGATCTCAGGGAAACTTTCCTGCATTTCTGCAATGAGGGAAGACACACTATATGGGAGGCTGTGGTATCAGTCCCTGCGGGTGGAAAGCCAGGATAGAATCCCACACTCATTCAGGGACTGGTACTGGTTTGAAAGATGGTTCTTATCTCTTCTTCTCAGAAACCAAGCAGAAAATCACAATGTTGTGCTTGAAGACAGTAGAAAATATAAGGTCATAAATTGCTCCCTGTTTTGCTCAGATGCCAATTCCACACAACACAACAGATGTTTTTCTCCCTGTCACCACCAGCGGCTCTTACACCAGCTATCATGAAAGCAAGGACAGAAATTACACAGTGTACATGTTATTTGCACTTTTATTCTGCATACTTGCGATAGTGGGAATATATAATAAGTGAGATAATTCTGTGGTTTCATCAATAAAAGAACTTCTTCCCACTAAAATCAAACATTTCATAACAAAGCTTTTCTTCTAAAAATAAAAATAAATATACACCTAACATTTCCATCTAAATATTATTGTGTATATTTTGCAGCAGTGAAAGATGTACAGCAAGGAATCAAATGGGGAAAAATTCTAAACATTTCCTAGTCCCACTGGGAGTTAGTCCTCAGCCAGGCTAGCTTTTGAAAACAATATTTGATAGTATTCAAGGAATTTTAAAACATATCTGTATGGAGAAAGTTGATTTTTACTTGTAAAATAAATTGGCTGCAGACTAGCAAGCCTTTAAACAAAATATCAGGAGAGACATTGTTAGCAGAGATGAAGTCCAGCCCAGCAGGTTACTCAACTACAAAGGCATACTTAAATTGTGCTTATCCCAATTCCATGTGGGCTCCTGTGGAGAGATTCCTGGGGCTGTATACATGTGGAACTAATCAATCAGATAAAAACATCTACAGTTCTTAAAAAACATATTCTGTGCTCAACGTGATTTTGGCACAAATGTGTTGCTTAATATCATACCTGATCCAGGTTACAAATTGGCTGGGATCTGCCCTCTCATCAAGATGCTTTGTTACATCAGGTGTTCTGCACGTGGCCAGTTTTTAACTAAATTCCCTCATTAGAGCAATTATTAAGATCTTAGCTTTAACAACGCTATGGAAAACAGCTATTGAGAAACTTGTACGTGCTTGGCAAAAAATCTCAGGGGTCAGAAGACAGTCAGCAATGCCGCATGATGTGCTTCTGGCTAATTAAGGTGTTGGCTGAGCCTATGTTAATCAAGGTCCATCAAACTATGCTTCATTAACATGTAAATTGGTAAACCCTTCCACAATTGCCCTACCATCCGAACTCTAGCTATGGGCCCCCAGATAGACAATAACTGAACTTATAAATTATGTTTTTATGTTGGAGGAAATAATTTTCTGACAACAAAGGAATTGTGAGGCAGAGTGCAAATGTATATTGTTTCAAAATACACATGGATGCATTAGACAAATACTATAGACATGCATAAACAATGTGAAGGTTTAAAGATATGTCAGCAAAAGGACTTCATGTGAGTGAAACATAACGAAAGAAATGCATTTCTTTCCTTAGGTTAATTTCTCAGAGGTTATTGTCCCATAGAGTTGACGGAGAGACACAGGTACATCTAGAAGTCAGTTCCAAGCATTTAAGAGAGAAGTTGTGCCAAATTAGATTAATAGAATATGATAGATACCTCGAAAAGAACTGTTGGTTCAACCTCTCCTAGTCTGACCACATTACCAGAACTTTGAATAACCTTAGGAAAGTGTAATATTCAGATGACCTGAGCTATAATGAGCATGCCTGAGATGTTTTCTATCAACTACTCCTAGATGTCACCAGCTCAGCATTTTACCAAGACCACGTGAATCAGTCCAAGGAGACTGTGGCCCCTTGGCTAGGGATTTATACAGAGTTTAAGTAACTGAGATAAGATCTATGTAGGGCTCAATTGTTTACAAAGCCAACGAGTGTCCTAATTTAAGCATTCAAAGTAGGTGCCTTCAGAAGACAGGACAATTTCCTCCTTCCTTCCTGCTTTCCTTTTCTCTCCTATTACCATAATTAACAGGAACACTTTAATGTTAGTCCATAAATAACTCTTTTCCTTCAAAAGTAGTGACATAATATACATAAATATGTTTAAAAAATCACCAGTTGTTCAAATTGTGGGTAGCTGCCTGTAGACAGGGTAACTGTGAAAGTTGGTGCTGTAGCCAGTGATGATCCAGTGATGATCTAGATCTTCTCATCCACATGAGCAGCAGAATGAGAAGAGCTGCTGAGATGGCCTCCCTGTTGAGGGATCTATACACAGGGGCCTCATTCCAGAGGCCCTGGCAGAGCTACTTCTCCAGAAAGGCAATGTGTCCTGTGTCACCTCTCAGTCCCATGTGGATGTCTGAGGTACCTGAATGCATCTCTAATGGCTCTAGACACCTGCACGTGGCCAACAGAACTGTGCTTCAAGTGCCGTTTGAGCTAAATCACGTGCATACCTTTACGCACAGATGCCCAAGTTTTAGAATCTTAATCTGGAACTGAATGCCACCCAGGTAGTATTGCACATGTTTTCAGCCTTCACTCTTATCAATCTCTCAACATCTACTGACATTTCAAAACACTTTATAGGCAATTTATTGACTTAGACAGCAAAACGTTTGGAGTACAGAAATAGTCTTATAAAATGGAGTACCACCAGCACGAAGTCTTGCATTGGAAGAGGTGCAAAGGCAGTCAACATTCATTGTTCCTTCATTTGCCTCCTGAGAATGCTCTGAACGCCCTTGAAGTCCTGAAGTCTCAGCTTACACCAGTTCTGCACTGGGTAAGAAGGACCAATGCAGGAAAAAAATACCTGCATCTTTATAATGTAGATGAGTTTTGACTGACAGGTTGACTCTTAGCTTCCTTTATTTAGCACTGAACTATGATACTCCTATTCACGGAAGTAAAAATAATCCATTTCTCTGTTCTCTCTGTATGCAATCCAGAAAACTTCAAAAGATTTTATAAATCTCCATAGATGTCAGCTAATAATGTACTGCACTTGGACAGACTCAAGTGTTGTTGGAAGCTAAAAGTTCTTTCCCCTTAGGAAATCACTGGTGGTCTTTCCCAAAGTGTCAGCCAAAAAACTATCAACATTTCAGTCAGTTTTAATTGGGTAAGACCACACATCTCTATAATTTCACTCTGCATCACTTGTGAGAGAGCATCCTGCCCAGTCTGCCACACCATGTGGGCTGAATTTTAACTTTTAATGGACCACGAGTCAATCTTTTAAAACCTGGAAGTTTACAATGGAAAATGAATACTACTTTTCTAGAAAAAACTGAGATTTCAAAGATGAAGATTACTTACATCCAACAAGGAGGTATAACATCCTTGTAAACTTTATAATTTTTGAAGATGAAGGGATGTGGACATACATTATTGAAGCACACCCCAGTAAGAGAGTGGAATGTTTGTGAACTCTTCAAACCTTAGCCATATATTGTTACAACCTCCCTCAGATCATGAATTCGAATCATCCTGTAGATGATCTCCTACTCAGTAGTTCAATTTCTGCCTATTTACAGTGGATTTAAAAACAAGAAAATCCCAAGCTATGGAACACACTGTGATTCTACAGTGCTGTAGGATATGCATAAGAGAAATATGCACCAGCAACTGTGTAGATTTCGATCACAAAGTTTTGAAAGTTACAAAGACATATCTAGAAACTATAGGTACCATTTAAATATATATATGACAAAAATACTCAGCCAATTCTATATTCTATTACTTCATGAGTAAAAAAATACCAAATTGTTATCTAACTATTTTCACAGCAATTTTTTTAAAATAGTAAATTATGATTTTGAAGCAGCATCCAAATCTCCTGTTTTGTCAGGCAGTCAAGTGGGAGCTGTGTTTGTTAATTCCTATCCTTTCCCACCAGACTGGACTTCCTGCTGCTTACTGTTTGCAACATGGCAGCTTCCCATGAGAGCCCAGGTGTGCTTTCCTCCTTTTAAGAATCAGACAAGCAGAATTCTTTTAGAGTATGCTTAGCCTGACTTACAGTGACATTCACTTCAGGTAGTAATTCCTAGGAAGATGGACAGCCTTGAGCTCTAAGTGTAAGCTTTTTGAATCCTCTGTGTAATAACAAATGTAGAAAGTGTTTAGCTAACATAAAAAATGTTTGATGTTAGCATGAGTCTTTTCAGGTCTGTTGGAACAACAGATCTTACAGTGATGCAAGCAAGAGTACAAGTAAAATAATACTAACAAAATCAGCTGGAAAACAAATCTGCAGTGTGCCAAGTGCATTTTAATAAATTGTCATTAATGTTTATATATGCATATATAAGTATGTATGTATATAGTATAGAAAACACACCTTTTGTTCTTGGTTTGTCTTGGGGTTTCTTTGGTTTGTTTTGTTGTTGGTTTTTTGGGGTTTTTTTCTCTACATGGTGTTTATGTGACATTTGGACCAAGAAATGTAAAAAACTCACAAAAAAATCATCAAACTCTAGCACAACACCAATATGGCAGCTCCACCTTTCCAATTTATTTTATAGGATTGTTTATGCGTTTTGAGAAGGAATATTACTGTTTTGATCTGCCTAAACCTTGCAGTTGTGACAAAGAACTGATAGCTAATGACTGCTGGAATGTGTTTAGATTGCTCTAATTTCATAAGTAAATGACTGTTACGTTTCCTTATGTGTGTTTCCCTCCACCTCTGGAACTGTGTTCTGCTTTAACTTAATAAAAGATATTTATAGCGAAGACTTATGCATAAATGTGATGTTGGTGGTGATCAAGGCCCTTTTCCCAACAATAATGGCCATATAAAAGTATATGTATCTCTGCTTTTTAAAAATTGATAGGATGGCCAATTCTCTGTTTCAGGCAGGTAATTTCAGTGCTCTTCGGCACACCAGCTTTAGTACAGTCCCTTTACCATCTACAAGAAGAGGTATAATATCAGTTGTGAGTTCTGAGTTAGATGCCTATTTTTTCTCTAAAATACAATTTTGAAATTTAGAATTAAGGAAAACTAGGAAAGAATTAGCAGCAAATACATTTATCGCTGTAAACTAAAGGATGCTGTTGAACAGTTTAGAAACACTGAACCAAAGTAATTTCTCTATTAGAGAACTGAGGAGTCTTAACTGGTATCAATAACCAGAGAACACATCCTGCTTCTTGTTTGCTTGCAGTAAAACCAAGGAGGTGAAATAAACATTGCACCCTGGCGATAAAGTTACCTTTGCCTACAGACAAGCAGGAGAAGCCTAACCAGAAGTATCAGTTTATTGTCATTTGCTAGGACTGACACTTATCACTGAGAGTAGGGGCAAGTACATGATAAAGATCACCCTAAATTAACTTTTCTTTTTAAGGTGAGAAGTATCTCATAGTTGTGGTATTTCAAGAGTCATGGTCATATCTAGTGGTGCAACACAAAGAGATGAATTAAGTTTCCCTTCCTTCTAAAGCTGTTAATAAGCTGAAGAGAGGGAACATTTTTATTACAATTCTTAAAATACTGCTGTCACATTCTTATATTAATACCACATTCCTGTATTAAATCACTGAATTTTTCTATCCTTGGGCCCCTCTAACAGATCTCATTAGTGGTTGTTTTTATGGAGATTTTTGTTTTTAAGCCAAAAGAGAACCATAGTAACTGTGCATTTCCCAAACCATTTCATTCATGAATGGGAAATGAGTCTCCAAATCATTACTCACATGAGTAACCACATTGATATCCTTGGGCCTTCTATTATTAACAGCTAGAACTGTGAGTATAAACCTGCAGGATTTGGATGTGGCACTTCATTACTTCATGGCAGTGAAATCTGTAGCTGAAATCAATAGCTAAGCATGTGAAGCATATAAAAGATACATATTCTTCCATGGAGGTCTGATTGCAATGCATCTCTCAATTTTGTTTCGGCATCAACAAATAAGCGTATCATTGTAAAGAGACATACAGACTATAGGCAGTAATTACAAAGACACATTTTAGATAGACATTCTAGCCTCAATAGGGGAATTGGGAATAGTCCATCAGAAAGAACAGAAGAATAGTGAAAAAGGTCAACACTTCTTGAAAAACTAACATAGTAAGTCACAGACCAAGTTTTTGGTTCTCTGTTAATCAGTAGTGTAACTGTTGTCAATCATTCCCTCTTACCTTGTTTGTGATTTTTGAATGGCCACAAAAGAAACTTTTGTTGGTAATTATGGTCTTTACAATTCGTCTGAGTCACAGGCAGGATTTTCAGAGCCTGCCTGTGGAATAGGCATGGTGTACCCCAAGCTGCGCTCATGTACGTCTGACCAATTCAAGCTAAATTTTCCCACGAGAATATGAAAGGAAATAAAAGATTCTGACCAAGACAAGTCACTATTCTAGAAATAACAAAAAGAACAGCATAGCCAAGATCTTCTGGTTTAACATTCCTTTTTCTTTTTTTCCCCCAAAGGGGATAAATATGATAACTTTTCCTTTGGAAGGGTGCACTTAGACAGGATATGCACCTGTGCATCTTGAATCTTCTGAAAGAGCATTTATATTCTCTGCCCAACCACATGCTTCCCATTACACTGATAGGAGCGTTCTGCTAAAAATTACTGCCAAGAATTAATGCTTCTTCATTTATTTTTTTAATTCCTGAATTCCCGGAGGAGTTTTCTTTTCCTCAAATATTTTCACCTTCCACAGATACATTTTTGTTTTGTTTTCTCTGGCTATCAGTTTAAGTGACCTATCTTGGCCCTGCTGAAAACATGAAAAGACTTGTGAAAGAGGGTTCTCACATGAAACTTGGTTTTAGAGTTGATTCAGCAAAGTAACAAACCTGATAACATCAAAGCAAGAACATCTGAAACTAAGATTTAGGCAGAACAGTTTTTTCAACAAATTGCAGCCTCTATAAATTTACCCATTTCTAAACAGCCAAGTCTGTTTACTTGCTTATTTTCCTAGCTTTGCCGACAGAAAAGCTGAAACAACTTTGGAAAAATAACAGCAAAGTTGTTCAGCGGAAACCAGCCCCTGCACTGTAAACAGTGCCTCTCCCCAAACTGCAGCTGCACAAAGCAGAGACAATGCAGGGACTCTCAGCATCATTAACCAACTTCCCTTCCTCACCAAACAGTGCCTTCGATAAAGCCATTACAATAGCATCACGGAACAGCAGAACAAGGAAAAAAAAATAACCTTACCAGCTTCTCCTACAGTACACAGCTGAAAGGAAAACAAAACCCCCAGCTGCCGTATCGCATGCAATTGGTCTCCCAGAATGAATTGACTGAAAGAACTATGAAAGGCTAAAGTCTTTCGGCCCCTCTGTTCAGCCTCTCTTCAGCTCCCACTCTCCGAGCCTCCTCACAAAGCCATTCTCCTAGTCCCTAATCCTCGCCCAGGAAAAGCAGCGCGCACCAAATGACTTCAGCAGGAGCGCTGCTGCGGGGGGTGGGGGCAGAGATGCTGCTGCCACTCAGCCCCGGCCCCGCCGCCGCTCCGCATCCCGGGGAGGGAGCCGCGACAGCGTGCCAGGCTCGGGGCTCGGCACCCCGTGCCCAGCACGGCGGGACAAGGCACGGAAAAGTGACATCTCCAGCAGCACCCTCTCAGCCGCTCCTTCCCGAAAGGAGCGCTCCGCTGGGAGCTGGCGGGAGTGCCGCGCGTGCCTCTCAGCCAGCCTGCACCCGAGTAGTTAGGCTTTTCTTCTTCTTTTAAAATTAGCCATGGGATTTCCTCAAGCCCTTGCTGGGCCCAAGGTTTTTCTTTTTAACAAAGAACATGTAAGTAAAACCTTAAATATTTCAAACAGCAAAACAACAACAAAGATGTTCCCCCAGAAAATCAATAACAAAAAGTGTAAGAGAAAAGACCCCAACAGACACAAAATCAATAACATTATGAGTCACCATATTAAAAAACCACTGGTGCCTCCCTGAAATGCTTTTGATAGCTAAAATCAGAACAAGCAATTGAATCTTTCACAATGAAAAAAGGTTTCTATCTTCATTTCCAGTTTATGTACAAAGAGACACCGTTTTAAAATATAATGTGTCTATATATATCTCAATATAACAGATATTGAGATAACATCCCCTGCATATCCTCTGCTTTTCAATAAAGCATTAAATCTTTGTTAAAGAAATTCTGTTGTTTTACTAGTTTTTAACACAAGTTTTACTTCTCCACAAAATGCAAAAAACTCAGAAACAGGCAGCTGCCACAAAGTAAATCAAAGACCTAGAAAAGCAGATGGCATAATTTCACATCTTAAATGTTGGCTGTGAGCCTTCCAGTAATAATTTATAAGGAGACTTCCTCCTGCTTGTTCCTCTGCTTGGCAGCATGCTGTTTGAGCCTTTCAAACAAAATAAATAGACTTCAAACCACCAGCTTCACACACACCAACACTTACCAAT
The DNA here is from genome assembly GCA_013397895.1 of Origma solitaria. Taxonomy (NCBI): domain Eukaryota; kingdom Metazoa; phylum Chordata; class Aves; order Passeriformes; family Acanthizidae; genus Origma; species Origma solitaria. The sequence continues at coordinate 716,053 of VZRL01005690.1, forward strand.
GCTATTTCAACCTGACACAAGCTGACTTTGTTCCTCTGTGACCCTGGACAGAAAACCAAGGTGACAGTTTGATGGATGCGATCTCTTTTCACAATGTGGGTTGTGACTTCACAGCCCTGTCTCCCCATTATTGCTCTGCTGAAGGAGGAGACAGGAGCACAGGAGAATCCTCCACCATACAGAGCCATTTTAACTGTGAAAATGAACCAAATGTGTGCAATAAATGCCTCGAACACATTTTCCTACCTCAAAAATGTGAATTTGGGGGAATCCCTTTCCACTTTTCTTTGGGTTGGGGTCTAAGGGCATAAGAAAAAGGCTTCAGGAAGAGGAATTAATCCAGTGTTTCTTTCAGACATATTTTAGTTTAAGGAAATGACAACATCACCAGAGAAGAAAGAAGGAAGGAAAGAAAGAATTTGGTTTGTTTCATTTATGACAAAAGAACACTAGGAGTGGGACTTTTGTGAATTTTCTCTTAACTGTGCTAATTCAATTATTAACCATGAATCTTGAACAATTCCTTACTGGACAAAGGTCTCACTGCAGTAATGTGAGGCAAGCAACTGCAACGGGATATCTTTTATATATTACCTAAAAGACATCATCAAATATCAGACGATTCTTGTATCTTAAAATTGGTGTCTGCAAATTCAGTATTTGAATGCAGGTTCTCTGCTGAAATGAATTCAGAAATCTTTTTACAAGATTAACACATATAACATAAAAATCCTGCCAGATTTCACAGAAGTCTTCATGAAGAAATTGCCTTTCCATGAAAAAGGCTGAAAAAGGAAGATGGTGAATGAACTCTGAAATGTGACTCCACCTCCACAGGCTTGAGCTCATTAACAGACACCCTAATGCCTGTAGTTAGCTTCTGATTTCCTTAGAGAGGAGCACAGGTTGCTAATATAATTTGGTCTTTGTTTCTGTTTGTTCATCTAATCAGATGGATTCGTCATGAATAATGGGGGATGTCAAATCTCTGATTTTACAGGTGAATACTGGCACCAAACAGCCTGACTCAAGGAAGCTGAAAGATAATAAAACAGAAGACAGTGACTGATTGATATCCAAAAAAGCAAAATCTGACAGACTTATGAAGAGGAATATCAACAATTATCTTCTTTCATCAATTCAATTCCAATTTTTAAATTTTTTTCCTAAGAACCACCTTAGAATTACACCCTTGGTGTAGGTGACCCTATTCTGGGACTTAGTGGGAACCCTAGCACGGTGAAAGTCATGTGGTGTGAATTTCACCCTTTAAAAAGAAGTTTTAAAAGATGCACTTGTGAACAATTTATATCCCAATTACAGCTTCTAAACTGCCACCATTGCTTCTTTGTTTCTCCCCAACAATCTGAGAGCATTCCCCCTGTAAAGAAGGAAGTACCTTAAACGTTGTAGAAAAAATAAGGCCTCTCACAGAGCACTTGATAGAAATAAATTACCTCTAAATAAAAAAGTTTGTACCATCCAGCAGGTGGTTAACCATGATATACACAAATGAGATGAGCTCTGCTGATCAAAAGGAAGAATGAAGCATAAAAAAGTTAGACACCTTTGTACTTGAAGTTTGCATAGAGGAACAAAAAATACACAATAGGACAAAAGCAATAGGCCTTAAAAATTTGGAAAAGTTCATTTTTCTCATTCTTGTACCAGAATGTAACTTTCAGACTCATGATAAATATCTGAAGGAAGTTTGAGCTGTAGGAAATATCAGGTTTGCACACTGCTCCATAAATTTTTCTCTGCTTGCTTAGAATTTTGTCCTCTTATCTGTATAATCTGTCCAAAGCACCTTTTTTTTGCACAACATTTGCTCCTTTCCATGTTTCTTGGACTAACAAAAAGCTTAAGGCTCTCGGATAAGGCTTTCATTTGGATAACAGCCATACATGTTTAATAGCAATCATAAGAGCAGTTCAAAGAATTATTTCTGCAAGCTGAGTGGTGCAGGTGATTGCACTGAAAAAGATTCCAGCAACACTAAAGATTAGTAAGCTCTTTGAGACTCACTGGTGTGACTGATTAGCGCAATCCATTGCAGTTCTTTGATTTATTTTTTTTTAACCTTAAACTCCCAGTAATTCTTAAAGGCAGTGTAGAAAATGGCATCATAGAAAGACTTGGGTTGGAAGGGACCTTAAAGATCATCTAGATCATCTGAAGGTGGCATATCTTTATAAACAGAAGGAAATGCACATCTTGAGGTTACACCATCTGACTTTTAAGCATTTGACTGAGAAATGTGAGTTCCATAGTCAGTAGATGCTCTAGAGGGTACACTTTTTAATGGGCTCCCTTAACACAGTCAATTAATTTTAAAAGTTTATTACTCCACAGTGATCTATGCTCAGCTAGTCTATAACATATGTATGTTGAATTTCAGGGATATTCTTTGTGTACTTGACCAGATTTTTCTTCTGAGAAAACAGTGGGGTGGCAATTCTGCAAACTGTAAGAGGAATGACCTGGCAAGAAGGAAGGAACGACTAGCAATGAGAGGAGAACACAGTTAGAAAACATAGTTGGGTAAAAGGGAGAGAAATTAAAAACTCAAGTGATGAGGGTCACTTCAGCAAGAATGTTACCGAAGTCAGTGCTTCCCTTTGTCAAAGGTTATCTAATAGCATTTCCCTGGGGTTTGATCTCCATGGGTTCAGTCTAAACCCACTCTCTTTGCTTTTGTCTCAGAGTTGGATGAAAGCAAGGATTCAGCAGTGCAGCTGGGTTTACATTAGAAGTGTATGTGTGAAACTGAGGATGTCTAACTTGGAACTTCAAAGCACATCAGCCAACACTGGTGCATCAGCCTGAGAACTTCAGTAAATGTCAGTCTTCCTAAAGTTGGATAGAAGAGCAAAATTAAAGCAGCAAAGGAAAAGAACAGCATGTGGCTTTCACAACACTAAATATTCATTCCTCCTTCAGCAGTAAGATACAAGGAGCAAAAAAGATGTTCTCTGTAAATTGGGCAATAAAACACATTCTGAGTGCCTTTTCAGAGGCTTTGACATACATGGCGTGCTGGCCAAAGATAAGTCAACATTATCATTTTGGACAGTGGGGTGCACCTCTTGTGCAGCCAGGAAATATTCCTATAATCCAACCCATCCTCTGCAGCCTCCTGCACCAGCCTAGGGATGAGTGGGCAGCCTGGGGTTAGGAGACATCCGTACTGTGGACATTCCCTGATATTTTTAAAGATCAGATGTTGTCATCACAACTGTGCTACAGACAGATTGTTAAGAGCAGGCACACAGACACAGGCATTGAGAAGACTGGATGGCCTTTAAAGCCCAACCATCAAGATTTTGGTAACCCCTTTAGTATTTGAAGACAAACATCTAGTAAAAAATTCTTAGGTTTGGAGTCTCAGACTGTTAAGTCTTTTGGAGGAGGCACATGTATTTTCCCTGTAATTCAGAGGTTTGCAGCACAGCTGGAATTCCAACTTTTTAATATTACCACAGTGAAAACATATGCACAATGATTTACATAGTGGTATTCTTGCCCATTTTTCCAAAACAAAGAGAAATTAATGGAGTTAACTAGGGTATATTTGAAAAGGGGGAGGAGAAGTAAGGAATAAAGTGGGGTACTGACATATGGTATAAATAGCTTATGGGAAACTACCCTGCAAACTGTTCCAAACACAAACATCATCAATGCTTTACAGTTAATCATACTCCATACAAGAAATCCACTTATACCAACAAGAATTTGTAGTACTGAGCTGGAACATAAACACTGTTGCAGATTTACTCCCTCATTATTGATTCCTCTCAGGAATTATCATCATATTCATATGACAAGAAAAAATAACATATGATTTTATCTGGACATTATCCAATAATGTATGCAAGAAAAGTAGTAGAATATTAGGTGTGAGAAATGCCTGAGTTAATACCATGCACTGCTCTTGCTGTGAGAAAATGTGGTGGCTTTTTTATTTTTATTTCTGCAAAATAATGTGAGATAAACCTGCTACTATCCAGGAGAGATTTCAGAGTATATATTGAGTGGAAGAGGGTAATGAACAATAATATGGCCTAGAACTGAGACAACAAGAGGAGAAACTTCAAAAGGCAGCTTTGCAAGGCAGGAGAACCCACTTCCCTGTTTGAGTCTACTGTGAGCTGTCATTCCAGACACTGCAAGTGCTGTGTTTCTATGGCATCTCAGCAGCAATCACCATCCTTTTTTCAGAGGCCACTTCACCCTCAGTGCCCCAGCTCAGACCTGCATGATGAGGAAGAGGATGGCATACCTGATGGGCAAACATAAGGGAAACCTCTGGTCATCACAAAGAGGAGTCTCTAGCTGAATCACCAGCACAAATAACCTGGGAAATTATTTTTTGAACACACGCAAACTTTAAGGGCACCTTCCTTTACATTTCACACAGATTTATGCAGTTAAATTGCCTAAAATTTAATTTGTGTTTTAAGTTCTTACAACATTTCATGTTATTCTTTTGCTCAGGCTTCTCTAACCAATCTGTTTTTCTTCTCTAATGATGTATTTCCCTTCTGCATTTATTTTGTGCTTTTTAATTTGACTGATTAATTTCTCTTTCTCTTATAGCAGCTTACTGGTCAATTCAACATAATCGAAGTAGCCAGAAATTTTAATATACTCAGACATGGGTTTCCTTCCACCTAAAGGAACTCCACCAAAGCACAAGTTTTATTATGAACTGCATAAACTTTGTGCTAAGGTCAAAAAACCTAACTTGAATTAATGGACAGCAACCAAAATACTGACTGTCCAATATTTATTGTCTGTAATTAAGAGAAAGATGTCATGGAAAAGGCCAGAGTACAATCTCTGCAGCACCAAGTAAGCACCATTCTTTCCTGCACCAGCTGGATAATGCAGTGATGCTGCCAGACACTTATGTGACCCAGCTATTTTCAAAAAAACACTGAAACCCTCTTATGTGCAGGTGTGATCTTGCACTCTAAAAATATATTTGGAATAGGTTTGATAGTTTCTGCATAGCTGTTTGTGGAACTAGCAGGCTGGACTCCCACGCAAATGAACCCGCCTGTGAAACTGCAGTGGATCAGCCTCACAGGAAAAAAGGAAGCATTTACACTTCCAAATGCAAGGTACCTGCCAGAGCCCACGCCTGCAGCTCCCCGCGATAACTTCAGAAGAGGAGAGGCTCCCTCTCATGGCTAAACCCAGTAAAACTGAGAGCACGGATGCTTCAGAGAGAGTCGAGAAAGAAAGAAAGAAAACTATAAAAAATCTTGCTATTACATATGTGAGACAAATGGCAACTGAAATCCAGAAATGCATATTTTGCAGACACACAAAATAAAAAAAGATGTAACGATGTAACAATAATAATAACGATAATAATAATGGCATTAATCTTCATTTTCTAGCTAAACGCCCCACACCTCCCTACAGAAATTATTTTTAAAACACATTTTATTATGCTTTTGTAGTATTTTAATAGCTAAAATGGCATGGCAGTCAGAGAAAACCCACCTTTCTGGAATAAATATGAGATAAAGAATAATAACGAAGATACATTGCACAAAATAACCAACGTGTTTAACACTATCAAATCCATTACGCATGTAAAGTTTACCAAATGAAGCATAACAACAGAAACAAATTGTGTATATGAATGGATCCCTACATATCATCTGTTCTTAGCCTTTACATTTTATTTTCTTACACTGGAAAGCAAAGATTCTGAAACTACAAAATTTTAATTACTGGACTGAATGGTTCAGAAACACAGTTCTACTTATCTAAAAGAAATAGCATCTGTATCCCGAGTCCAATAATGTCACTTGCCTAAAGAACATAAGCATACCAAGAAGAGGGGAAAAAATGTTTAAGACAAGATTCAGTTATTCATTTTTTACTTGAAACAGATTGTGATTTTTAAATTTCCTTTATTACAATTACAGCAAGTAAACTCTTCCACCAGCTCTCTCTGGGCAGCTCAGCTTACATTCAAGCCTACCAGACCTAAAATGAGTTGTCAAGAGTTCTTGGTTTCCATTGTTTTTATGGCAATAGTATTTTTTACGTAAAACAAAAATAAAAATCATGGATATTTTGCTTGGAGAAATAATATTAATTCCTCTACATTAATCTTGTTGTTTTACATCTGAAAAAAACAAAAAAAAGGCACAGTGGCTAAAAATGTTTTCCTTTAATTTATTTCCCATTTTAAGAGGCTCTAATCTTGTTTTTTCATTTGTTCATTTGTTTCATTGTTCTCAACACCTGAGTGCAAAAGAATATGTGACCAAGTACAATAAACAACCTCTTGACTGCTAAAATTTTATTGTGGTATACTCAGCACCTGCACTAGCACACTTTTCATTAATGAACTACAGTAAATGTTTATGTAACTGATGCCTTAAACAGGCTGGTAAAAATATGAAGCAGACACAGGAGTAGTGGGAAAACGGAATTTACCTCGGTTTAATAGGATCCTAGGTGCCCAGACTCATCAAAGGTGGAAAACACGCCATGGAGCGAACGACGAGCCCGGAGTCCCCCGTACAACGCGTACCGGATTTTTATGGACTTCACAAAATTAGCATATCTACCTAAAATCCCCCAATAAGAAACTTAATAAATGAATAATTGCCCCCTATTCTAATGAACCCCCCCCCAAATGAGACTACAGCCTAGTTTACAAAAACACGTTCCAAGAGAGAACAGGTTGGAGCCTCTAGTTCTGAGATAATATGAATGTTTGGTCTTCCTCACTTTGCAGGACCCCAAACTAAGCTAAATATCAGACTACAAGGGTTGTAAACATGAAGGACTAAAGTACAAGGAGTGTTTGTGCAGGGTACAGGGAGTGTGTATAGAGGGTAACAGGGAAGGGAAAGGGTACAAAAATATATAAAAAGTGTATAAAAAGAAAAATACAAAAATCACCGGCATCATAACTACCAAGAGAGTTTATTAATGTGAATAAAAACTCTAGCAGATAGATCATCCTTTGCAGCAATTAAACTCTACAATAAATTGCAGTCTGACATATACACAGTTCTCTGAGGCATCTCAGATTAATGAAAAGGGGGATATAAAATCAACCCTGATCCTGTGGGAAGAAATCCCATTTGTCCACATACCAGCTTTTTGTAGAGTTTAAACCATTACAGCTCTTATGAAAAAAAAAAAAAAAAAGGACAGCTTTAATTTTCAAACCAACAATCAATTCTTCTGTGACAAAACATTATATCTGAGTTTTGACACACTAACAATCATTAGGTTTTCTGAGGGCTTCAAGGGTCTGTTCCAACTCCCCCTGAAGCCAGAAGGACGGTATGTGATGAATTCCATGCCAGCTAAGTTGAGTTGTGACTGGGTGGCTCCTGTATCTTCTCTGGATCACCACTAGTCAGCTGGTACTGCACCTGGAGCTGGACCTGGACTTGGGCTGGCACGTGAAGGGAAAGCTTAGGAAAAGTACCTCATTTGCATGTAATATCAGCTGGCTTTTAACAATATTATCTCTGCCTATCACAGTCTCAAAAGTTGGCTTGTTTGAGAACATCGGCAGAGCTCTGTAAAACCAGCCAGGACATCTGAGCAGACCCTCCACAGTCAGGACCACTGTACGTTTTCAGACAAACTTAAGCAAACCCTGAGTATAAACACAGAATGATCCTTCTCCTCTAGTCATCACTGGTGAGGCCACAGCTGGAGCTGCCTACTACAAGAGAGTCAGGGATTCTCCACTGGAAAGAGTCCAGTGAAGGGCCATGAAGATGGTAAGGGACGGAAACATCTCTCCTGTGAGAAAAGGCTGAGAGATCTGAGAGTGCTCAACCTGAAGAAGAGAAGGCTCAGCAGCATCTTATCCATGGATATAAATACCTGAAGGGAGGGTAGAAAAAAGCCAGGTCCATTTCCATGGTGCCCAGTAACAGGACGAGAGACAGTGGGCACAAGCCAAAATTCAGGCAGGTTCTCTCTGAACATCAGGAAACACTTTTTCACAGTGAGGGTGATCGAGCAGGTCGCCTGATAGAGACTGTGGAATCTCCATCTTTGGAGATGATTCAAAATAAGTCTGGACACAGTCCTGGGTAAACAACTTTAGATCACCTGGTGTGACTGTGGGGTTGGACCAGGTGACCTCCAGGGGTCCCTTCCAATTTCAGTCTATGATACCACAAGTAAGGAACAAAGAACTAATAGAAACTGAAGAACATAAGGAACCCTCATGATTCCATAGCTTTATGATAATTTATTCACACATGACTAAATATGTTATGAGAATTCCCACAACAAGAGGGGAGCATTAAAGAATATAAAAAATAAATCAAAATGTCCTTGAGAGGAGCAGGCTTAAAAAGTAATTGCCAGCAGCAACCAGGGCATCTCATATTTCACATGTAAGCATGTACAACAATTTTGCCTACAATCTCTACCCATTTACAGCCACTGTTCTATTAAATTATTTTAAAATGCATTCTTCAAGGCTGGGTATAAACTACAATTTTATTAAAATAACAAATACGATAAATACATAGATCCATCCAATTGCACTAGTCACTGAGTTGAAATTACTCACTCTTCCTCATCTCCTTTACCATTTCCCTACCTTTCTCCTAGGGTGCTACATCTCTCTTTCATCTTGATGAACAAAGATATTCTCTCAGGTTTCTGCATGTGAAATTGAAGATAATATGGGAAAAGCTACACACAGATGTTCTAAATCACAGTAACTCCAAGAAGTAATTTGCTGGACACAAACCTTCAGATCTGGAATGTACCAGATTTCAAGGTCTTTCTGTCTGTCTTCCCCACCTTCTCTTACTCAAGGATGCGGAGGACAAATGAATCTAATCCTCAGACTGTAAATCTCCTCTGAGTGAAATTCAGTTTGAACTGTTAAGTATCACAGACACTATAACAGTAAGAAGTAACAACACTGTAAGTATTGTATCCTCAGAATGTCCAATTTTTCTATAATGTAGCCATTTGATTTGTTATCCACATGATGAAGTAATGGAAATTATATTTAAAGTTCTTGAAGTAAATTTTATATAAAATATGTAAAGTGTGTTGGTTTTCAGTTGTGTGTCATTTCAACCCCCACATTTGGTGGAACTAACTCAACAAGATGTGGCATCTCTCATTCAGACAAATAGTCCACTGAATTCAACAAGGTCACTTGAGGGAATCTAGATTAATCACACATGAAACTTCCCAATTCCATGGATAATCTTTATTAAATAATTCAGACATCCCTGGTTTTTTCTGATTATGATGAACTACAGCAAAATGTTATTTTATTCCCCTGCACACATGGATTGCTACATGTACATATGTATTTATGCATACATATATATGTTCATATATATCAAAGAAATTACACTAGAAATCACTGTATAAAAAACATCCCTTTTTTTTTTTTTAATTGCCAGAGAATCTTGACAGCATTCTTCTATTTTTCCCTCATCGAGATTTCACAGAGGTTTTAGAACAGGTCTTGAATATGCACCTTATTTAAATAAGAATGGGAGTGAATCTACTCTTTGGCAGTAGCGGTGCCTCCAAAGACAAATGTTTTCTCCTATTACTGTTTTTGCTGCTGAAAGCCATGCTCTGAGCCTTGCACTCTGGCTGGGAGGCTGCTGAGCCCATTTCAGCTGGGCTGGCAGGGGTTGTGCTCCCCGAGGGAGGAGGTCAGCCCCGTGGCCTGGGAGCGGAGGGCAGGGGAGCTGGAGGGTGACCCCACACATCACACATTGTGCTCAGAGGCTGGAAGTCAGCTCTGCTTATGCTGGATCACGCAGGGAACAAGCCCAACATGTCTGACAGACGGAGGTCACCTTCCTTCGTGGGGATCCATTCACACCGGCGGATCTTTTTTTCTGTATGTCTCCATCATTTGAATAGCAACTGTGACAACAAGAATGGTTCACCAGAGACATTTGGGGTACTGATGAACTCATTTTCAAAGAGCATTGGAAAAACACCTAACTGTGGGTTCCTTGCCTTTAACAGAAAACTAAATCACACGGTATGTGATGCTCCTTATAAATAAAAGCAGTGTATGGCAGTAGAAAGGATATTGTGGAGAGACAGACTAGGTATTAATACAGCATTTTGAAGCCTCCACTTCACCTCTGTTGCTATTGTGTGCTTCCACCGTGACCTTGTGTAATCCTGATCTCACTCTTCTTTCCTTACCTATTCTTATAGTGGAGATTTTGTTCTCTCAAAAGATAAGCATTGTTAAGAAAAAGCCATTAAACTTCATGAGATACCCAGCTAAGCTGTGGAGAAGTATCATAAAAAGCTTTTGAGTCTATAAATAAAAGATATATATGAGAGAAGATTACCCTACAAAGTCTATAGCTTACAGATATTCCTTGATTTTTAGTTGTTCTCTTTGAAGTATTTAAAAAAAGTAATCATGAACCTACCAGCTCTATTATTGGTACTGCAAGAAATAAATTGGTGGGTAGAGCTGTTTCCACTCTTTAGAATTACTTAACATTTTTATTTTCCCAACAGGGAAGTTAATAGTATCATTCAGAAATTATTTATATACTAGTAGTTACGAAAGTATCAAAAAAACCTGTTCGTTGCTGTTTTGCTTTTATTGCTGATTTTTTCACAGAATGAATAGAAATAACCATAAATTAGAACAGAGTTTTATAGGATGCATGTAGTATGTAGTATCCAGTCACTTTGCCTATACAGAATTCCATTTCTAAACCATTCTCTTACAACTAATAATATACTGAAATCATATTCAACAAATCACTCTGTCTCCAGAGAGAAGGGTGATGTGTTGAACCCCCAGGAGCTGCACTGATAGAGGAAGCCAGTGTTGCCCAATTTTTTGCAGCATGCTGGATACCCCAGAGCCAGATGTGCCAGTACAGTTTCTCCCTACACACTGGCCCAGTATTGGCAGCAGCTTGACAGACCTCACACACCACTTGTAGTTCTACAAAGAAGAATCTAGGAGTGAACAGACACTCTGAGCACATCCCTGAGAGCCAGCAGATTAAACCTCATCTATGGGAAAAACTGCTGGAAGCCTTTTTGTTGCATTCAGTGGGGACAGCAGCATATTCTGTGCCCAGGCAGGCTTACACTGCATTCACCAAAGCTGCTCCTGCACACTCAGACATCCTGAAGCAGTTCTAGTGTTCCATCAGTTGCTGAGCTGCACTGTGAAAATCTGCAGCGTCCATAGTTAGCTGGTGTATGAGTAGAGTGCTGTTTTTCATTCACATGACACTTAGGCCTTCTTAGCCTTCAACCCTGCAAGAGACTTAAAAGTCCTAATTGTCTCAAACACTGTTAAGATCACAGAAGGATTTGTCCACTATGCCAAAGTATAGAAAAGCTGCAACCACCAAAGCCCACCATCCACCCCAAATATGCCTCCAGCATTTCTGTTATTTGGACTTTGAGTTAGGCCACCTGATGGGACCTTGAGATAAGATAAAGGTGGTACTATTGTCCAATTATCTCAGGTCTGTGAAGAGGTAAACAAGGCTGGAGGATGTCATAGCCCACAGACTCATTTGCTGAGGCCAGGTTTCCACACTCTTTCCCTGCCAGTCAAGGGGGAGGAAGAGTTTTTGGGTGCGTGATGGTGAAACCTCTGGTCCACAGAAGACAGAGGAAGTGACCACCCACCACCAGAGGCTACAAGCTGGGCTAAATAAGCAGACCCTGAGGAGATGTGATGGTGCTTTTTTTCATGCTGGTTGTCTTCCATGACACAAACAGGCCCAGCTGTAAAACACCCCCACCCCAGGAAGGTCACATTCACAGGGCACATTCATGTGAGAGGCAGCTGCCATGCCTTAGAAAGGGTCATAAACCATCAAAGACCCTCCAAGTGCCCCTGACTCATTTCTGAGGCCTTCAAGCAGAGAATTGCATGTGATCCACAATGTTGCAACAGATTCAGTGTTGTAGAAGACCGTGTAAATCTTCCCTGGCCCCTGCAGATGTGGTGCTTGGGTGTTCCCATATATACCTGAGCTCATATTGACCCACTGGACTCTGCGTTTCGGAGGAGCCCCATGACCAGGAAGACCAGAAGAAGAGGACCAACAGGATGCTGCTGGGGTGGTGATTGTCTTTCTACTTTCATCTGTCTCTCTGTCACTCTTTATCTTCCCCCTCTGTCTTTTTCCTATTTTGCTATCTCTCTACCTCACATTTACTGTTAAATAAAATCCATACTAATGACCTCAGCACAGGATTTCCTTTGTATCTTAATTTGGGAAGAGGCATCTCTCACTAATCATAGTAATCAAATCATAACAAATCCCCTATGTGTGCACAACTTCAGTGAAAAAAAAAAACCGATAGCCTACTCTTTCCCTTTCTTCTCCTTTCCCACTATCCCCTAAGAACCAACACCTCCATGGACATGGACTATGTGTAAGGTCAGAATTTCCAATGAGTAGACCTTTTAAAGTTATATGCTGCAGTATGAATTTGGCTTAAATAAATCAAGACTGTAAACCCTTAGATCCTCAGTTTTAGGCTGTGAAAGGGTCATCTACTATGTTTGTAGAGTGTCTAGAAAAATGTGCTTTTCAAGCACAATATAATATACAAATAGTAGCATATCATGCAGTATAATATTATGATTAATAAAATCAAGCACTAAAGTTAGAGCCAAAATTGACATTTAGGTGGGAAATATAACAAGAGAGGTATGGGATTACATCTTCCCCTTTTACAAGAAAGCCCTCTGTGAACAGACATATACCTACTATTCCTATTAGATTTGTGTCACTGACAGTGACTACAAAGAAAAAAGAGGCAGGAAATCTAATTCATACTCTCAGCAGATATATCAAATGATGCTATATGAAGCATGGATGATCTGTGGTGGTGAGAGGGATATTAGTGTGCAATGTCTGCTTTTCCCAAAGCATTGGCAGTTGCTCAAGTGGAAAAAAAATTACATTTTGCAACTAGGACAGACCATCTATGTGCAAGTAGTGGCTCTGGTACATAGATATAATCAGGAATTTGGAACATTAAATGCTCTTCATCAGGAAATAATAGTTTCAAAAGATTTATTCAAAAAGACAAACATATCAAGAAGATACCTAGATTGCAGTTTGGAATCTGAATCTCCACCTCTGAAGTGACTGTCATAAGAACAAACTATTTTGGGGGTGAATCCTGGGAGCTTTTTACCCCTTCTGGGGAACAGCCTAAAAATACTCATCCTTTTTTCTTCCTTTTTTTTTTTTTTTTTTGAATCTCTGAAGATTTTAATGGGATGAGAAAATTGTTTCCTGCCCAGCTCTCATGGTGAGTGGCTGGCAAATGACAACAACACACAGAATGCAAACAGCTGGATTCAATCACTGCACTTAGTAGATCCATGAAATGTGATTGTGGATGCACCAGGTACTCAAAGAACCAGTAAAGAGAGTTCTCGCAGACCCCAGGACAGATATCTGGCATTAACAGAGTTCTGAGACTCTCGGGGAACATGGCACATCACACACCCAATTGACAAATTAATTAATCACACTGCAATTAACATAAATGTGTAATGACCTGTGCTCTGCTACCTTTAGAGATAAATATTCAGATACAAGAAGACACAGCAAATTCTTGAACTGTCTTACTGAGATGCTGGTACTTGAAACCAAAGTCAGTGTCACACCTTTCTAAAAATATCAATATGTGTTTCTACAGTAAAGCTACTTTTAGGAGGAGCATTGCCTAACACTTCTCACTTACAGCACCATTTGGTGGGAAAATCGCTCCATGTAAAAGAAAACACATCTTCTAGAGAAAGATGTACAGATTCAAACTCAAAAGAAATTCATTCCTACCCTCCAGTCCTCTTGTCTTCTAAAATCCATTACTTTTAGTATAATGTATATCCATCCCACCACATTACTGATTTAATGGTTAGAATAACTGTTTTCACATCATTGTATAATATAACAATATTTTCAAAGTGATGTTTTATTATTTTTTTCACTGATGGTGTTATCAGAGGAAAGATCAAGAAGTGGATGAAATTTAAAATATAAACTTATAAAAAATCTTTGCAATTGTCGGCTTTGCTAAGTCACACACATAAATTGAAACTTTATAGACATGGGAAAAGTTGTGTTAGCTGAAGGGGTTTTGTAAGCTTACTTAAATAACATGTCCCATAACATCAGTCAGGTTCCAACAAAAATATGTAATTTAAAATTTTAAAAAGAGAACTTACGGAACTCCTTTTTCATGTAGGTTGGTAGCTTTTTGCTAAGCAAGGGGTTAGTCTAGATTGGCTTCTACACTTCCTTCCAACCTGAACTATCCTATGATCCTATGAAATGACTTTTTTAAGTTTAAAGCCTCAGAAAAGAATGAACTATTGATCTACTAGGATTATTTATAATTTTAGAAAAGGAAGAGAAAAAGACAGAGTAATTTCAACAGCACCAACATGTAACACAACCCTACAACAGTCTTCAGTGCTGCATCTTTCAGATAAACTGGACAACTCACCCAAGCAGCAGGAGCTTGGTGTGCCTATGGTGAGATCCACAAGGGATTATTAGGATGGCCTCTTCACAGTCACCCCTTCTGCCACAGCAAAAGACCACCCACCAATCCCACAGTTTTAAACAAATGTAATAATTGGAGCAGGGGTGGAAATTCATTTGTAGACTTTGGAGATGTTACTGCAGGTTTGGATGAGCAAAATTGACTTTTAGAACGGATTTCCTAATGTAGGCAGGATTTTATAAGATTGGACTAGACACATTTGTTTCCACTTAAAGGTGACAAATTAATGCCAAAGAACAGCAGTTAATAAACAAATCTGACAATATTCCACTGAATGAAAAAGGCCTTACAATTATGAAATAATAATTTCCTGTTTGAATAAACCATGTCCATATAAAAGCATATAATGAAGACTGAAAATAAAATGCAGTAGCTTTTTGTCTGCAAGCATTATAGCGAAAGCTTTCTGAAGAGGCTTTACAGAAAACAGCACTGAAAAAGCAGGAAAGTAATGCTTCAGTCAGAGGGGGCTCTTATAGCTTCTTTATGTGAGCATATATTCTCATATTTTCTCTCCTACACTCAGTTAAATTGTAAGGTATGAAGAAAAACGAACTAAAAATTGTTAACAGAATCACATCAGCCCTTGTTTGACTTTGTGTGTATAATAAAATAACATGATGCTATAGATCCAGCAGAATTTGTACTCTACAAAAGCTGAATAAAGCATAAACAGCACACAGAGAATCTACTGAAATGCTGGCCTGCACAATCACTAATCCCTACCAGCAGTCCTATGCTTCATATCTATACCTTACCCAAAACATATTTTGCTTTTCTGTTGCCTCATACCTCCTTTTGCTAAAGAGGATTGAGGAAAAACAATGAAAAAAGTGAGAGTTAGGAGGATGTATCAGGGGCATGTTGGAGATTTGGGGATACAGAATGATATCTCTGACAAATTTGCTTATAGTGGATGAAAGCGGAGTTCAAATGAATTACGGAGTTTGTGTCTTCATAAGCACATTTAGGGTATTTTCCACATCTTACATAGATCTATCATGTATTATTTAAGGCAAATTGTTTTAATTACCTTTATCTGTGCATGGTAACAAATTACATCTGATGTTTTGCATTTAACTCCTTACTTTAAACAGCATTTTTGTGTGACTTTGGAAAACACACATACATTGCAGAAAATAATTCGATAATTCAGAGAATTGTTCAATAGTTCAATTCAGAGAAATGTTTATTCTCATTCCAGAGAAAGAGAGTAACTAAAGGCAGAAGTATATGCATGATATAGTGCTCTGGGTATGAATTCTCCCACACTCTTTCATTACTGGATTTTTTACTGGTAAATTAATTACTTCATTTACCTGTCACAGAAGGAGATCTGATTATATACTCAATACTAATGACTTTAAAATATGTTGGACTCATCTCTGAAAGCTCCAGTCAGAACAGAATCACCATTTTGCTGAATCTTAAGATGTATGCAGAGAGCTGTGTCCCTGCCCCATGCTATAACATCATAAACATGTACTACAGTTTAAAATATAACAAGAAAGGAAAACTTAAGGGAAACATAAGTTTTTTAAACAGATTAAGATGTCTCTTTTAGTACAAAGTGTCAGTGACCTCTCTCTATTGCTAACACACCATCTTTCATGTGCTTACTGGGAGCTGGGAGAAGAGCGATTCTGTATCTAGTTTTTATACCACATAGCTTCAAATACACTATTGAATGACTGCACTACACATTTTAATCATCTGCATCTCCACTTGATTCACAAATTCAGCCAGGTCTTCAAACACGTTCATATATGAAAGATTGTATTCCTTTAAAATTCACACTTCAAGGCAAGTTTTTGGCACATGAATGTAAATGATCTAATAGAAATGAAAAGAAAAACATGGTTTACATAATAGCAGCTCAGAAAAGATCATATCTCTGATCACGAAATTCAAAGTGGATACCTAGAAGTCTTGATTTGTGATCCTACTATGATATTCCACAGAGCAGTGTATACAGAGTCAGCAAACAATGTGTCAGACAAACCTTCAATAGGTACTGAAAATAGAGAACTCAGTAGAACAGCAAATCACCATCATTATTTCTCGACTTTTACAGCAAATTACAGGTATTTACAGAGCACAGCACTCCAAAGAAAGTATGCAAGACTTGAAAATAATGTTGAAATGCAGAACTAGGGGGTACCTACATGTTTCTTTAACCCCTTCTGAGTTAGCTTAACTGCAAAGAAAGACTGTCAACTCCTTTAATTTCCTATTTAACCTTCCACAGATGAACTGTACTCTAAAAGCAGACTCTAGAATTGCTTCTAAAGATTTGGATAGTATTTATGTACTAAAAATATTTCATGCAATTTAGGACTTCTAAAACTTCAACAGAAAAAATACCTGTTAGTATCTAGAAAGATGGTAGTATTGAAGCACTTTCCTCCTAGCGTTTCACTGAGAGCTAGAAGACACACCTTTAATAAGTTAACTGTAACAGTCCAGAAGTAGTTACTCAAAAGAAAAAGGAACAAAATAATTCAAATAAAAAAGAAAGCCTGCATGGCCTATTGAGCTATCTTTTACAGATTTCATTGCTCACATGAGCAGCGACTCATACCAGCTACTCATTAACTGGTAGCTGATATCTGTAGCACCTCTTGTGTCAGTCAAATACCTCCACAGATGCATATACTTACAGCTTAAAATTAAACAGCTGTTGTGGGATGACAGAATCACAGAACCAATTGGGTTGAAAAAGACCTCCAAGATTGAGCCCAGCCTTTGTCCAATCACGACCTCATCAACTACACCATTGCACAGAGCGCCACATCCAGGCATTTCTGGAACACCTCCAGGTGACTCTACCCTTCCCTGGGCAGCCCATTCCAATACTTAACAACCTTCCAGTGAAGAAACTCCTCCTGATATCCAATCTGATCCTCCTCTGGCACAGCCTGAGACTGTGTCCTCTCATCCTGTCACTGGCTGCCCGGGAGAAGAGCCCAATCCTCACCGATCTATAACATTTCAGGTGGCTGTACAGAGTGATAAGGTCATCCCTGAGCCTCCTTTTCTCCAGGCAAAACAATCCCAGCCTCCTCAGCCACTCCTCACAAGAGTCACTCTGTGGACCCTTCGCCAGCTTCATTGCCCTTCTCTACACATACCAGAACATCCCAAACTAACAGTGGTGAAACATGACTTTAGTCACTGCTAAGTTAACAAACACACACAAACAAGTGAAGAAATTTAAAATAATATTTCTTAACGAAGATTTTTATCTGTGACATTATTCTGAAATATCCTGTGATATCGTGCAAACCAACCCAAAATATCAGGAGAGGAGAAATAATCAAGGATACGACTTAGTACAAAACTGGATTTTCTGAGAAGGAAAAGTTTGCGTTCCAGGCACATGACTTGTAGCCTGGAAATCTGATTTTTATTCCCAGAACTCCCAGATTCCTTGCCTCTCAAAAATGCCTTTCCAAAGCTGCAAATGAAGAAATAAAATAGAAAAAATAAAAGGGAAATAAAAGGATGGTGTTGGAAAAAAGGACCAACCAAAACAAAACTGGCTGTGTTAATCCAAATTCTTCGGTACTCCAAATACCATTGTGGATACTTGGTTAGAGCACTTAGTTCCCTGGCAGTCATGGCTTTTTGTGTTACTATTGTCTAACTCACAGCCTCTGAACGTGCTGGCTTTGTGCCACAAGCCCCTCCACACCCAGCAGGTACCCCAAAACCACAGACACAAGAGTGTGTGAATATGCAGACACACACCTGTGCGAAAAAGAGAGCAATAGCAAGAGGTACTTGAAATTGTAAGTAAAATTGTTCCATTCTCATCATCACTAAGGATGATCTTTCCAAGGAGTGATGACTTACACTGAGGCTATAATCTGATTTTACACATCTGTGCAGCAAATCAGGCATGGCAATGATTCCAGACTATCTGCCACAACCCAAGTTTAAGACTAGCTGCTGTGGGAAAGGCTGCTCTCCAATTTTAACCAGGAATCCTGTTTCAGTCTTGGTTTTTCCAAATTAATTTGTCAAACTAATTCCCGTTTAGCATGATATAGTTACAGCAGTAGGCATTTACCACAGAGAATACTTCTCTGTGAAAATGTCCTAGATGCCAACAGGTATGAGGTGAGAGCTGAACTCCTGGAGACTTGTGGCTGTTTACAAACGAATTTTGTTTTAAAATTCTAATTATTAAATGGCTTAGCACATGTTTCTTTGAACCTGCATCGAATGTTTCGTGCCAAATGTGATGTCAAATCCCCTGTGTGAAAACAGATCTTTTAAAGCTTTTACTCATCTGCTAGATGACCTCTTATTCCCTTAATCTTAGAAATCTTTCTGATTTTCAAAGCAGTACTGGAAGTTATTAACTTTCATTTCTTGAGCCTTTAAAAGCTAAATTTGCTTGAAATTCTAATGGAATAATTTGCAGTTATGATAAATAATCTCTTCCTTTAATCTACTGAATTTCCTTTATCTTTTTTTTTTTTTTTTTGGCCACGTTGAGAGGCTTGTTAGGAAGATATATTCAATTCAGTGTTTCTACCATGAACCAGTAAAAGTTTCCAAAGACAGAAACACAAATAAAGAGAACATTGCTCCTCTCCAGCTCCCCAGCTGTCAGGACAGTAAATTTAGGATTACAGGGGTAAGTACTGTATCTCATTCAAGAGCCAAAGCTGCTTTTGTAACCACTTCAGATGAAAAATCTGCAAAGGAATGCTTTCAACACCATTTATGAGCTTGGGTTTCAGTAAAATGAATAAATATTCTTCATTTTAGAAATCAAACAATTGCAGTGAGTCTTTCCTGTACTAAAATGAAATATGCACAAATAATCCCTGATTTCCAGGCCTGTATTTCCATAAGATGTTCAGATTCATGGCAAGGCCAGCACACAGATACAAGCAAACATCACCTCTCTGAAGATAAACAGGAAAGGTCAGTGATATTATAGTTTATTAGACTTGGAAAATTAAGTAGAATAAATATCTTTTGTGGTTGGTTAAAGAGATGCCAGCTCGGCAAGATTCCTTTGGCCAAGAGAAAACAATCAAAAGTAAAAATTGGAGAAAAGTGGTCAATTTTCCTCAAAAAAAGGCCTAAGTATCTGAAGACACAGCACTGCACTTAATGAGAAGGAAAATAAAATTACTGTAATGCCAGAGTGGTCTTCTGTCACATGAACTGTTCTTATTAAGAGTGTGTACAGCCCTGAAATGATTAAAGTAAGAATGATAACGACCCCATAGAACTCTCAAGGAAAGGGTTAGGAAAAAAGAAAGGAAGATATTTTATTCCTGTGAATACCTTGAATAACTACAAATTAAAGATACGTGACACTGAACCAGCCATAGGCAACCCTGGGAGTACCATGTTGGTCGAAGTTTACCTTTCCCATGCTTCAAAGCATCAAGCTTACTAAAACATGAAAAAGCAGAGTTGGCCATCAGATCATCATTTCACTTTAAACCAAGTGAAGGGGAATATTTGTCTGGCACAAATGTTCTGGATTTATGCACATTGTAGTGTTTGTGCTTATTGCATCTGAAAATTGGAAGCCATGTGATTGCTTGCACTGAACAAAGTATTTTTTAAATTTTTTGTTAAAAAATACTGAGAAAAAACAGCATATCAGTGTGACTGTATGCACTTCCCAAACATATTCAATAACCATTTCTCCTGACCTCTTCTGATTATTATAAATAATACTTGTGAATTCAAATTATATTTTTGTATTATTGTGACTGAGAACTTTGGTCTTGGTTATTGTTCAGGCAATATTTTGGATGCCTGTACTTCTGAAAACCCTTTTCAGCCTAAATACTTCCTTTTCAGAATGAAACCAACTGCAGCTCCCAGAGCTAGTAAAAGATCTATGGCCACTTAATGCTCACAATTTCAAAGGTTTAAACACAGTTTAAAGAGCAGCTTTTCCTCTGTACTCCCTAGATCATTCTCTGGAAATGTTTTCTTTACACTGGCAGTTAATAAATGGTTTTTGAGGATATTTGCAGAAAATATTCACAACAAAGCATACATAAAGAATGGCAGCAATTTCATGCTAGCAATAGTTCTGAGATCGTTAAGGTTGACTGCAAAGTTGGACTTCAGCTTTTGCAGATCCGCAGAGAGCAAGCAGGGCTGATCAGCTTAAAGCTGATAATGCATAGGAATGGTTTGGATGATCTTGCAATGCCATTTTATATTTTACCAGCTGGTCAGTATGGCCATGCACAAGTTAGTGTAGCTGCTAAAATATAGTTTCTTTTTATACAATGTTTACTGTCTTATAAAAAAAAGTAGAAATATTTATCACAGTTTGAGGTACCAGAGGCTCCCCAGCTGTAATCACAGAGCAATGCAACAAAACTTTTCAGTGTACCAACTGTGCCAAACAGAAGCATCGTGGTTTTCAGCCACTGCTACAAATCATTTGGATGGACATTTTTGGTGCTTCATAATGCAGATGCAAAGAAAGATTAGTGTGTTCAATTTTACTGTGAATTCTTTCCTAACAGAAAGCATTGCCTGTATATTCTTGGCAGAATTTTGGATGTGAACTTCATACCAGGGCACAGATGTCTCCCTGTGACAGGAGCAAGAGTTTTATCATTCACTTTCATGGAATCAAAAATAAGACTAATACTTGGGCAAAACTAGACAGGGTTGCAAAACATCATATCTGTCAATTTTTGATGTCTGGACTGCAATGATCTTAGCTGAAATTTTAGTGACTTGAGGGACCTGTGTCAACTGAATGTTTTTTGTTTAGTGTTGTTTTCTATTTCAAAGCACAAAACAAACTGTCACAGATGTTAAAAACATCTCAAATTTCATGCACTCATGTTCAGCTGAATTCTTTCTTGTGGAAGATCCTTGTCATTTTATTTAATACTTTTTTATTTTGCTCTGCAGAAAATAGAGACATAAAATGGAAATATTTTTTAAAACATTTCTTTCCTGAGGCTTTAAATGTTGTTTACCAATTTCCTGAGCCAATAGCTTTGTTTCCTCACTGTAAACTTAACACCAGTGGACATTTTGTCAAATAATTTTCTCTTGAAATTATTTTGCCTTTTTTTCTCCTTCCGCTGTTTAAAAACTGTACATCTATCTTCAGTCAAGCTGGAATGCTATTCCAACTGGATGGGATACACTGTCACTCCTGAAGCCTGCTCCAGGTCACAGAGAAGTAATGGGAAATCTTAACAGAAACTTCAGTGGCAGCTGGAAGGAGCCTGTGATATGCACACTAATGGCTTTCTGTAAGTAGTGCCAAGGTCAATTAATCGTATGTTTCAGATTTGCTTACTCGAGCTTATTCATAACATTGCACTATTTCAAAAGTACATACACAATAAAATGTGGTAAGAGACCAGAGAAATCTTGGTTTGGTAGTAAAGGTATGTGTGTGGGATCAGTTCCTCCCTCTACCACGGACTGTCAGTGCAGCATTTAGGCAATTTACTTTAGTCCAGAGTCACAGTCTACACCTTGAGTAAATTCAAGAGGAAGTGGGAAATAATTTCAGTGGAGATACAGCAATAAAAGCAGCTGAGGAGTCTTCCAACTGATATCTTGCAGATACTATTCCATAGCATTCTTTTATATACGTATTCTTTTGTGTATAAAAAGAACAAAGCCCCAAGATAAACACATATGCAGAAAATAAAAATAGAAAACTATATTGTCAGCAACACATTCTCCTGTAATAATCTCAAGCATCCACTGGAATGATGGGAAATTATCAATATTAATCAATTAGGAATAATTTTATATGCGATTAACTTTTGCATATTAATGTATACTTATTAGTTGGAAACTAATACTGTCAGCTATATAACCTGGTAGCAAGAAATACTACCAGAAACTGAAATAAGGAGAAACATAAGTCAAATGCACTGAAGGAAAGAGAGGTGGTACAACAATTACTGTCATTGGCACCAGCTGTGAAATACCAGCCCTTTAGCAGTGTGGGGAAAATGAGAACATCAGAAGCAGCAAATGTAAATCAGTCTGCTTGAACATTGCATTATTCCATTAAAAAAAAAGGTTACGGACCTTTGCCATTGGGCAAGGATAGACCTTTCCGTCTAATTTTTCAGTTACTTCTCTCTTTCAGGAGGAAAGAAACATGGGAAGAATAAGAAAACCTATGAATAGTTATGCATAAGTGAGCTGATCCTCCATAAAAGCATGTGAAAAATGTAGTGAAGAGTCCAGCAGTTCTTCACACTCTCCCAGAAAGCAAATGGGCTGAACAGCAAAGCTGTTCAATACTCAGATTTAAGGAGAAAGAAGGGAAAGCAGAATGAATTTCTGTTAGCCTGCAGTCAATACACAGTATAAGCAATTTTCTTTGAGATTTAAGTGGAATTTACAGTATCATAGGCCCTCCCTTGTGAGTCCAGCCCTTTAATCCACTAAAACAACATTGCATTTTAGCTCTATTGGCATTTTCAGATGAGGCGCCAACCACTGAAGTACTTACTGAGTCGAATTTTTTTCTCAAAGGAAAGAATTTCAAACTGAAGGATGTTTCGGGTTCAAAGAAAAATGAAAAGCACTTAATTTGTCCACTCAGAAGTACTTTTGAAAGTACACAAACAGGGATTCCCCAGAGAACCAGTCTGCAATTACTTAGATGTCCTGAGGATGTCTGGGGCCTCTGTCCCCCTAAGAAAAGCACAGATAGTCCCAAACCTATGCCTATGCTTCCTGTTACTATTTGTGAAGTCAAATTTATGAGATCTGAAGGTGGTCTGGGTAATCTTTTTTATATATTTCTATAGTCCTGTTACATGCTCCTAGCTCACAACCTTCACTCTCAAATCAATTTTTTCCTGTGGGAGATGAATAATAAAACCTGAAGATTTTTACATATTTGATGTGTGGAAGAAGCCGAAATCTATTATTGTACTTTTAAAACAAGGTAGAAAGCAAAGATTGTGATGTTTATAAACCATTTTATTTAAAATTACTCCATGCAGATGATAAGGTTTTCAACTTGAAATACACATATACGTACCAAATAAATATAGGGGTTTTTTTTTCTTTTGGAGGTTGTTTTTATGCATTTACAAGTCTAATTAGCTTTCTGCTTTCTCTAACTGGCCACAGTTCTCAAACCATCTGCAAATTTCTCCTTTCAATGACTTGTCAGTGCCTGCCCACTTGTTCAAAAATCAGCAGAACAGGATCCTAGGTCAACAACTAACAATGGCGACTTCTGTTTTCTACAATTCCCGACCCTATCTTGCATTCCTAAAATGCAATGGGGACTTTAGATACTCAAATCTTCTTACTTGCCAAAACAGAATAAAAGCAACATGCTGTCAGCATGTTTTCCTTCTCTGTTTGAATGTAGCAATTTAATCACTTTCAGGAAATTCTCCAAAGTGATGAGCTTAGAAACAAGGGGTTTGATTCTCTTATTTCTCCCATCAGAGTACTTTAACAAAACAGACATACATTAGTATTAATATTAATTTTCAGGTTAAGAGCAAGCAGGGCACTCTTGGAAGAGCATTGTGTTTCGTTAGCCATTTTAAAGCTAGCGACTGCAGATGATTTCTCAGGGGTTTCATTCTGGCCCTTGCACTCAGGGAGGCACACGTCACCCCTGCCTCGCTGTGTGTCCCTGTGCTGCTGCCCCAGGCAGGGAAGGGACCCCCATGGAGAGCCAGCTGGGAGGTCACAGGCAGAACAGACAGCAATTCACAGCAGCGTGGGTCCCACTCTCCTTCCCAGGGCATTCCTGGTCCAAATTCCATAGAAATGCACCCCCTTCGAGGTCTGCCTGCTTGAAGGAGGCCATGAGCTTTAGAAGACACCAAAGGTAAAACAGCAATGAACATACTCAGGCATACAATGCTATAAAGACGGAATCAGGCTGAAAACATCTGCTCCTCCTAAGTATGAGAAGGTAGAAAGACAGAAAGAGTGGAAGGCCCAGACCTTGCCCTGGCTTTGGCAAGCACAAAGCCCTGAGTCCTCATTTTCATGGGTAACTGCAGAAGCCAAAGGAATACAACATAGGTCAAACAACTTAGGAACAAATCCCAAGAAAGCCTATGGCTCCCTGGTATTTTACAGCCTGCTCAGAAAATTCAGCTACCGAAGTGGTACCAATAAAACTTCCCTCAAAACTCCTCTTTGCATCCTTCTGGGTTTTTTTAGATAATGAGAAAAAATAGGAAGTTCTCCCAGCTGAAAGAACACTGGCACTCTAATGGAGCAAGAAGGTACTGCACATTATCTTTCAGTTCCTAAGCATCTTTAACTTAAAGTTGGTGCTAAATGGGATGCATTCAGTAGGAATCCTCCTCCTTTGAAAATGTCACCGTGACTGATGACAAAGCCAGAGAAGATAAACATCACAAAATGCTATCGGGGAAATGGAGGAGATATATATTAACTTTGATGTAAGCCTTTTATGGCATACATAAAAATAAATGATCTTAAAAGTTAATACCAATCACCAAGCACATATATGTGAAATCACAAGAGCCATCAGTGAGTTATAGATCAGTATCAGGACCCACGTGCTACAGCTTTGGATAAATCATATTTACATAGTCTAGCTGTACTCCTTTGCACATATCTCTGCAAAGCATCATTTCATTATCAAGACTGTCTCTTCCCTGTGAAATGTAAATCTTGCAGTAGGGGCCTGCTGAGATGCAGTGAGTGCAATGTGACTCCACCATGCTAATTAAGTAACAGACAGGCTCAATCTCAAAGTAAATGTCAATCCATGTGATTAGAGAAATTGCTGCACTGGCATTTTCTTTACTGCCTAAAGAAAGAAACTTTGGAGTCATTCTTTACTTTAAATGCCAAACTACAGAACACTGTCTAGTCCTAGGCTACCATTCAAGTTAGTTCCCCTTCTTAGCTGATCTATCATTACCCTGATTTGTTAATTTCTTGTTTTTTAAAAGACAAATATTACAGAGTAACCTTCTAGTATGTGTAGGTGTCATTATCAAGATGTATAATTTAACATGACTTTTCTTGAAAATGATAAAATTAAACCTGAGACAAATATAAAGACATTAAAACAAGAGACTAGGAAAAAATCACATTGCAACAAAAGCAGGCTTGGTGAGGAGAATAGAATAGGTTAGAGCTCTCTCTAGCTTATGTCAGGAAAAGACATGGCCTAACACATAGAGTAATGCACTATTATTATCTATCCCAGGAATGATTTAGAATAATTTTCTTGCAGTTCAAAGAATGCAAGCACATTGTTTTGAAGCCATCAGCTTGCTCATTTTTCCCTACTGTCTGAAAGCATTTTCCACAAACATTTTGTTACCAAAACCTTCAAACAGAACAACTGCAACCTCAGATACTTGCTCTTTCTCTTCTCAGAACAGAGACAAGGCAAGGCCAGAACAATCTGTAGGAAAATATGTCAGGTCTCACTACCTCAAATTCCCATCCCAGGTGCTTTCCACACCAGTTCCTGCTTTACATTTGTGTCAGGATCCCCATTTCCATCAAGTTCCTACAGGCAAAGTGGGTCAGGCTCAGGAGCCATCATTTACCATTGATGGAAATCACTTCTGATAAACAGAAAAGTGGCATTTGGTTTTGTCTGTAGCTTTTCAGATTACAGATATCAATCCCCTTCCCCACACATGTAGAGATTCCCAGTGGGAAGCAAGCTGGGCGTGCAGGCACAGAGGGAGATGCTGTGCACTCTCCTGGCACACATCGCCCAGGGCTGAGAAGCACAGCCCAGACCTTAAAGCACAGCTCTGGGGTCTGATCATTACTGTGACAGGAAGGGGATACAGCCACCCAGAACTTCTTCAAATGTTTTTGTCTAATCAGGGATGGATGAACATCCTATGGAATGTGCCTTTCATTCTGTGCCTTGCAGAAAGACACTTCAACTCTTATAGATTTTGGTTTTAAGTGTAGTACCAAACTCAGTTTGTTCCTCCTGAAGGTTTGCTCCATACTTGTTTTAAAGCCAAACAATTTTTCATGTATAATTTTTAAGTTTTACACCAAAATGGGAAACTCAAAGCAGGATTTGACCATTTTTACTGATCGGATATTGGATTTTAAAGCTTCAGACCAGTCTAGCTTTGGATGCTTTGTTGGTTGGTGAGTGAAAGCAGAAAGAAATCTCTGTGCAAACTTCTCTCCAAAACTTCTGTGCTGTATCTCCTCTTCCACGTTGAAATTTGATCCCACTTAAACCACACATAACACCACCCTCTTATCTTTACCGTTGTCATGGTTTAGCCCCAGCCAGCAGCCAAGATCCATGCAACTGCTCACTCACTCCCCACCAGAAGGATCAGGGAGAGAATTGGAAGAGTATAAGAAAACTCATGGATTGAGAAAAAGTTTAATAGGAAAAACAAAACCACATACACAAGCAAATAAAAACAAAGAATTCATTCATTGCTTCCCATGGGCAGGCAGGTGTTCAGCCATCTCCAGGAGCGCAGGGCCCCATCATGTGTAACAGTGACTTGGGAAGATAAACTCCATCATTCTAAATATCCCCCCCCTTCTTTCTTCTGCCCCCCACTTTATACACTGAGCATGATGTCAGATGGTCTGGAATATCCCTTTGGTCAGTTGGGGTCACCTGTCCTGGCTGTGTCTCCTCCCAACCTAGGATGCACCCCCCACTTCCTCTCCAGCGTGGCGGTAGGAAAGGCCAAAAAGGCCTTGGCTCTGTGTAAGCTCTGCTCAGCAATAACAAAAACATCTCCATATTATCAACTCTGTGTACAGCGCAAACCCAGAACACAGCCCTGTACCAGCCACTGTGAAGAATGTTAACTCTACTCCAGCCAAAACCAGCACAACTGTTTATGAATTTCACTCTCTCTCAGCAACAAAACACTCACTCACTCACATGACTCCTTAAACCATGCATCACTTAACAGACTTTTCAGGAATGGTTGTTGAACCCTTCTCCTAGAAGGCTTACATTTGGGTTACATTGCATTCACAGGGTAAGGATCTATATCTTCTCAACTTTTTGGATCTGAAGAAGGGAAGGAGCCCAGCAGAAAAGCTCTTATTTCACATTCAATGATAAGATTGGTTATGCACACAAAAAAAAGGTTGATCAAATCAAGTTAGATAAAGTCGCAGCAGCTCTACATAGAGAAATGATATTTCACTCAAAATCTACTTGACAAATAGCCACTGAAAGAGAAACTTTCCAAATATCATGATGTGCACTACAGTGTCATGATAGTTTTCAGACAGAAATACATATATTTTTTCCTGAAGTAAATATAATCTTTTCCCTCTTCTAATCCCAAAATATTAAGGTAATACCCAGCTCTTGGGCAAAAGAAATAAGCACTCTCCTTCTCTTCTAATTAATGGGTATCGCCATGTCTTGAAGACTCCTCTTGTCAAAACATGTGTAACTTGTAGCAGTTTGCTATTAGTAATGATGTTAACAATGACCTGTCAACTTAACTAAAAACAAGTGAATTAGGATTGCTTGTGAAACAGACAGAAAGCCTGATGGGAATGTCAAAACTAACAGAATAGTTTCAACTCTGGTGGTCTTCTAGGATTATATATGACATACTTTGAGAGGTCAGAAACAGTTAATCAGCTTAACATAGAAGAATTGACCAGAACTGTCACATCAGAAAGATTTCTAAACATTATACATGCCTTGGTTAAAAAAAACAAAAAAACAAAAAAACAAAAAAAACCCAAAAAAGTGCTTATTACAAAAAATCTCTGCAGTGCATTTTGACATATTCTGTTATAACCATATTTCCTCACCACAGACCTGTCTAGACATAAAAATATATCTGGAGTTTAGAAGGACTATTATTCATTACAGCAATTCACCACCGCCTCACCAGAATAACTCTTATGTTCCTTAACTGAATTAATAGAAGATTTAGGTTAACAAAATAATTCTTGAACCCAGGGTTTTCCTTAGGAAATAAAGGGTTTTCCAGAACACACAGCTTCTTAAAAGCAAGTAACATCTCCAAAAAAAAAACCCTCATAAAATGGGAGCTTTGGGACCATACACAAAAAGATCTGAATGTAAACCTCTGTTCTGAAAGCATAGCCCCTAATCTCCTGCCTAGAAGGAATGCTCTTCTTTGTCCATCCTTGTTTCAAATACAGATTTGTAACAGCAAAAATCCCCCAAACCAACAAACCACCATCCCCCGAAGTACATACTTTAATGTCTACATCAGTGAAAAAGGTTATGCGTTTTTTACATAAATGTAATACTGCCAAATTATGTGTTTTCTTTAAATAACATAAAATTCACATTAAAATATGTTGGCATGTCACTACGAATGATACCATAAACCAGCAGAATTTTAATAATATATATATTATTACATTTTTAAATACAAATTTATCTCTATTTTCAATACTTGCATTAGATTTAGGAGGACATATTCTCTCACTATCTGGATTTTACATAAGTGCCCCAAAACATTCCAGTTTTCACTGTCTTGGAAATAGAAAAGCAGGCTGAGGTTTATGTCTAAAGACCTGACTCCGGGTCACAAAAGGAGAATTCCAAAGAAAGAGACAGAGTTAGTTGCTAAGAGACCGCAGCTACTGAACACATGCTGTTATCTAATGGCATGCAATGAAGGCTTTGCAGTGAGAGAATGTGTAATGTGTCTCTATGTACCAATAACGCCTGTCATTTACTGAGGGTGAAATACCATAATAACAGTGGAGGAGGCCCCTCATTGTAAGCTAAAGCATACTAATGCCTAAAAAAACCAAACCCAAAACCAAGCAAAGAAAACCCCCCCTAAAATTTGTGAGAACTAAACCCCCTTGAATTTGTTACTACTTCTTCATGTGCTTTTAAGTTGCTAAATGATGAGTTTGATTACATAATTCACATCTCTGTTACTAATTTGTTGATATTAATCTGTGTCTTATAATCAGCAATATAAATTTTCACAACACTGAAGCATACAGAAGAAAGGAGTCTGTATCAGCCTGATAATTTCAGAACTAAAGGTGTTGTATGTGATGTTCAGATGATAGAATACCACCCTCTTCTGCAATAAGCTTTTAACTGACAGAGTCCTTTTCAGAAAAAGCCAGATTTGGGCTTCACCCTGAATACAAGGCAACACAATGCTGGAAGCATGAAAAAGGCAAGCTATTTCAACATTTACCAGATTCAGATTACAAAACCCATAAACAGTAAAAAAAGTAAATTTCCATTTAGAAATTTATTTTCCATATTTATACTACTTATTGAACTTACAAGTTTCACTAAAAATGCTGCAGGTGTCTCAGGAATATTATATGGAGAATGGGTGGTGCTGCTTCTGCAGCTCCTTTGCTGTAAAACGTTTCAGATATGCTTTTTCCTTAAGCAAAGTTTTCCTTCTCTCTCCCTTCTCATTTTCTTCTTCTTACTCCTCAAAATTTTAATCTGTCTGAACATGCAGAATAGGCAGTCGAGGAGCTGTGAGCAAAACCAGCCATCCTCAACTAAACCATTCCTGCTCAACCACTCCGCCTGTAACCAGACTCAGCCTCCTTTCAAAAGTGTCTTTACCCTCTGGCTATAAAAGGCCAGCACAAGACTAGCTGAAACCAACCACTAAAGTAGTACACGTCTATAATTAAACAAAATTAATTCCACATGCTCTGTTGTAATTGTAGAAGAGTTTGGGCCACCTAGTCCAGCCCCCCTACCATGAGCAGAGCCATCTTCACCCAGACCAGGTTGCTCAGAGCCCCATCCAGCCTGACATCGAATGTTTCCACGGATGAGGCATCTGCCACCTCTCTTGGCAAGCTTTTCCACCATCACCACCCTCACTGTAAAAACCTTCTTCCTTATATCTACACTGAATCTACTCAGTGTTACCCCTTGTTCTATCAAATCTGATTGTGGATCAGGTTAACACACAGGGGTACCAACACCACAGATGTACACTCTGTTACTTACATTTATTTATGACATTTCTGCAACTCTAGCAGAAACAGGTAGGATGCTTACAGAATAAAATCTAAACCAGGCTTCATCAACTATTTTCCCTTGCAACATCACACTAAAAAGGCAGCTTTGAAGTTTCTTGCACTGTGCATACGCAGAATCTTTTCCCAGCACTGCCTTACCCCATGCCAGTGGTCTTTTCCAGAATAGAGCATCCAGAAAGAGAGTGTAGTTCTTGTTCCTGGAATGAGAATACTGATGCTCCCCTAAAGCTGTGAATCTGCTGTATGTTATTCATCCACGGAGCTACAATGAATATTTGCTTCTTAGCAAAATTATTGAACTAATAAAGTGTAATTGTTCCTTTGCAGCTATTGTGGTCAGTAACAGATCCAGCTTGCATGAATGTGCACTGTATTCTCATGCCAAAATTCTCAAAGAAACAAAACATTATGACATTCTTCCCTTAATGTGTGTGTTTAATTACTGATAAAAGGAATGGGAGTTATAAATATGAACTAAAGAAAAATTCTATGTATTACCCAAATTGGATGAGTTTATTTCCCTCCCCATGAATTCCTGAAGGCACCAATTTAATTGCAAAGTTTACTTATAATATTCAAAGTAGAGGAAGCAGAATTTTCAAATTGTTCAATTCTAGTATCTTTTTTGTGCACTCAAAAATTTTAACTAAATCTTCTGGAAACAAACAAATAACTCTATAAAACCTATGCCTATAATTTGGATCAGCGTCCACGATCAAGACAGAAAAAGGTGCAGAAAAGCAGAAATCTTCCCCACCCAAACACCAAACTCATAATGAAAAGGCAATGAACCGTATATTTAATTTTCAAGAATATTCAATCAGAATATTAAAATGCATTATGATGATAAGATGCAGCTAGAAATCCACATCTGCCTTATATCCATAAAATCTTTAAGTGATTTAATAAGTCAACAGGGTTTCCACATTAAACTTACAAATACTTATATATAATCAACATGTATGTATGTGTTCGTGCATTTTAAGCAGAATAGTTTTTATCTCTGAATAAATTCATTATGAATGATAGTACTCCAATAGCTATCTTTGCAAAAGCAATAATCATAGTTCTCACTCCACTGTAGTCATTCCAAAACCTCCATTTTCTTTTAAAAGATTCATCTCTCTTCCAAGAATACTAGATATAAAAAAATTTAGAACTCTAAGTAGTCTCATGTAAATATAAGACCAGTGTAAGTACAGGTACTGAAGTAAGACCTAATGACCTGACTTTCCATTTTTGTCACCAGTCACCACTTCTGAAAAGGGCAGATCATCGCATGCATCAAATAAGTTCCATAAATTATATTGCACTGTTGTGGGGAACTATCCCTGAGTTATCTGTCTTCTGATAATGTTTTTCACAGTGTTAAAGAGATGTGCTATAGAAAGCATCTGTTATCTTGCATTTCAGTAATCATTTAAATTCAGAAAACTACATGTTGGTTCCAACAGAAGTAAAAGCCTGACATAACGTTTGGGATTCATCTGGAGTTTTTGAGTTAAGGAGAGCAGCATGATTTTCTTAATCTTAATGTAGGGATTGAGACTGTAAGATAAAAGGTGTGCATAGACGCACTTTTGAGAATTGAGCTTGTTGCACAGAATCACATCACATACATAATATGCATTTTTTGTAATAAATATCTGTATTTCAAATAAGTTAAAACCTTTCCTGAGCAGGTTGCAAATCCCTCTAAGTGTTGCACAAACCGAAGCCACTTTGACCTCTCTATGATGAATTACATGTGGAAAGATTTCCAAGGAATCTGAGTGCCAACACCTGTTCCAGTGAAAAAGTGGCTCCCAGTTTCTGGTTCTGGAAATTTAATTTCATAGAAGAGGGTCTTTGACTTGTGGTCTTGAATTTTCATTTTCCACAATATGACACTAAAGAATACTTTAAACACAATAATCCAGACATCTGAAAAAACCTGCTAGAATCTGCACAAAATGCTATTGAGCTACAGGCTTCCTAATAAAAGATTAGACTTATATTTTCATTCTATGCCATAGAATGAAAACATATTTCTTTCCATTGATTTATATATCTCTTCTTAACAAATGAAAAAGAGTTATTTACACTGTATCACTAATGGAACTTTATGTCCTGGAATTCTTACAGCAGTTGCTGAACAGCTTGAAAATGAAAATAAATAAAAGTTCTTTTCAATCCATTATCATTTACCCCTTCCTTTTGCCGAGGATATATAGTACAACACACCATATGTGATTACTTTTGACCTCTGAAAGCAAAAGTGTTGTTTTCTCCCAATGTATCTAATCTCTGTAACCCGTTTAATCTAAAGTCCTCTCACTCACCTCAGTATCATGCAATTTTTGAAAGACTACTTATAAAAGTAGGCAATTAATTAACTTCATTTACAATTTAGAATGTATTTAATAAGTAGGGTTTTTTTTTCTTTTCAAAAAACTGTTGCTTTCAGTAGAAAGCATAGAAATGTTCGCAGAAATGTTCCTAGAAATATACCTTTGGTTGGGGTTCATACTTTAGGAAATGCCAATATACAAATACATGTTCTGTCCATCCTACTTGAGTTAACAATAGCAACTACATCATTTAAAGTAAGAGCATTCTCCTTGCTCCCAAGAAAAGAGGACATAAAATCCCAGTAAATCCCACTGGCAGAAAGAAAAGCACTGGGAGGCCCTGAAGCAATGCTCAGACAGACTTTTGAAAGCCCCATCGTGCGTTTTCTCCACAGCTCTTGGGGTGCTTCCCAAAGGGATGAATTCCCAAGGGCCTTCATAATTTACAGCTGCAGACACACACATGGGCAGCAGCTCAGAGTTGGAGCAGGCAGGGTCTGCACAGAGGATGAGTGGTACCAAGAAGTGTCCAGCTGGGGATGAGCCTCACAGGGCAGCAGGAGCAGGAGCAGTGCATGGGCAGTGGCTCAGAGCACAGGGCAGGCACAGGCACAGGGCACAGTCTCACTTGTGGCTCATCATGCAGGTGAAATAAAGCTAAGAATGATGACCACTGCTGAAAAGCTAGCAAGAAAATATTGATGCTTCGAACCCTGCGTTCTCACAGGGTTCTAAGAGCTTCCATATCTGAGAGTAAGTAGCAGACAGGACAGAGAACTGAGAAATTATTTCCTGCTCTTGCTGATGCCCATTTATTTGAGAGTCCAGAGCAAACTCAGATGCTGCTTACTTGTGCATTTTGGTTTCCTAATCTTGAATTTCAACATTAAATCAGAAAGCAGTACTAATTTAGGGAGGAATTCCAAGGATTACCTGAGAATATACTCTGAGCAAAGCTAATAACTGGAACAGAGTGTGAAAGTTTTAAGTGCTAACAGGAGAAAGACAAACAGTAAGATACTGAAAGCAGCAGCATTTAACCAATCCCAGAGAAAGCACTTATCTTTAATGAACAAATAGCAGGGAGAAAAGGCAGGGGCATGCACTAGCCATAACAATTACATTGAGAGTCTCTCTCTCACTAGCTGTCACAAAGACCAAAGAGGAATGGTGCAGATTTATTGCTAGGCTCGTGTAGGGGCTAATCACTAATTCTCGCTGATAGTTTGAAATGTTTTGGATGGTTGACTTTGTCCTTTTACCAGACAGAAGCCATCAGCCACTACAGAGAAAACAAACACCTCGTGGCAGATACAATATTCCTGATCAATTACCAGGCATCATGAGGACCTGGCTCAGCTGCTCATAATTTCAGTTATTCACCAGCAGATGGGACTTAGAGCATATTAGTATTTCAGTTAGTCATCATCCTCATGTATTTCATTAGAAAAACCCAACAAAATAACTAAAAGCATTCAAGAAAGCTCATAATTTTTTTTTTTTTACAAATATATTCTGATTCTGAGTGTCAGGTCTGGGTGTCTAAAGGAATGACAAATGGATTCAATAGCTCTTCACTGTATGAATCTGAGCTGACTTTTGGTATGGCCCATGTTTGGTCTCTCCATCAGTTTGTGTTCTTTATGAAATCAGATGCATGCAGTGAATACCTATTGAATCAGTCTGCTATCCCCTTGGACACCTGTGAAATGAACTATTTTAGTGATGTACAACACTCAAAAAACCAACGAAACAAAAGCATACCAACAAACAAACAAAAACAAACAAAAAAGGCAAAACAAACACAACAAACAAGCAAAACAATAAAAAATCCAAAACAAACAAAAAAAACCCCACAACAAAAAAAAAGTCATCTTAGTCCTATGAACAGCAGCACAGACTCCACAGCCCCTTGCAGCCTCCATGCCTGAGCTTCACCTGAAGATGAGCAAGCACCTCGGCTTATTGCCTTTTCATTTCCAAACACCCTTGGCCTTCTCAAGAGCTTGCCAGAGGCAAGAACTATGGTGCAAAATGTTCATAACTACATGTTGCACATGAGACACCAAGCAGGAATCAGTTTATTAGCATTGTCAATCTACTTTGATAGGAACTGGGAAGTCGACAATGAAAGGCTTTGTTTCTTGAGGCACCTAATTGTCAGGGTTATTTTTACTCTCAGTGTCTTACAGTTTGATGTTGAATTCCAATCACGTTCCCAGACTTCCATATAAGCCCATGTGCATACAATCCCATACTCCCACTATGCCTATGTGACTGTTTAGTTTCAGATTACTGCCAATTAAAACACAGAAGAAGAGGAGGTCCAGGAAGGAGGGCACACTGCACCAAGGTAGGCCATATATTATTCTATTTAAAATGACTGTAGATGTACTTGAGACAAGGAAAGCTGTGAGGTTTACATTTTAGGAGAAGGAATCAATCATCTTGCTGCCCAAGGAAAAGAAGGGTTTAAAAGAACTCAAGTGGCACAGCTGAAGACATCATCTTTCACTGCAGCCAACATCAGATTATAAGCAGAGCAAAAAAGAAAACCGGCAGGAGAAAGGGACTGGAGTGAGGAATAAGAAATTATTTT
The DNA here is from genome assembly GCA_013397895.1 of Origma solitaria. NCBI lineage: Eukaryota > Metazoa > Chordata > Aves > Passeriformes > Acanthizidae > Origma > Origma solitaria. Next base: position 751,543 of record VZRL01005690.1, read on the forward strand.
ACCTCCTGTAAGCTGAAAAAAAAGTATTTATTACTAGTGATCATAAACCAACAGAAATAAAAAAAATGTAGAGTCAGTGTTTGTACAGACACTGTTCTTATTTACCAAAATCTGAAATTTTGATGCAAATTATTTGCAAAATAATTCCAGCATGGAAAACCACTCTCGTGCACACTCTTGATTTGGTGACACGAAGTGTTTATTTTTGCATAAATCGACCTCAAGCACTACAGCCAGTCTGTATTTTGTAGTAAGAATAGATGCTCTACTTCTCTGACTGGACTACATACTTCTATGCACAAGTTTGTTTCCCAAGCAGGAAGATAAAAGATGCTTTTCCACTCATTTCCTGCTGTATTTTTATAATATTATCTAAAAGTCATACGGTTAGGTCTTAACCCCTATTGATACCTTTTTTCTCTTTTCACCAGAGATGTAGTAAAAAATAATAAAAAGCAGGTAGATAATAGCTACTTTATTGGATCTTGAACATAATTTAGTTGGATTTCAGGTTTTGTTTCTAGAAACTGTAGGAAAATTGTAAAGGTTTCAGGAATGCAAAGTATACACTATCAGAACATAAGAGAAGAGGAGTGAACTGCTTAAAATCCATACACAGCCAATTAACTTATATGGCGCACAAATGATTACAGATGTTTCAAAAATGTAACCTTTTCCCTGTTCATGTTTAGAATTCACACTGAAAAAATTCCCACTTCAAGTGCCAGCCACTTCAAAAAGGCTCCTTGAATGGTGTGCGCAGATACAACTTTGTTTAATTAAGCAATGTTTTGTGGCTGAAGTTGTGAGAATAACGGGATGATCGATGTCTCAGGAGTATTGTGTGACACGCTGAGAATGCTTCCCAGCCCAGGCTTCACCCAGGAGTGCTGTGTTTTCTTTCCCCAGGAAAGTACAGCAACAGTAATCCTGCCTCATCATACTAATATTTAACAGCTGCAAATTCCAAGTCCTTATCTTCCATATATCTTTATCTTGTTGTTTTGCAGGGTTTTTACCCCTCTCAATAGCCACTCTGGAATCGCATACCATAGATGGATTTAGGCACAAAGGTCATCTGGAACAACATCCTGATTAAAGCAGGAATAATCAAACCTTCCAGGACTGTCATATTAGAGGCCACATCTTCCAAAGAGTCATTGTCTTGCAGAAGGCTCTCCACTTCTCAAACAGTGTCTCAGTGAGGGACACATTTCCTCCATGCCTTGAAAACAACTGCACGGTAGGATCAAGCGATGCTAATGGGAAGTCCCACATCTAATGTGGAGGCGTGGGAGGGCAGATGGAGGAGAAATAAAGCAGAATCCCATTCTGTTTCATCCTGATCCAGTGAGAGGAGAGGAGGAAGAGAGCAGCCACATGAAGGAGCAAGAGGGAACACAGAAACCAAAAGGCTGTGCGAGGAAACCAATTCCAGCTCCCCAAATCTGGTGTCATCCAGAGTGCACATATCCTTCCATACAGCACTGCTTGGCTTCCCCTCTTCTCTGTCCCATCCCAGAGCTGCTTTCCATGTGATCCGGTGGGTGTGCCGCATGGGCACCCACTCACATGTCGAAATGGTAGAGACCCGTCAGGAGCACAGCTCCACGGGGTCGGGACAGAGCCCATCCCACAGGGACACAACCTGCTGAAGGCAAAACAGCTGCTGGGTGATACCAACAGCACAGACACACTGACCACGAGGGCCTCACCTCCCATCTGAGCTTTTGTGCTCCTGAGTGGCTTTCACCTCTTTTGTACTGCTCAAGGAATGGCAATATTTGACCTAATATTCCATAACCATTAATCACAGTCCTTACAAAAAATAATTTTCCTCATTTATCATGCTGGTTTGGATGTTGGCACATTTTTATTTTCGTTTATAAAACTAAGCATTGTCTGGTGTAACAGAAATGAGACTCATAATACCACTTGCAATGAATAGTTTGAGCTGGAAAAAACCTCCCCCTCCAACAATAAATTATCTCCAAGAGCAATTTTCTTCCCTCACACTACAACACTGCCCCTTAAATACAACAATTTCTCTTAAATAAGAGAAATCATTGAAAGAGAATATTTCTGTAAGATCGGTTCTTCCTGCTTTGAGAAACAGAGGTCTCAGCTTCCCAGTGACATTTGACTTTTTATGAATGTTTCAGTGCTTCTTCTGATCACAAGCGATCCATTATTTTATACAAAAGCTGTATTGAGCAGGCACCACCTTTTGAATGTCACACATAGCCATCAATAAAAGGTCCTTAAAAATTTCCTGTTTCTTTCTTCTAAAAATTGTCGTTTTGTGCAGAGTGGATTTGATCATGGTAGTTTCCCAAACACTGAATTCCTAAAATGAAGTCAAGTTTGTCTCCCCCTCATTCTCCAGGCAATCTGAACTATAAATGATTTTCATTATCAGCTGTCAAGTCTTCGTGCAGAAGAAAAGTCATAAAAAACCCCCAAGAGAAAACACTGCAAAGAAACCCTGTGAATGAGAAAAACCATGATTTATTTTTGATAACAGGATGATTTTGATTCTAATATGCATTTGCCATCAGCCCCTGTGGTTGTCTCAAGGGTGCTATTTGGATTCTCAATTAAGCTAGTTTAACAAAGAAAGGCAGAGAAAAATCCTTGCAATAATAAAAAGGAAATGATGGCCCAAACCTACATTAAGTCTAGTCAGCCTTTTAAAATAGTACTAATTTCAGCCCTGTCAAAGTGAGTGTTCTACAATAAACAGAACTTACATGAAGATGTTCTGGAAAGAAAAAAGCTGACAGAGCACTCTTTAATATCCTTTCATTGTTTTCTTCAGATCATTCTATTAGTGTTTACCTGACAGCAATTTGTAATGTACCATCTCTAATGTACTCAGACTGAGCAATTTCAAATCCTGGGTAATCTCAGTGGCTCAAACAAGCAGAGCCAGCCCACTGCCCCTTCTCCAGGCAACAAGTTACTTCCAGTTAAGCTTGGCACTCCAGCAAGGGATCGCAAACAGCAGTAACACCAATGTGATGGAAAACAAGGATTTTAGAGCTCCCCAGATAGCCTGTCTGGTTATGGCCTTTTTTGACCCACAGTCTTAGAGGAAAAGTCCTCTCCTGATGGCAGAGAAGGGTGTGAAAATCGCCCTTTTTTAAGATGCTTGTGTTGATCTTCTTTGTGTTTGGAGAAAATATCAGATGTGGGTACGGGATTTCCCCTTGGGAATCTACCAGCAAAACAAGTCCTGAAGACACACACTGATCGAGCATGAATTCAGTGTGTGCTCTGCATTTTTGGCTAATAACGATGTCATGACATTTTGCTTTCTAAAGAAAGACCTCTCTCTTCCCTAAGTGACTGAGCCATAAACAGCATAAATTAAGTCACTTCAGGGAAAACTTTCAGTATTCTCTCTTTGTATGCCATAAGATTGCAAAACCTAGAACATGCGTCTTTTTATCTGTAGAAATGTACAACTGTGTCACTCCTAATTTCAGTTAACAATGCCAGTGCTACACATATATCCATTCAAAGGAAATTATTTTCTGTAAATATTAATCTTTGGATGCTTTTGTTGTGTTGTCAGGAGACCTAACAAAGCTGGCTAGCAGGCAGGTCATCCAAACATTAAAGTGTGAGAAAGCATATTTGCAATGATCAGTTTAATCAGACCAACTGGCATTGCAGTCTGACCTATAACAGGAAAAACAATTTTATCACCAAGAGTTTCAGAAGAGCAGACCAATTCTCTGGCTGAACTACCTTTCCACCTAAGCAAACTAGTACAATCAGTCACTATGGCTTCAAATACCAGTTAAAATAACAAGCATCAGACTAAGGTAAAATAAAAATAGACAAGTTAATTTGAAGCTTCATCAACACAGGCTTTTAGTGCTGAAAGTAACCAGCATTTCCAAGCTATTGAGGAGCTCACTGCCACCCATACTGCCACTCTTACGTTCTTGGTACCACGCAGGGCTCCCACACATGTGTGACATCTGACAATCACAACAGGTAGCAAAAGGGCACAGCTGCACTTGAATTTAGTCAAAATTACAAAAAACTCCCTTTTACCAATGAAAAAACCCAACAGAAATTGTAATCCTCAAGTTGTCTAAGAGTTACCACAGTTACTGATTTATAGATGATTTTACTGGCTAGAAGTTTCTCATTTCAAGTACTTTTACAAAATTCAAATAATATCTGCATACATCTTACTAACATATAGACTGAAGCTATTAATTAAGATCTTGAAAAATAACTTGTAAAGAAAACCTAAGTAGAGTCTTAAGTTTTGGAAATTCAGATGAAATTAAACAGTAATGAATCTGTATTTTTACAGGTTTTTGCTTTCAACCTGTAGTTTACCACCTCTGCTTAAATTCCTTTCTAGTGTTGTACAAAAGCTGAGCTGTTAACAGTTTATTGTTGTGTTAACTGTATTATTAAAACATGCATTTGTGTTTTTCTTCACCTAGGAAGTCTGTTTTATAGATTTCAACTTTTTATTTGCACATTGATTTATATGCATAGGTTATTAAAATAAATTATATAGTTAATATTAATAACCTGAATACTATTTTAAGGATCACAAGTATACTCTGTCATCCAGAATGTCAGACTGGGAAGTTATGTTTCAGATCATTACTTTCTACACAGAATAAGCAGCAGTTTTGGTTTCAAAAAACTTACAGTACATTAGAATAGGTTAAAAAAGGATGGGGGAAGCGCCTTTATTAGCTTTCCCATGTTATACATTCAAACCTGAGAAAATTACAGCCATAGGTGTAGAGGGCCACTGTTTTAGGGACGAAATTATGACCCCATGAAGTGTGTCCAGCTAGCAGGAAAACTCATTACTCACTTCTGAAAACTGAAGTATTTGGCTCAAAGTCACCCCGAGAGTCAATAATGCAGTCAGGTAGTGATCCATGTTTCCCTCACCCCAGTCCAGCCTGCAGAGTAATATTATCTTCCCAGTTAAATACAATATTGAACCCCAGTCCCATTTGCTGTTCTTTTTTCTTGACTAAGGTTGTTTTTACAGTCCCTTACAACACAGCACTGTAGCTGCAGCCAAGAGCAGTGGTACTTCCAAAGACCTGTGTAGTAAAATATTCACCCACCAGGTATGCTTCTACTGCTGCTCATTGCCTGGCTAGGGTTGAAAAATCCAGAATGGGCAAATTCCCCTGTTTGCTTAGCATTTTCTTGGGACACAGTGCCTACAATTACATGAGTCAATTAAATGAGCCTGAGGCTGTTCACTAGCACAGAGGCCAACAGGCATGGAATATCTCATATTCACGTTGTTAAACTCTCATGCCCTCTGAAACAGGGTGGCCACAGGCATCATCTCCTGCAGGGACTATCCCTGGCTCATCCTGCTGCCCAAACATCACCTGGGAATAAGGAAGGCTGTGCTAGTTTGCCAGGTCAAAATTATGTCCAGGACCTTCCCAATAGCAGAGATCTGCCCTGGCCTCCTGCAGGCCCCTTCTTCAGGGATGAATTTCTGTCCAAGCTAGAAAGATAATTTCCCTCAATCTCAAATTTCTAACAGCACCAATGGATCGAGTAGCAGCTGCAGCGATGTAATAACTTGATTCCTTCTCAGTCACTAAGAAATCAGTTTTTGAGAGAAACAACCAGATCTATAATTTTTGGTGCTTCCAAATTTAAGGAAAGGAAAGAGCTGTTCTGTAACATGGCCATCAATTATGAAAAAAATTTTGTCAAAATGTTTGGTTTCTCAAATCACAGAGACCCAAATTAAATCACTCATATAAAGGTAAAAATCCTTTGATTTCCATGTGGGAGGAAAGGTATCTGTTTTGATACCAGTGAGTTTTCTCACCCTCCATGTACTTTCTATTGCTCTGCATTTCCAGTACTGCTATTCAAATAGGGGAAAGAAAAAACACAATAGAGGGCAAGACAGTTTTCCTTAGTCTGTTAAGGACAGAGAACTCACATCCACGTGGAGAGACTGCTTTTTATAACAAACACACCTCCGGAAAGTTAATCACTTTCCATTTGACACAGGGGGAGTGACTGAAGGCACAGCCGAAACACACAGCGCCATCTAACGGAGGAACCTCCTCGCGAAACCTGAGCATCCCAACAGGGAGGGATGGAAAGTCCACGTCGGATCCGTGTCAAGCCACAAGCACACCAGGAATTTTTCTGCGAATAGCTGATTCCTGACAAAAAACCTAATCTCTGATTTTAGCATTTTTAAATGATCAGGCTGCATAGATGGGTAATTGCAGCAAAACCAGGCGGCTGAGGCTGCGTTCCCTTCTTTCAGGGTGCCAAAGGAAAGCACACCAACACAAGCTGGTGACACATTCCAAAAGGGACGTGTGCCAGCCACCTACAGAAAGGTGGGGGAAACATAATTAAGCCAGTGTTGCTCTCCTCACCCCCAAAATCAGCCCTGCCATGAGGCAGGAGTAGCACACAGCACTCTGCCATGGGCTGCCTCTGCTCGGGGTTCTTGTGAGCTCCACCGTGCACTGTAACGCTACATCAAAAATAAACGTGGTTGCTTCTATAAATACAAGTTCTGGGGATAAAATGGTAACAAAAAGTCCTTACAAGGCTTTTCAAACCCAAACCATGTTAGAGCTGGGAGGAGATTTGCAGGGGGCAATTAAACAGTTATTAACTTCAGCTGGTTAAAAAATAAAGATTAAGAGAAGACAGGCTTAAAAAAAAAGAAAAAAGAAAGAAAGAATGCCTGCATTTTTAATAGATTGCACAAATTACAATGGTACTTATATTCCAAAATCCTCAATATTTAGAAAAATCTCTTAGGAAAGCCATACAAATTAAAGTTAATTCTACAAATAAAAAGAATTCTGAACTGTTGTATGATGGACACACAAAAAGCATGAGAAATAAACTTTTCTCAGTGGAAGATTCATTAAAAAATACCCCTATAATTAGAAGGATACCAGGAGACTAATTTTGAGACAATTTTAATTTTTAGTTCCCTAATTGTTTTAGTGTTTGAAAATTTAAATTACAATTGCATAGGGTAAAATAATTTGGCATTTTAAAAGTGAGTAATATCCTCATGGTAGTTAGCAGAATATTTTGCAAATTCATATGGCAAGATATATATATCATCATATATGACTAATTTGTAACTCACACCTGGGTTGCCCCAGAGTTCTAGGAATTATAAGGAAGCCCTTTATTTCAAAAGAACCTCAGAGTGCAGTCACAGTGTATATTTACATGCTACATTTCATTCAAGGCTAATTAAACACATATTTACATTCAAAAGTAAGCTCAAAGCACCACAATTATACATTTTGTATACATACATACACAAAAATATGGTCTCGCTTTTGTGGTTTCACATCTCTTGTTTATAAAACACTGAAAGTACAAACTCAAATGTTTCACTCCTGTTTTTCTCTGCCTTTTACATATATGAATAAACTAGGATTTAGCAGAAAGAACTTGAAGTTATTATCATGTAAAAAAACATATCTTTCTTAAAAATGTAATAGATAAGGATCACAGAATCATTTGGTTGGCTAAAAACAAAATTCTACAGATTTTATAAATATTTGAGGCCTAAAAATGGCAAGGCAGTTTGAGATAAACTAAAACCAAATGTACAAATACATTCAGTGTAACTGTGAATTTAACAGCAAACTGTATTATGCTTGACTGAAACAGAACTCTGTCTTTTTCACATTAATAAAGGCATATGTTCAACCATGGTAAAGAACTCTATGTTCCCATGCATGCCTGATTGTGCTACAGATAAGGTGAGGTTTAAGTAATTTAACGAGGCCATGAGGCTTCAGCTCCTGTTTACCCTAAAACTCATCCTCAACTTGGTCAGCACAGAGATTCTCCCATAACTTGGTTGCTTCTACAAAGGATTTATCTTCTCCCCACTGAGACATGGGATGAAACCACATTTGCTTCACTGCTGGTATCACCAGTTGATTTTTTTTTTTAAAATCCTTCCCAGCATTGGAAAGTTCTCTCTTAGTAATCAGGACTAGGAATTGTCTTCTTGGGATTTTCCATGGAGATTGTCAATGGAGGGAAGAGGAAAAAAAACACAATAGTGTCAAGTTTCTTGGCATTTGTAGGCTGACCCTGGCTCAACTTCACTCATGAATTCTCCATTTTGTCCTCTCCTAAGGCACAGGGCGATGGGGAATGGGTGTTGCCATCAGTTCATCAGATGTTCCTGACACCCCTTCCTCCTCAGGGGGAGGACTCCTCACACTCTTTCCCAGCATGGCTCCTTCCCTCTGGCTGAAGTTCTTTACAAACTGCTCCAGTGTGGGTCCCTTCCATGGGCTGCAGTCCTTCAGGAACAGACTGCTCCAATATGGGTTCCCACAGGGTCATAGGCTCCCTTGGGCACCAGCCTGTTCTGGCATGGGACCCTCCACAGACTGCAGGCAGATCTCTGCTCCACCAGGGATCTTCATGGGCCGCAGGGGCACAGCTGCCTCACCATGGTCTGCACCACAGGCTGCAGGGGAATCTCAGCTCTGGCACCTGAAGCACCTTTTCCCCCTTCTTTTTCACTGATCTTGGTGTCTGTGGGTCTTTTTCCATCACAGATTCTCACTCCTCTCTGGCTGCAATTGCTTCGGTGCCATAACTGCTTTCCCCTTCATAACAAGTTATCACAGGGGTGCTGCCACCATCACTGCTGGGCTCAGCCCCAGCCGGCAGCAGCCCTATCTTTGAGGAAGCTGGATGTGGAATCTTCTAGCAGCTTCTCACAGAAGGCATCCGCCACCAAAACTTTTCCTCACAGACCCGTCACAGCCTCCTTTTCTCATCACCACCCTCCCATAGGCAAGGATGCCATCTTCTAGCCACTCTGGGCAGGCTGGCTGGCCTTACCAAACACAGTTTTCACAAGGTAAGGGATGTATGGAATAGGATGCACCATACAACATTTACACCAGACCTCCCCCTGGTACAGCCTTGCCATCATGCAGAGTTGTGTGGAACAGGGAAGAAGTGCTGGAAGGCAGTCCTGCCTCAGCATTCCTGTGCACCTCAGTGCCCTGGAACCCCTGTGCCACATGCTACCTCAAATGTAGCCCCAGCCCTCTGCTGTGCACCACCCCAGGTATGCAGAGCACCCCCGAATATCAGTCATGTAACACAGGCGGTCTCCATGTGCCATTGCAGCTCAAAGCTCACTGCTTGTGGAGCTGCTTCACCTCTGTTAGTTTTAACATGGTAATACATTTACAAAGGGATGGCTGGCTTGGATGGAGGTTCTAGTGGTCAGTGAAGACATGCTCCTGTTTACTGATTTAATAACTAAGCTGGCCAGAAGGATCAAGTGGTTTTCCCTAGGTGATTCAGTAAACCAGGGCTGCACTTCTGATTAACACCCAAAGTATTTCCTACAACCACCTTTAGCCCTGAATAGCAAAGATGCCTTTCCAGACAGCAAAGAAGCTGGGAAACCTTCTGTAAAGTGCATTAAATCTCAGTGAGAGAACAAACTGTGGAGAGCATGAAAGTGCAGAATATTAACAGCTAAATCTTGAAAGAATGAAGGACAAGAGGTGTTAAAAAACAAACAAAAAGATGAAATTCATACTGTTACCTATTTCAGGAAGGGACTTAAAAGACTTTTTTCAAGATTAGACATGAAAAAGCTACATTGATCCACATTTATCCTCAATTACTACTGGGAGATGAGGGTTCAGCTTCTTGTTTCATCTGCAGAATTCTTTTATGAAAAATCAATTAAATCTTCCTTTGGTTGAAACATCGTAACTTTTTGTAAAATCTCTGTCCTTTACTTCTCTGTTTCTCAGATTCTCCTCTATAAAGTCGAGATAATGAATGTTTCGTTTCTCTTGCCCTTTATCTAAACGGCTTTCAAGTTCCCAGGAACCACATCATACAAAGTGACTAACAGCAGCAAGTCCTATTCTCAGCAATTCCTCTAGACACTACTAGGGAGTTCAGAATACGAGAGGTTGCATAACTCTACTTTAATAAATCAGAGGTTAACAAGATCGTAAAACTCTATCCGTAAGTTCAAACATTCTTTGAATATTACTGCAGCGATAAATAAAACATCCCCAGCATTAAAGTCCCCATCATTTAGACCTTTCCTCTTGATGTTTGCAGTGTGTTTATCAAACTAAAAACCATTCATAAAAGAATCCCAGGCTCCAACTATCAAGTCAATACTCTTTGCAGTAAACACAAAATCAAAAAGCCAAATTGTTTTAAATACACGAGACTATAAAGTTCTCTTTTCGTTCATTATCTCTCCTGCACCTGCTCTAAATACTTCTTAGCTTAATTGATGGTCTCTAAACAATCAGCGTTTATATTCACTTTGGAGCTGCTTCAGAAGGAAGATAATAGTTACTGTTTGTTTTCCTTCTGTATCCTGGCTGTCACTCAGAGCCACATTGAATAGAAACTTGATTTCCATTGCAGACGCTGGCAGGAGACTCCTGCACCCACCAGAGTCATTTGTTGTCTGACTCTGGTTAACAATTCACGTATTAACCATGTTACTTTACCTGCCTTTTATGTTCAAGCATTTTTATTGCATTCCAGTAAACCCAACCACCTTCAGGCAACAGCAACATACAGGCTAGTAAACCTTGGCCTGAGGTCAACCACTCCAACATCAGTTCTCTGGGACTATCCCCCAGGGAAGTGAATTGCTTCTCCCAGGGGATTCACTCCCCTGAACTCACCTGCAGGATAGACCATGGCATTGGTCTGTGCCTCATAGTCCTAGGGGTGAATAACCCAGGAACACTGTATTTTGTGGGATCTGGACTTGGCTTCCTTGCTCCTGGCATCTGATAGCCTCTGCAGAGTTAGAGCATCTCATCCTCCACAGCCCAGGCTCCTGCAGTGGGTCACAGGGAACAGGAGACACAGCCCCAAGCTCTGAATATATTCTGTATACTCCGACCTTCAATCTGCAGAGCACTCAACAGGGTAAGAAAAATTAATGCTGTGTAGTAGAATGACACACAGTTCCATGAAAATGAAAAGAAAATGGAGAGGCCCTGTCTGGTGTTCTGGTAGGGAGAATTTCCATGTCAGCTTAATGATTCATTCTTCAGTGGGAATCAAGTTTAAAAAAGGAGGAAAACAAAGAAAGAAAAAGGTGAATTTTTTGCTCCTTTGTGACAAAAATGTAGAAACCGCTGAAGAATATTAATGCTGCAAAATACAAAACATTACTTTCACTGATCAGTGTGCCCTACCTGTGCATATGGACTCTCTTGTTACCCCAGTGGTCACGTTCAGCTGACAATCCACTGACTAAACACCACAAAGTGAGCTGGGCTAACAGCTCTGTGCTTGCACAGCTCAGACTTTGGCCTGATATGCACCCAGAAAGAGGACAGGAACATTTAACCCCTGTCAGGTACCATGCCTGTACTGTCAGTGCAGGAATGGTCTCTCAGAACTGTGTGCCAGCCAAAGCAGTCTTGGACTTCTGTTTTGCTTCCAGGGCACCTCCTTACGGCCAGAATCACTTCTCAAGGGAAGCTGGATGGTGATTCACAACACAGTTCTGGACATGCATCGTTTGGTGATTTTACTTCTGTTTTTGAAAATAAACACCTCTCTTCAGCAAACAAGAAATGAAGACCTGCAATATTTAAATTCACAAAGAAAGCGTGATTCCCAGGAAAACTGCTATTTCCAATATTAAGTCATGCTTAAGGTAACATTTTTATTGCTGCAGAGTTACAGTTTCTCAACAACACATTTTCTAGAAATATCAAAGAAAATGCAGTGATACCTAGCTAGTATGCCTCATTTAATGCCTCATCTTCTCTTAAGAAACACTTCCCACTGAATAAGAATGATGGGTGTGCAGAATTCTTTGCTATGGCTCCCTTAATTATCTCTCAACTCCAGCATTCCCAAACTGGGACGTCAATGACAGGTGGCACCAATATAGTGTCATTTCTCTCACAAAATGAGAGTTTTCAGAAAACACGCAGATGAAGGTACAGATATTGCCAAAAACATGCCTACCTAACAAATGCTTTTTAATGAATGCAAAAAGAGACCAAAAAGCTTCTTTCTCAGAACCGTGGTGTTAATATTTCTCTTGTGAACTGAGTGAAAACATGAGAAAATAGTGATTTCAGCTGTGAGGTTTTTGTGGTTTAGATAAACATTCTTGCTGTTAGGGAATTGATGTCTGACAAATTCCACTCCTTGATTTATCACATTTCACACAAAAATTCGTCTAATTGCATATTGTTATTTTTGCATTTACAGTATTATCATTGTAGCCCACCATGATTACAGCACCTGTGAAACTCAGTGCCTGGGGGAAAACTACTGTAATACGGTCTCCTTTCTATTAATGGAGTAATTCAGTACATTTACCTTCCTGTGCACTGTCACTTTATACAACCAAAGCTACATATTTCCTGCTGAAACACTGCAAGAAACATTCCTACATTGTGCTGGCTTAATATGCTGGGCAATTCACAAGGGGAAAGAAAAGTATTTAAAACAATAAAGTGATACTGGTTTTATTTGCAGCCAGAAAATCCTTTTTACTGCTTATTATGTATGTTTTTCTTTTAAATATTTAAATAAAACCCCTCTTTTCTACAGTTGGGTGGTTACGTTAATAAAAAATTAGCAATCAAATTAGTCAAGTTCATTAATAAGGATTTCCATATTGATTTAATTACATTTTATTTTTTGATAGTTGTCCTCACAACCTATGGAAACTTACAGTACTTCCTGTTATGATTATTATACCGAACTTGTAAAAGACCAAAGAAGCATGGAAATTTCATTTGTTTCTCTCATTAAGTAAAGATTAAAATTCTGTATTTTATTGTGCATGCACAGCTTCTCTTTCTACTCAGTGGAACTAAGAGCCAAGCCACGCCCCTATTTTATTCTAAGATCTTATTCAAACATAATTCAAAGCATATCTTTCCTCTACAATTCTATAACCAATGAAAAGAATTGTCAACTTTGGTTTTCAGGCTTTAAAACAGATCCATGACTTGACAGTGCTCAGAAAGTGTGCTCAAAAGATGGCTACTATTACAACTCCAAAGGACATGCTTTCAGACTCTCCTTCTTGTCTTTCTTACAATCACATTGCAAAAAGGCTAAAACCAAAGATGCTTACCCAGGAAAAAATGTTCCTCTTGAATCTGTTCATCTAGTTTTTATCCATTAAAATTTGTACAATTTAACAGAGAAAAATCATGTCATTTAATGAATACAGACATAACCAAAATCTAGCTACTTAAAAAAAAAAAAAAACAACCAACAACAAGCCAAACAGATAACAATTAAAAGGGGAGAAGGAAAAATATGAAAACGTATGGAAGATGGCCTGCTTGTGAGGCAGCTTTGGACTTAAAGGAATCCAAAGTTAGTTCCATAAATATAAGAGTTTCATTTTCACTTTAAAATAAGCCTCTAAAAGTGTTCTGCCCTTTGTTGGAGAAAGTTATCAAAGTACTTATGAATGGAAAAGAACTGCTAATACTAAAAGATTCTTAAGTTGGACTCTACTTCAGCAGTTGTCTTCCTTCTTTCACTGCTGCACACACAAACTTGCATATTCACGTCTGCACACATTTCATTTTTTTAAGAGTGGAACTCAGAAGATTTGGATGCATCAAGACAAGGATGCTGCCAGAATCTTCTGGGGATGAGTAGCTTAATCCTGCAAAGGATGGCTGCTGTGGATTATCTCCAGTGGGCAGGTAAGCACCACACAGTCGCTCACTCACCCACCACCCTCACTGGGATGGGGGAAGAAGAAAGGAAAAAAACAAAACAAAACAAGAAAACACTGAAGATTAAACAAATGAAAATAAACAATAGGATAAGTGGAAGAAAAGGGAGAGTGAGACAGGAGAAAACAAGCAATGCAAAAGCAATCACCCAGCATTTCCTGTGGGTAGACTGATGCCCAGAGAGTTCCTGAGCTAAAGATGGCTAATTCCCTCTACCTCCCTCTATTTTTCTCTGTATTGCTAGGCATGACTTTATATGGCGTGAGGTATCTCCTTGGTTGGTGCAGGTCATCTGCCTGGTTGTGAACCCTCACCCTCAATCTACTCCCTGGGGTGTCAGAGTGAGAAACAGAGAAGACCTTGATGGTGCACAAACACTGTTCAGCAAAAGCTAGAGTACTAAGAGTGTTATCAGTTCTATTTCAGTCAAAATTCCAAAACACAGAGCTGCTGTGAAAAGAAAAATCTATGCTATTCTAGCCAGGCCCAGTACAAAGGCATAATTACTTCCATCAAATGCAGGTTATATTCAGAAGAAAAAGAACAAAAAGAAATGTCTCCTAAGCCATAACAAATGCTGGCAAGCAGCTGGGCTGTTGTGTTTCTTAGTTTTTTGGCAGTAGACTATAGCTTTCTCTGTGAATTTAGAGGGACCAAAACACCTCACCACTTCTGCAAATGTTCAGTTTGATTGCACCATTCCCAAATTTTTAAAGGCAACCTGAGTTCGTGTATCTTTCTAGAGCCATAGTACGCATCACTAGGAACTCAACAAGGGCTTACTCTGAGACAACACTTCTTAGCTGTGAGAAACTTCATAAAGCGCATTTGGGATGTAATTTTGTGATGTTGCAACTGCCACAGCCCATGCACTGCACTAATAGGCAGGACACTTGTAGAACTAACAGTACCAAAGACTCCAACCTTTCCCCTGCCAACCTCAGGACAGAAGCATGTGCTCCCACAAATCGCTTGAGGCAAGTTTGGAATTTAAAAAATGGCTTGAGTTTAAATATGACACACTTTCTAGACACAGTTATTCCTATTCAACATCACTGACACACGGAGGGTGCTCACTCAGCCTCTGCTAGCATCTCTAGTATGCTGTCTAGCAAGGAGAATTAAGTAAGTCCAGCTACTGCTTCATGGAGAAGCAGATATATTTGTAAGAGCCCTGCCAAATTTCCCATTTAAGGTCTAAAAGGACACGTTGATGAAAGATAATCTGGAACCATGTTCCCTTGCTAACTGGTCGGGGGAAAGCAGCTGTCACTCATCATTTTCTTCTTCTGTAAAAGACCCTTGCCTATGAATCTTCTCTCTTCTCACCCACAGCTGAGAGAGACCTGCCTGCTTACCTCAGAGAGAATAAAAAAACATATCCAGCCCTCTCTTGCCTATCCTACCACCAGCATTGGTACTTTATTCCTTGCCTGAAATATCTCTTAGCTGAATCCAACAGTGGAGATAGATAAAACCTTTCATACGCTACTGACACAGCTATGGTGAAGAACAGATACACAGTGGAAGGAGTTAAAGGTCATCCCATCAGGTAAACGATAGAATAATGAAGATCCAGAAGTACTGCGTTTAAAAATACAGCACAAAAATGTGAAGAAGCAGGGAAATATTGCAATTATTTCAATAATGCAAATATTCCTTGCAGGGAGATGGAGTGGAGTTTTCCCCAGATGTATTCACAGGAGTTGCTACCCACAGCAGAAGATTTCTGGGGGAGCCTTGGATTGAAGTAATTTGTACATATCAAATAACAAATTTCTAACTAGCAAATTTGACAATGACATCGCAGATTTAGGAAGTTGGTCTACCACTAAAGAAGAAAAAAAACTCTTATGATTCATTTGCCTTTTATAAATCATAAAAATATTTATTCGCTGAGATAACAGATATGTAGATCCAGAAGGATTAAGTACCCTACCTATTTTAGAAGGCTAGTCAATTACAAAGAAATTCTCAGACTGCCACAGGAAAGAAAGCTTACCTTTAAATTTGTTACTTTGTTGGCACTCACAATTCCTGTTTCAAAAATATATTCCTAGGCACCAGTGGGGGAGTCTTGACAGACTCCTAGAAAAGGCAGTGAGCCAACTTGTAGTTATTTTAAAGAATGCATCAGTTGTCTACAATTTTGCACCCTAGCACAGATCCTGTTTGTCTGAAAAGGATCCAGGCCATATAAAAATGGTCTTCTGGACAGAGTCCAGAGTTTTACAGACTAAAAGCACATAACTTTACAACATTCCACTTCAAATCTTCCATAAAAATGCTGGTTAGCAAATTGTGATAGGTAAAGGGAGGCAAATAGCTTTTAACATTGTCAAAATATTTTTGGGTCAATCTCAACACTGTGGGAAGAGCAAACTCAGAACTGTGGGAAGAGCAAAAGGGGAAAGTAACATCTGTAAAATATTTTGTGTTCTACTCTTTCTGCATCCTTGCAGTGATACTTTACTCACTGCTACACTTACAGGGAGGTATTACTCTGATTTTTCCAGTTTACAAGGTACAGGCTCCTTGCCATCTGTTCAAAATTCAGATGAACAAAACCATCTAGCTGCCAGTATGGCCTGTTAAGCTGTTCTGCAATACCCTTCACTGGTTTTCTGATGTATTGAGAATCAAATACGAGGCTTCAGTTTTAGGAATACCTTCTTACATGATTGGTTTTATTGCCCTGAGTAGAACTAACCCACACAGGACTATGTAGTAAAGTTAAGCAAGTGTGTAAATGTTTGCAAGCTCAGGGCCTTAGACCCCTATTCTGGTCCACATGACCTAACACAGCAAGTAATATTTACAATAAATTTGATTCGTTCTACTTCCATTTAACCCATTTCCCATACTTCAGTGCTTTTTGCAAAATAAATGCAAATCACCATTAAACCTTTTTAATTGTTAAACACTGAAATTTCGTGTGCGAGGTGTGTGATTTCTTTGCACCACTTAGTTCTGAAAGTCCTTTAATGCTGTAAAACTGGCCAGTGATACAAATCCATCACAGATAGCTCACATGGCTGGTGCAGGACCCTTGCTGAAGGCACAGCACTCTGTGACAGTGGGAGTGACACACTACTTTTCTCAGCATGACCATACATGCACACAGCTGAAAAACAACAGGTAAAGCTCTTACATTCAAACAACCTCAGTCCTAACAGGCTACAAGCCTTGCTTAGCCAGATGTCAAGTTTACCAAATAAACAGGCTTTCAGCAAAGAGTGATCAGGTATCTTAAAAAAGGGAATCACAGCCTGAGCAAAAACAACATCTGCAAAAGTGAGGACAAGTGCTCAGGGCCTCAGACAAGGGGACAGGGTGACAAAGCTGTGAATAAATCAGGGTAGTATTCCTATTCAAAAGAAGGGCCTCAAAATAGACGCTGGTGCCCTGTTATTAATCCAGTTGCTTTTGAGTGGTAGATCACAAGAGTGAGGCTGGTAGCTCACATGGGTAAGGGCCCCCACATTAAAAGCCATTTGAACTTGTTCCAGGAACATACCAGCATTGTATAAGAAGCTGCCAGTTGTACCAGTCTGACATAAAACAAGGTCCCTTCGACTTCCCTTATAGAGTAGTTGCTGCAGAACTATTTGCCTTATAGGACCACATTTGCCTGCTTCATCATGCCATAATTCCAACAGTCTAGGGCTTTTTTAATGTTACTGCAAAGAAAGGAGGCACAGGAAAAATTACTCTTTAGACAAAATACTTTATACTGGCAAAGTTAAAACTAGACAAAAAAGTTTTCCTTTCAGAAATGCCTCCTTGTATGCCTAGGTGAATTTACGGTCGTCTGAAGCAGAGAAAAACAACAGAGAGGAAGACTCACTCACTTCAAACTCTCATAAAACACTTAAAAAGCTCACTTGAGATGTGTGCTCTGCATCCTTCTGAAAAAAGGAAGGAAGATTATTATAAAAAATATAACTTTAGAAGCTATCAGGAGCAACCCAAAGCAGCCAGGAACTGGGTCACTTATTCAAGATATGACAGATTCAGGGTTAAAAATCCCATTTTGTCAATAACTTGATATGATTCTGAGAGTCTGTACCAGAGAACGAAAGCAGATTCATCTGCACTTTTGAAGCCAGCTTCTGTTTCTCCTCCACACCTTCCATTTTAATGTCTGCTCTTAAGACTGAGGAGCATTTTTATCATAGAAATACAGTCAAAATTAATCAATCCTTCAAAAAAAATGCTTTGACCAACTGATGCTTTCAATCAAAACTAGTAGATGAAAAAATAATAAAACAGCATGAACCAGAAATATCTAAATAACTCACAGGAGCTTCAGCAAATATGGAACATGGCTATTTGCCACATTTCTGAGTAAGTGGTTGAGATGTTCTTTATAGGCAAGCTACAAAGCCCACAGAGGGTTCTAATGTCACCCCATGTAATAGAGGCACCAGGTCTATCAACTTTTATCACTTTCTCATAACACAAACCAGTCATGTAATTGGTGGGACGTTTGCTATTTCAGAGGTTTTTTTATTTCTTGTGCTTTGAACAGAAATTCCATCCTTAGTTAAACTGTTACACAGGTCCCCTGCGTCTCAAATGCATAAGTATTTTTAAATTAAAAACAAACAAAAAAACCCGCTTAATGTGAACATTCTCTAATAATAGAGATGGAGGAAGTAGTGAATTTGCTCTGAATGCTGTAAATTTGGCACATCGTGCTGCTTCTGCATCAGCACAACTGTCAAAATGCAAGTCAGAATTGAGACATGGGACCTCCGCCGTGTCATCACATCCACATCACTCCTGCTCCTCTCAGATCTGCTTCCTGAAGAGACTTCAAACACTTTGCAGACCTCATTTGCCAATGGGTGAGTACTCTGTGCTTCACCACTTCCCTTGGAAGACTACTCCATAAATGTTAGTCACAAACCAAAGAGGAATTTATAATTGGATACAGATCTCTCCCAAAAATGGTCACACACCATATATTAATTTCTGTGTGGTGATCCGTGCAGTTTGAGTGCTTCTGTAATACTCATTCAACATCCTCTCTGATACGTGTTGGGATGAGACACAGTAAATGATTCCTCTTTTTTGCCTTTGAAATCTTTTCAGACAGTTGTATTCCTTACAGCCACCTTTTTTATAGCAGACAAACAGCGCACTTCCAAATCAGCACCATACTGAAAAAGGAAGTCTTGTTCCTCTTGTTTCAGTTTATTAGCATGCATCTTAATTTTAGAAGAACATGTATGTGAAGGATCTCTCTTGAAACATAAGGGTGTTTTGGGTTTTTTTGTGGAAAGGCAGAAGAATGAATGTCATCATATTCTATAAGATGCACGAACAGTGGGGCTCAGCACAGCAGTATTTGTCACCTGAAAAGTCAAAAGGAAGGTATGCTTACCATTGCAATTGTAAATGAGATTGGAATTGTACCTATCTTACATTAGGCAGAAAAAAGAAACATGATATAGAAGAAAAAAAAAGACAGTCTTAATAATAAATCCCCTGATACTTCTGTCTCCTGCACCTGGGATCTCTTCCTTTAAGAATAAAGCTGTAAGTTACTTTGGAGAGAAGCCAACTCTCTGAAATCCTTTGTCCAAAACCAAGTGTGGGCTTCTAACAAGTCATGACAGAAAAAGGCAAGATCCCTTCACTTTTTGTAGCGTCTTAAAAGCCCCTTTCTCCCTGCAGTTTCACAGAAACTTAAAAGACAAATTAAATCAGTGCAATTGAGAACAGAAAAGTCGTGCTTTGGTCATAAATGTTCAACATAACTTACAGGGGTTACCACTGTACATGAGAAAAAAGTTCTACCCATCTGAGAGTATGAGAATGCAATGGCAAGTAATAAAAAGTGAATACAGGAAACAACAGAAAAAGTGTCCTCAACTCTTACATGTATTTGTTACTGTTGATTAATTTTGATAATACAGAGAAATTTCATTATGCACACACAAGTTTTAAAAACAAGGTCAGTCTCACTTTACACAGACTCTTCTATTAATTCATGTGTTCAGATCCTTAAAATCTTGTGGTCCCACGAACACAGGGGACCACAACACTCTGCTCCCTGTTGTGCATCAGTTAACCCTTTTTCCCCTAGGAACTCCAGGCAGACTAATACTACTATGAAAATGCTGATCATTCTGAGAAAGGAATCCTTAGCTGCAGCTGATGTATCACCAGAAAGAATCCTCCAAGGGACTTAGACCGTATGAGTTGATGGACACAGAAGAACAGGCCTTGGGAACAGTTTCTCCAATATGGGAATGTGTAACTCTGTCACCTTCCCAGAACTCCGTTTAAAAGACACATCCCCATTCACCCTCTACTGAAAAACAGACAGTGCCCTAAACACATTGTAAATAAAACTGACTTCTTCAGAGTCTGTACCAAACAATTACAGTGAAAGACTAATTAATTTGGATGAACTTTATTTCTTAAAAATCCAAGACAAACACAAATCAGGTTCTATGTTTATACAAACATCTCAGTACCTAGTTGCTCTCTCTACCTATTCATAATTCAAGAAGCCCAGGTTAATAACAGCGCCAGAAGCCTATGGAGGCACCTACCTTCATATGAAGCTTTTAAGGCTACTGAAAGCCTGTTTTAATTCAGTTTTAATTTTTCATCTGTCACATTTACAGCCTCCATGTGGGAGGAAAAATTCCTTGATTTTTTGGGTCAACATCTTCATAATGTAAAACATAAGAGTGACATTAGTTAGGCCCACAAGCCAGGATACCTCCTTCTTTTGGTGACAGCTCTCCCCTGAAGACCAAAAAGTCCAGATTTTTGTGATGTCTTTCTTCCAGTGACACAGGCACTCTACTAGGGAATAAGTTTATATTCACCCAGATATGTCATCTTGTGCCCATAGCACTGCCTCTTTAGGAGGGGGAAAATGGAGGGAAAGGTCTCCAGTACACATCTTGCATTTCCTGGGCAAGTCAGTAATAAAAAGGTAGATAAAACCTAAAGCATCTCTTCTTGTACTTATAAATCAATGCGCTTTGTCCAGCTCTTGGGAGAATAGTAATTAGCAGCCACCCTCGGAAGAAAATTCCAAGCAAATGAAACTATCCACTGGCACTAAAGACAGATAGTGAAGTTTCTGAATATCAGAAAAGGGCAGCCCATCACCCCCCGTAATGTGGACAGTGTAGGTCTTGGTCTGGGATAATGATCACCACAGACACAGCAGTCAAAGCTTAACATCACACTTCACACCTTGAAGTCAAGCAAAACATCATTTGCAACACACATCTTTCTCAATCTGATGCTAAATCATTTCAGTGGAGGAAAAATACTGAGACACAGCTCTTTGGAAAGTACAGGATGTTTTTTGTTGAATATTGGTTCCATATTTGCACATTATAGCTCAGAAGGTTCCTTCTTCTGCATACAAAACCGTGAAAAAACACCGAGACAGTCCTGATCTAGGAGAAATATTGAACCTCACTCAGAAGAATGTCATCTTTCAATCAAGTTCTAGCTTTAGATGTGATGTAGTTTGTCCAAACATTTTAAAGAGTACTTTCCTCTAGGCAATATGTCAAAAACTTGTCAATAGACATAAGGCTATACAGTTACCCAAAATCACTGAATATTTTAGAAGCCTGGTTCAATTAAATTTTTGGAGATTATTTTTACATGCAGAACTTCTAAATCTCAGAAGGAGTGTCATATAGTGATGTTGCCTATGAATATGTAATAACATGTTTCTGTCCCAAAAATACAGTAATTAATAGTTGTAATTATTGCTGTCACAAACCAAATATTTTCCAACAGTTACACATTGGCTGCCTGAGACAATGTTCCTTTCCTCTGTGCTCAGGATAAGGATTTAATTAAGACAGAAACCACTGTGGAAGACAGTAAATTTCTAAAAGGAATGAGCAGAATGCATTATGGCATCCCTTTTGCAAGATGGAGTCCCCAGTCAACCACAGTCTGTGCCCAGAGAGCTGTGAAATTCACAGTGGCTGTCTCGCCACTCTGGCTAAACACTGGCCTGAAAAAGAGTTCCGAAGAACAGCCTCAGCTATGAAAGAAATGGTGAAGCATATTCAGGCTCTGCCAGTGAGAGATGACTTTGAGGAGTGTGGTAGAAAGCAAGTTGTTCTGTGAACACATATCTCTGCTGTAACACCTTTGCACCCTCCTCCACATGAGAGTGAAATATTCAAAGACAAGTGAATAGATGGTCTGATTGAAGTGGATGCCTGTGACAGTAAAAAGATTTACTGCTAATAAAATTATTCACCTATATTTTTAAATTACATCATGAGCTAATTTTCTAATTTTAGGAAGGTCAACTGTTCAGCGTTTGCCATTTCATTAATTAGACATTAACAATTAACCATCGTTAAGGAACTCATTTAGTAAACAAAGCTCATGAATCATGATCTGACAAAAGAGCTGACCTCAGAAATGCTGAGTCATGAAAATGAGGTTACTTCAAGTATCAAGCAGAAGAAATTAATCTCGCTTCCATTTCCCTGTTTTTCTATTTTTACATGCTCCTTTTCCTGGAACATTGCCTTTAATCTGGGACCTTATTGATCGAATGCCATGCCTTATATTCTCACAGTGAGCTTAATGGATATAGCACTGCAGAGTACAGCATCGATTGACTGTAATCAGTGACTCAGCACTGCCACACCAATGGGGGAGAGGGAATCATTTGCTGCCCACGGCACATCAATAACACATTTTACACAACAAACCCAAGTTGTTCTCCAAAGAGAATCTTGTCATGTAACCCTCCAATCTACCTCCTGCTTAGACTCAGTGCTTAGGAGAACAGCCTCTTCTCCCTGACTAGCACAATCCCCACATTTATTTGCAGTAGTTATGTTCTTGCTTACTTTACATCTACAGAGATTGTGCTGCTCCAGTTTTCATGGCTTCATTGCATGATCTACGTAGTAAAAGGAATGTATTTTGTAGAGTAAGTGGCAGTGGTTTCACGTGTGCAACTATCTGCACTTTTGCCATGGTTTTATTAGGTTTTGTATTCAGTCATGGAATCTCTGTACTTGCTGTTACTGGCAATAACTCTTGAAACTAATAACTAGGTAAGAAGCTAAAGAAATGTAATCATTCAAAGTTCCCAAATTCCAAAGCAATGAGTCTGTGGTATTGGAATCAGCAAAGAGGGTAGCAGTGGATCCCATTCTCAGGCTGAACCTGCTTTTCTTTACAGGTAAGGGCCACCTGGGAGACATCAGAGAGTCTCACTGCTGATCTACCAGCACATGGTTAGAGTATGGGAACTGGAGGCATCAAGTGGACATGAAAGGAAAATGCAGGCCCAGCTTAAGCACTGCTATGGTGTTGGGACATGGACATGAGATGTGTTGGGGTCTGAAACTGGAAAGCATTTCCAGATTTCATGCTAGGGACGCAGCCAAAGCCCAAGCAAGCAACTACAGCAATGTAAGTCTGAAAAGGTCTTTGTGGAATCATTCCCTGCTCACAGGGAGGATCAACTACACTTAGATCCTCCACAACAGATATTTTGTTCATTGAAAAATCTCCAAAGACTGACCTGGAAGGTTCTTTGGGTAACCCATCACAGTGCCTAAACACTAGCTGTAGAGCTCTTCCAAAAATCCTACGAAACCCACCATTACCGCAAATTGCCTTTTGTTCCACCCTCAGAGATGAGGAACAATTAATTGCCATTAATTGCAATACCATTATCACAGTGGTATTTATAACCATGTCTGTGTTATTTACTTTCTTCTCTAGACAACAATTCACTACGCTGAGCTCATGCAAGTAGCACTTTCATAGGAAAACCAATGAGTGGCCAGATCTGGGGTTGGCTGCTGCAACTGGGCATGTTGATCTTTTGTTCTCATATGAAGGGAGCAGTGGGCAGCAGGAAGAGCTCAGCTCCTCCTTGGACCTCTGGGTGAAGGCAGACAGAGAGGGTATTAGTTCATAAGATGCTTGTACAGGACACGCTAAGAATCCAGATTTTCAATAGAACACGCTCAGTTCCTGCAATCTATCTCACATTTTCTTAGTACAGTTTTTGGGTTGCTTTCCATTAGTCTTTCTCCAGTTCGTTTGTGTATTTCTTAAAGTATCACATATAAAACTGGGTGAGCAATTCAGGATGGCATTTATCTCAACAGAGCAGGGCAAAATGGTTACCGCTCATCCTCTTGTTTATAATACCTTCAGTAATGACTCCCAGAATGGCTGTCACATTTCAGCATTTTGCTTCATCAGCAACTTGCATTCATTTTCTAATTTGCGGTAGCCCACAGATACTCCTGCTGACTGAATTATTCCCCATTTTCTATAAATAAATTATATTTTTGTCTCTGACTATAGTAACTCATGCTTCTTTTGATTCCATAATATCTTCTTGATTTCAGACCAGCTTGCCAGCTAGTGAAATAACTTTCAAATTTAGTTCTACCTCCCTCAGCCTGGGTGATGTACTGGAAACTTGGCAGATGATACTGAATCCATCAATTAAACTTTTTGGTTTTGCAAGCCTTTTCTAGAGAGCTTTTTGTTTTAATTTTTATTCTATTATACCAATTTTGCATACCCCAAAACTTTAAAATGTCTGTGGGTGAATAAAGGCCTTTCAGCTGATGGTTCTGCTCAACTGTAATCTTCCATTTTCTCCTTGTGTTTTGTTACTTTAGTTCTCATGTGACAGAACAAATGTTCAAATTGGACTCTTCATGGTACAGGAAACATATGAATTAAAGCTTCAAGGCACATTAGCCTAACCTCCAAAATTAAAACACAGGCCAACAACTGTAAGTCATTTCACTCACTTTCATTAATCCAAACCAAAGTAATCTTGTGCATTCCAGCAATGTGGAATGGCACACACCAGAACCACCATGGCAGGTCGCTGAAACATCAAGGCACTCATGGGGTATTGCTGAAAAATTGCTGTGACCAACAGCTAAACTTATTTCAAAATCCAGGTATCCTTTTCATTAAAGAGAGCACTCTAGAGCATATCTACAGTGATACTAAAACACATGTTTTTTCTTACAAGTGTTCCATTCATACCATAAATATGGTGAGATTCAAGAATAAAGGATATAGAGTTTTCAGCAATTTGTTTTCTAACATGAGGTGTATTGCCCTTTTTCCATCATCTTTGTCTGATATACGGATGCATGCAATCATTCCTTCTGTACAGACATTTACATGACTCCCTCCGAGCCATTAAAAACCCACTAAAATATGAAATACTTGCAAGTCTAGACATGAACTTGTCAGTTTTCTCTTCTGTATATATCATATATATCCTTCCTTAGGACATACACTTTTTTGACACAATTTAAGGTTTATTTATTAAACTAATCATACATGTTCATTGAGTCCATCATGCAAATACTGAACATCTTAAGCAACACATGTGCAATAAAAGCAAACAGATGTTTGCAGTCTCAGCCTGCATTAAGGGTGGTGGCATGGCAACATATCAAAGGCAAAATGAAACAGCCAGAATTGCCCACTGGAGTGTTAAGCACAGCTACATAACTTTGAACCCACAACCAATAGGATATCCCAAACCACCCTGGGTACATGGCCATACTTAAGGTAAGAGTTCATAATTAACTGCTAATGCCTAAACTCCTCAGCTAAAATTGGATGGAATTTCCCATGAAGGAAACAACTAAGACATGAACAGTAGAGTAAAACAACTACTCATTTTACAGAATTAACACAGCAGGAATATTAATGTTGTTTCATACATAGTGAAATGAAATTTGTCCAAAAAATCTGCCTCAGGAGGCCAGATCTGAGGTTTTACATGGAATTTTCCAGGCTAGACAGCTACAAAACAGAAGTGCTAGAAACTCATCAGCAGAAGCACATGCATCACTGGAGGAGCACAGCGGACAAGTCGTGACACTCTCAGACTGATACCCCAAGCACTCTGCAATCCAGAGCATCACCAAGCAGAGTACTCTCAGCCTGTGGCAATGACTGGAACTCTGCACGAGGGGTCAAAATTGGCCTTTTGTTCATACCACTGAATGTGAGCAGCACAAATGCTAAGTGAAGCTGAACTAGTATAATGATACCTAATGAAAGCAACTGCCTTTGTTTATATGCCATTCCCTAAACCCAGCTTTCACATGACTAATATAAAATCACCAAGAAAAAAGAGAGTGCAACTTAACATCTACCCCTTTAATGAACCCATAAATGGAAGATCTCAATTTGTTCAAGGAAATTTCTATGAATATTTACTGATTTACCTAAAAACAAGTACTAGTTATTCCAGTCTCTGTGCAAACAATCACATGAAAATAGTAACTTTACCAAAAAAATTCAGCAGAATTTAGATGCATATGAAATTGAACATGTGCTGCAATCACAGATACAGACAGATTAGGAAACATGCATTGGCCTTTGTACAGACTTTTAGACTCAAAATATTTCTAGACATCTTGCTGAACATAAAATACTTTTAATGTGAAAAAAGTATAAAAATATGGGACCATACAAAATTTGCAATGGAAATATTTGTGTTCCCTTGATTACTTTCTACACCATCAAAACCTAGATTTAATGTTAATATTTTTAATGAAAGAAAAAGCCCACAAAAACAGTAGGGAAATACATGCTAAGCAGCTGGTAAACTCAGACCCTAACACATGTTGCATATTTTTAATACCTTCCCCTTATGAGTCTCAAAGCATTTTGTATTCCAAAGCTCTAACCCTGACAAACAGTTTTGAAACATGACTTGGAATTAACACAGAAAAAAACAGATTCAAAGGATAAGCTTTCATAAATAAGACTACTTGCAAGATAACACAGGACTAGAGATCTTGTGGAGGCTTAGTTTTCAGCCCAGTAGCTTTCTGAGCTTTTTGGAATGAATAAACACACAGGAAGACAGGATAAAAACTTCACATCTTCATCACAGACTTTTCATGCTTTACATTTCCCAACCCTTTTTAATTAAAATACTTGCATTTTTCCTATCCTAAACAATTACATTACACAATAGTGAACAAATACACAGATGTCACAGACTTCTAATCCAGAGCGCAGTTTAATGTCCTCTCCTCTAAGAAAGTGCCTCCTTAAGCCATTCCTCAGCTTCACACTGTCCAGCTTTTTGCCTCCTCCATTTTCATGATTCCTAAGCACTTATGCTCACAGGAGCTGTAATGAATGCAATGCTAGGCCAGAGGTTTCTCATGGGGAACACATCATCTCATTTTTAGGCTGTGGTTGCAGATTTCAATCACCATAACTGTATCCTAAAAGGGGCACAGAAGAGCCAAGTGAGGCATTGCAGTGTGAGGACAGCTGCTGGACTAGAAAGCCCAGCTCAATTTTGGAATTATATTTTTAACTTTAAACTCCAAATACTTTTACCCCAGGCTGAAAGAAGAGAAGCAAGTTTTTAAAAAAGCTTTAAAAAATTAGGCAACAGACACTTTTTGAGGGCAGAATTAAGCAGATCAACTAGACAGACAGATAAAGATGCCCTTCCTATAATTCCTTATAATTCATCTTCAAGGCAAACATTTTACCTCATGCAATACAGTGAATTCTACAGAAAAAGTAATCTTGCCTTGCTCTCTGGACACCCATCTCCAGCTTGAGTTATTCTTAGAGCTCTTGCTTAAAGCTCTTCAACTGCAGATGGCAATTTTCAATTAGGTATGTGCTTCAGGGGAAATAAGGAATTTACTAAGGTCACTTAAGGGCAATGAAATCACACATGCCATATAAAATGCTTACACTACAAAATGATAGCATAATGGAATGGTAAAGCCTTTAACAAAATCGTAAAGGGAGCATGCAACTAGTACAGCATGTTCTTTTATTATTTCAAGCTCTCCAGTTACACCTTTGAAAGGTTAGTCTTTTTTTTAATATAATTTTATTGAATAAGTGTAAAGATACCAGGAAAAAACATGATGTGCCCAACTGCCTCCTGCCAATGTGTAAGAGCATTCAGCTTCAAATTATATGCAAATCAGAAAATGAAAGCAAAAATGAGGTGATGGATGCAAACCAAACAAGAGTACAAAAAAAATGCCCTAACTCTGTTTTTAGGATTAACAGATAATTAAATGTGGAAAAACATTAAAGACATTTAGTATGTTCTTTCATTTAGAAACAAAAAATTTTATGATATTATATTCTAAATACATAAAGTACTTTCTGATTTAAAAGTGAGAAATGAACAACAGTTCTCATTAATTAACCCATCAGTAACACAACAGGAAGGCAGAAGGTAACTTTGGTTCAAGTTATTAATACTATCAAGTCCAAGTATTTCTGCTTTCCTTCAGTCTTGTCTCAGTTACACAGCTAAAGCTGGCACCACATGTGCATGCACAGACTTGATGTGACCATTGCCTTTGCCTGGGTTCAGCACATTCATCCTCAAAATACACAGTCCAACACAACACCATTACTGCACTCTGAACACAGTTCTGCCATTAAAATTGATATAAATGAATCCTTGAATGAATGAAAAAAAATAGTCTTTAAACAGGGTCAGAATGACTTTAGCTCTTTCTTCTTTAATCAGTGAATAAAGCTCATCATCTATTAACGTGGGTTCGAGACCCACGCCTAGGGCAGCAGGCTGACTTGCAGGAGCTCAGGCAAGAGAATGGTCATCCAGTCATAACTACTGGGTTTTCTTGTGGTTTTAGATAAAGCAAAGGTCTATCCCATATTTTAAACAGCTTTGTTAAATTCTTTTCTCAGTGTAAACAAGGATAAAACTTCCCTGGGATATGACTCCCAGCCATCAATTCTGGTCTGAGAAGGAATTGCTTTTCGTGCATCCTGGTCAATGGAAACTTGTGGAACACCACAGGAACAGCATCAAGCCGAGGTAAAATCCCAGGGCAGACACTGGCTCTAGGCAGGACCCATGACGATGCCACAAACTCCAAAGCCTCACCATTACACACCTTCTGTGGGTGGCAGAGGCAGGCACTGAGGCTGAAAGGGATGAGAACCAAGCCCTCCCCTTGCGTCCCTTGAAAGGGTCACGCTCACAAAGCTCACCAAGGGGCAGGCAAGGCTGCAGCCCTGGCCAGCATGGGCACACAGGTAGCTTGCTCAGACGCTGGGATGAGTAAACTCACGTCAACCCAGAATATACTGTAGAGACTTTGAACCACGTTTCTACCTTGCTCTGCACCGGGAAATCAAAAGACCATTAATGACTGCAACATAGCCAGACAAACTCATGGGGGCAATGCAATTTACTGCAAAGACTTGAAAAAGGTGATTTAAAAGCATGTTTCCCTGGAATCTTCTCTTGCCCTTTAAATTCACACTTTGATTACTAACAGCCCTGGTAAAAGTTCTTTCTCTGTGCTCCTTTTCAATTCAGAATCATAAAGATATTCCACAAAAACACAAGGATGAGAAGTGTGAAAAGTGAAATTTATAGCTCTGGTCCACCAGCCCTGCTTTCTTTGCTGTGGTGACTTCCACCATAACCAAAGATGATTCGTGACAATGAACCCTTTAGCTTCAGCCCTGAAATAGGTATTTAGCAATCTGCTAAGTACTTTGTGGTGTTGAAGCGCCTATAAATGTCTCTACCGGAACTACTCTATCTATCCTATGCCATTCCCATTAATATCTCACTCAACATTCAAAGTCAGGAGTTTAGAAAAATATTACACAGAAATTAATGAGAATCTATATGAACACAAGTGACTTTTAGTTGTGACTGCTCCTTATTCTGAATTAATTTAACCAGGTAATATTAATCTGAGGGAGACATTCATTCATAAAAGTTACAACTGTTTCGAAGGAAGAGGGTTTTTAAGTAACAATCCTTTTCATTGTAGTATTCTAAACCTCTAGGCATTTTACTTTCCCTGACTGCTAGGAAAGATGTAGCTATATCTCCCATAACTAGTGCATTCAAATGCCTGTGCACACATAAATACCAATAACTATGAAAATAAGAGGAAAGTAATCATATATCATCTATAAGTCTCTAAGGTTAGAAAACCCAAAATCATACTGAAAATGCACTCCACCTGTTTCTGACTAGTTCTCTTCCCCTTTTTTTCCTTAGAAGGTACTCTAAGAAATCAAATTAAAATATTTTTGCATTCCTATGTTTTACACCAAATGGCAGAAAACTTGAAAAAAGTTCTGCAATCAATATGCTGCTACTTAACAGTAACTGTCCTGAAGGACTGCACACCAGTATTCTTACAGCTAAGAACCTATTTGAAATAGATTTTCAACTTTATTTTTCATTATGTCCTACTAAAATCTTCAGGGAAAAATTTATCCATCTTTGTGAGGATTTAACTGGAAGCCTGTTTTAAAAATGTTATCATACTCTGCAAATACTTCCTAAGAAATACATGTCCTTTTGAACTGGGTAATCCCCATTGTAGTAGAACCTGCTTAGCTTACATTTCCTATAATAGTGCCTAAAGTTTATTTTTTAAATCACTGCAAAGTCTTTATTACTACAGGAACTCCCTGTATTCTAACAAACACATTCCAGCTATGCTGACTTAGATGCATTCACACACATCCAAATAAAATACACCAAAACCCTAACATGCTAAAGGAGTGCACCTCTTACAAAACGTCCATTTTAAAGTTAAAAAAACAACAAAAAAACATGTCAGGAACTTCTTTTCCCACACATATTAGGATGGTAACACCATGAATTTGCAGAGCTCCAGCCAACTGACCAAAGCATCTCAGCTTTATTTCCAGCCTCGGCTCACATCTGTGCTCCATCAGAGCTAAGAAAGTTTGAGAATCTCTGCAGTAAAACGACGGTGCATGCGATTCAGGAGCACATGCAATGTCAGCTAAGTTACGGGAGTTGCTCCCGCAGATGTTGCGGTGCAGAGCCGCCCGCTTAGCTCCGCATCCCCCACGGAACTCACAAGCCATTTTAGGAGGGAGCAACACTTGGAAGGGCAAGTCTCGCTCCGACCCTCTCCGCACCCCGACTCCGCCACCCTCCGGCTGCGGGGATCCGCCTGACTTACCTGCTCCTCCATTTTTGCCCCTGACAGTTTTTTCCTCTTTCCCGAAGCCGAAGGAGAGGGGCACGCTGGGTCCCGGGAGGTGCCGCCGGCGGGGCGCGCTCGGCTCGGAGCGCTCGCTCGGAGCGCTGCTGCCCCCGCTCGCCGCCGAGCGCGCTCGCCCTCGCCCCTCGCAGGCACGGACAGCCCCGCCGAGCCCCTGGAGGTCGAACAGGTTTCCTTATATAGGTAAACACAAATTGCATTCCTAGTGACAGAGGCTGACTCGCAAGTAAGCTTAACTTAGTTAACTCCGCAGATGCCAAATGGGTCCGAGCGCCTGAAGTTTCATGGGGAAGGGGCTTCGGAAGGTAGAAGTTTCCTTGCGGTAGTTTAGCACCTATTTAGTTATTCCATTATTTAAAGCCGTAGCAATATTGAGTACAATGTTAGCATTACATTAAACATTTGATGATTTTACAAAGCGCTCAGCCTACATTTTCATCCTAGAAAAGTAGAGATTACAAAGGTATGTGTATGTAATACAAGGTGACACTAGTTTGTGCATACAGTTTCTGATAATTTTAAAATAATTCCCACCATATTGGAGTTTCCATATAAAGACTACCATATATGAAGTGTTATGTGAAAAGGTTAGAAAATGAGAATTGCAATACTGATACCAATGGAAAGATGCAGTGTAAGAAAAGCTTGTTTTACCCTTTCCCCATTCCTTTTCTATACAATGTGATATTAAGCATTTGGTGACAGATCTGTCTTTGTCAGAGATGTTTGATTGCAATGTATCAACAGACACACCCCTACCTAAATAGGGAAATAGTGATAGAGGAAGTACCAAGAACAAGCCTATGCTGCACTCTGCAGAGCAGTGACATGTGTATTTCACATATTTTTTTCATCATCTTGCCTGCTCACTACTCGCTAACCCTTTCTGCAAATACAACTTGCTTGTCCTGAAGAACTTCAGCAGGCAATTAATTAAGTACAGAAGAAAACATGTAATATTTGTCACTTTATTATAATCAGACAAAGTTCATTGTTAGTTATGGCTCTTCTACAAGCTAAAACACTGTTGATATGCAGGGGGAGTTAGACACCAAAAAGCATGGGGAAAGAAGAAAAAGCAATAAATTATGGGGAAACAGAAAATAAAAATATGAATGAAAATGAGAAAAGTGTCAAGATTTGATAAAATTGTGAGAGGCTGACTTTAAAAAAAATACAACAAGCTCTAAAATACAAAATTTTTTTCCATTCTGTATCCCCGATACATTGTCTATAACTCAAAATGCACAAGAGACATGAATTTAGCTTCCTGGTGACCTATGGAGTGTTAGAAACAACGGTGTACCACCCAAAAGCTGGAAATTATCATTTTCCACTGGACTACAGCATTTCTTATTGCTGCCCGATATATGACTTGAAGACCATTAAATAAAATACTGCACAGAAAAGCTATTCCTAATGTCCATTCCTAATGGTTTCAATACTTTTTTAGTTATAATTTTCCTCTTTCCCTGAGGCATAAACATTCAGCCTCATGATACTGAAGGAGTTTGGCTTAGCAGTTGAGAAAAATGAAAAACAATACCAATAAAAGTTGTAAGACACTCAATAAATATATCTAAAATAGTCTCTCTATACAGTATGTAGGGAATCAGGAATACGTGGCCAGGGGCTTGGTGTTATGATCTTCATGGAACTCACTTAACTCACTTGTGGCTTCACTGCATAAGAAGAGGATCTTGGCCTTGCCAAGTTCATGCTCCTGTGACAAAGCATTTGCTCTGGTCTACACAGCCAAGTATTCCCTTACCACCAGTGAGCTCGTGATCAGTTCCTGAATGAGTATCAGTTTTTTCATGAGTCAAGCCAATTAAAATACATCAGATTCCCAAAAGTGCAACAACAAAGGAATTTCAAGAGGGTTATTGGGCTAATAGTAGATTAGATAGTAGGTTTTACTTCAAGTATGGTGGACACTGTCCTTAGGATAGCACTTTTTCTGTTAGTCAACCCAGATCCCCCAACAAACATCACATTCATTTATCTAAAATATTCCCTCAGTTACAGATTTTACCACCACTTCTTTCAATGCCCATATATGTTCTTTACCTTAGTTTCAAGCTGAAAATTCAACTAGCTTTCATACTCTACACCTGACATACTCTCTTTACCTTCTGACATACCCATTTACCTCCATCTCTTTACCCAGACATCATATCAAGAATCAGTCAGAGGATTTAGGCTCTTATAGCAAGGTTTGAAATCTCATGCTTTAGTTGCTGGCCCCCAAGCTGTGATTTAATTAGATTGCTGGCAAAAGCATGAGAAGTTTCCCTGAGACCTGTGTATGCTACCTTTGTAAGAGAAAATCTCTTTGCTGAAAAAACATTTATAGTAAAATAATAATGTATGCCTCAAACATAAATCAGAGTGAAATTTATTTATATTTTCACTGCATGTCTCTGCTAAGTCATCAACAGCAGTTAACCATCATAATAGATGTCATAGATCTTTTTATTTCTGAGTTATTTTTTAAGAAATCTCTCTGTAAGTCTCAAGCAATCCAGCTAATTCTTGAAGCTGAGAGTCCTCTAGACTTATTACCCCATTTATTGTGCTGCCACACATATATATCTGCATGTAATGCTAAGATAGCACTAATTACCCTGAAACCATTCTCTCCTTTTCTCCAGGAACAAATCTAGTAGATTTGAGCTTATATTCTGCATCAGAGGGTATATGAAAAGGTCTGAGCAGACCTCTGGAATATGTTGGGTTTAATGCTAGGAATTAAAAGATTCATTCAAAATGAAAGCACTTTATGACAAAGTGTTATTTTCTTTACTACCCATGCTCTAAGTTGTCCCCTGCAAAAGCCCAACATTAAATAGACATTCTCATTCAATGTGCCATTAACTTGTTTCCTGTTCACAATCCATACAAACAGTTTATTGGCATTAGTTTAGTCCCTGCTCTTTAGATAGTAACTGTTTGTAAGCCAAATGACCTTTGTTCCGCAGAGCCAAGAATCACAGTCCTGAGAAGAACCTTCGTTATAGCTCAGTGTATTACTGACTTTCTCTTTACTTCCAGTTCTAGCTACACTTCCTTCATCTCAAAAGGTGGTTTATAAGAAATACTTTCTCTTATAAAAAGACTGATGGATTTTCCTTCTCCCACTTCTGCCCATTTTTTAAATACAGTCATGTCACTCTTTGTGTTGTGGTACCAGAAATGGAAACCTAGTGTAAATTTTCATGGTGAATTTTGATTGAATGGAATAGATAAGAGCGGTACACCAAGAAATGTATTTCTTATATATACGTGCATTTCCATAATATCTATTTCCTGTATATAAAACAAATAATGTTAGTTTCCAATCCTGCCATGAATCTCTAAATATCTGCCTTGAATATTTTCCCTATGAAATACTCAGGGTGAAACACAGTACATTTAGTCTCCTTTCACTGAATTCTTACTCAGTAACGAGGTTTGCTTTTGAAGGTCTTTTCAGGCTGAAATTGTCCACACTTGAGTAGCTAAATAAATTGGCTCAATTTAGCTAGGTAAGTATAAAGCAACAGAGATCTCTCAAGTTTCATTGCACAGCACTATGGCCGCACATTTTCCAGAATTAAGCTGTTAATGCATTCTCAAAGTTCTAATTTCTTCCATGCAATGGCAACACTTCCTTTCACTCTGATACGGGCAAGATTTCATACCTCATCTTGGTATCTGCATCTTTACATCTTCAGTTTCCCTCACAGATGTGCATCACTGGCATCCTACAATGTACGTTCTGTTTTGTGGGGTGCAACAAGATCATTCATTCAATAGTTTATTGTTTGTTCTCAGCTACATTACCCAGTCCTCAAATCAAGTCATGTGCTCGGCTAGAATGGCAGCAGTGAGTACCTGACAAATGAGGTAGATTCAGTTCTAACAGCCTTTGTTTCTCGTACAAGTCTCTTCAAAGATATGCGATGCCATAGTGCATCTCTCTGTCCACATCAAAAGGTCTGTTAGCTTAAAAACCTAAACCCCTGAAAATTTTGCTATGTATAAGTCCACAAGTGCTATCTCCTTACTGCTATTAAAATCATTTGTACACGCAGAATGCTGATATTGCATTTTAAGATACTATGGCAACCTACACAGATATCTTTAACACTCAGACTTTCAGTTTAGAACCTGAAAAAGCCATGAACAAAATGTCCTGGTGTTGAGTGCAGCTTTCCCTGAGCAAGCTAACTGCTGGAGAAACCCAGCTGAGTGGGTTTGACTGGGACGGAGTAAACTTTCTTCAGAGCATCCAGTACGGTTCTGTGTTTTGGTTTTGTGGCTAAAACTCTGTTGATAAGATACTTTTGTCTGGCTGTTACTGAAGAGTGTTTGCACCACCTCAACATGCAAAGTTGCCTTTTATTCCCATTCTGCCCCACTCCAGTGAGTAGGTCAGGAGTGGGCAAGAAAAGGGCAGTGGACACTGCCAGTAAGTAGACACCCACACTGTGTAAGGTCACAGGTGACCCAAACTGGCCAAGGAGCTCTTTCATACCATGTAACAAAAATGTATTAAAACTCAAGAAGACTAAGAAGAAGGGAGTGGCTTCTTGAGGTAACCCCCGTTTGGGACTGGCTGGGCATTGGTTTGCCTTGGAGTGTGGTGACTGTGTTACTCTGCTGTGCTTCCCACCACACTCAGCTATTGAACTGTCTTTGTCTCGACCCATGAGTTTTCTCACTTCTGTCCTTCCTGTTATCTTCCTGTATCTCACTGGGGTAGGGGTGGGAAAGTGAGCTGTCCTCTCCAGAGACTACCAGCAGAGAAGTTTTGGAAATTGCTCTTTACTACTCATCAGCTCTCCATTTTTGCCTCACAGAAGATACTTCAGAGCAGCCTGTGTAAATGCTTCCATCTCATTTAATGGAAAAGTAAGAAACTGTCATGCTACATTGCCCTCTGCACTGACCCACTGCAGTCATTTAACTTCACCTTGAAATGCCCTAGAGGCATCTAAATGACAATCACACATCTGAGAAACAGCTGAAGTTGTCTCTCAGCCACAAGTTCCTTGACTACAAGTGTGCACACATGCACCTCAGGGAAAACCACACGATTTCCATGTCAGCAGGTACCGTAGCCACAGACTCAGGCCCGAGAGCTGTGTAGTCACAGATTAATTTATGTACACAGCTAATAGAAGGCACAGGGGCTTGACATGCTATGCTTTTCTAACAGCAAGGGCAAAGTAAAAATTAATGTAAGAAGCTACTTTCGTTCAACATTCAGGCTGAAAATGAAAATATTCAAAAAGGAAGAAACTAAAAGGTTAATTTATTCAGAAGCAGTAACTCACAACTGCACATACTGAGGGCAGCTGAGCCTGTACCTTATCTGGGGAACACTAGCTGTACGGATCAGTTAACTTTATGATACAACCCTTACTTTTTATTATTTCCTGATCTGGTGTTCAATTTTACAACCTTAATGCAAGTACTTCGTTAATAAAGCATTACTTATAAAATTTGACCACATTACTTAACCTTTACACAGAAACAAAGATGTCAAAACAAGTTAAGGCCAATGTCTAAGGGTATTATTTTTACCCTTGGGAAATGAATTGAGCTTTCTTCCTCACCAGTCTTTCAAAATGCATCATTAAATCAACGTAACACAACAAGTTGCTATCTTTACCCTTGTACCACGTGTTCTTCAGTTCTTTCAGTAACGTGCTTACTCTAAACAAGAGCTTTGTGTTTTCATTAAATACATTTAAAACTCAAGGTTGTGGTATTAGATGAAGCTATTAACACACGATCCAGCAAAAAGCTATTTGCTTCTGAAGAGTTTAAATACTTTATCTGGAAAAGTTAATGAAGTAATTATAATGTTGTTATTAATGAAGATTAGAGATGGGTTTAAGTGGCATTTGGAAAATAAACCAGACAATTAAACAGGCTTTCAGAACTATGTAAACTCCTTAGGGTCTGGGGAAAAAAGTCACAGAATACCTATACTAAGAAGGACATTTGGAAAACACTTAGTTCTTAATGCCATAGAACTCCAGACAGCAGAAATTATCTTCATGTCAACATCAACACTGGGGATTGTAAGCACTGCGATGCTTAATGCTGACCAGCTGTGCTTGAAGCTTTGTTTTAAAGTCCTCTCAAGATGTCTTTAACTGCCGCACCTTCCATATTAAGCATACTTTGCTAAAGATGGGGTAGTAGAAACGTCATTAATGTTTGAACTGACAGAACTATCAGATTACATAAATGAGTAACATGATTTTACATGGAGGAGAACAGCGACGCTGCAAATGAAAGAGTTATTGGCAGATGAAATTTTATATTTCATCCCATGTAATACTGCAGAATACGAAGAAAGGATGTGTACTGGGAAATCCCAAATGAGCTAGAGAGGAGTTGCAGAGCAGGAGTGGGCAGGAAAGGCAATTCAGGGCTGGCTGCATGTTCCCTTTTTTGCTATGAGGGCAGCATAAAGCTCACAGTTTGTTTACACACTTTCCCGAGCACTTTTGGAGGACTCACAGCTTGGCAACTGCGTTTGTTCCCAGTGAATTCACTTTACCTGAGTACAAAGGTGAAGTACTGAAAATTGGAGCCCAGCCACCGTAAGCTCTTCTGTGATTTCTGGAAGAAAAATACTGCTGTTTCTCAGATCCTTAATAAGTGGATCACCTGAGAGAGGTGCACCTCTCTTAACCCTTTGGAGGGGTGACTACACACATGGCTTAGAATGCCAGTTGCATTCCTTAAATTAGGAGATACGACTGGTGGCCAAAGAGCATGTGAAAATGAGTAACATGACTGAAAATATTGATTAAAATGGATAGTAAGCAGATTATTGTGACTCAAATAGCACTATTTCTCAGTAGAACACACGGACTATTTTGATCCTTAGTTTTAAATAGTCTATATCTTTAAGCCTAACTGTGTGCATAACAACATCAAAACTTAGGGAAAGACAGTAAAGGCCACACAAAAACTTGCATTCTGGGACATTGGAGTATTTAAAGGAAAGTGTGGGATTTTTTCTTTACAGGTCTTTGTTTTGTAGAAAACCTGAAACACTGGTCAGCAGCAAGTTTTGTCACAAATTTCCCAGATGAGGGAAGAGAAGGAAACCATTCGACAGCACATAAGGAGAAATGTGTGTATATTGCAAAACCAAATGTTTTTAATAAAAAGTGATCTGTCCCAGTTACTACTTACGGTACACAGTGAACTATCTTTGTTCCAAAACTTACTGAAAATAACTAGTTAAAATGCATTTTTAGACTTTGTGTCTATACAAATGAAAATCAGACATAATACTGGTATACAAAGAACACATATTCAAAGAACTGTACTTCAGAGTAGGGAGGTAATAAATCATGTATCCACATGACAGCTGAGGCCTCACTTAGGATATCCTTTGACCTTCTCACTGTGAAGATGAGAGAGCAGCAAAGATGAAGAACATTAAGAAAGCTGCAAGATATAAGGAACAAGATGGAAAGGACATCTAGTTTAAACAATATAAGGAACTTTTAAGAAGTTTTGAGAGAAACAAGATGAAAGCGAGAGACTTGATTGTGGTTCTTCATGGAAAATGTTCGCCTAAAGCACAAGAAATTTAGATTAGATGTAAGGAAAAATCTCCAAATAAGAGTTATTCATCAATGGAGAAGTCTGCCAAGAGAAACTTCTGGGATATCAGAAGAGGAAATACTTAAAGAGAGATTAGATAGTATACTCAAAATAGTGCAGCAGATAAACCTATAAAATATGTAAAAGACTGGAGTGGATAACTTCTTTCAGCCTATACTAACTTCTTTTAGCCTGTACTTCGGAGTCTTTGTTTAGGACTTTACATATAAAAATTCCTTTACAGTATTTGGCTTATGAGAATAGGAAAGATGCAGTTCTGCAAAGTCTTAAGCATTTTAAAATTCCTTCACTGTGCAAGTAGCCTCTCTGAATTCAGTTTAATTTAACTTAGTTCATGTTATTATACACATAAAATATAGAGTGACCAGGAATACTCGGAAGGTTACCCTCCCTAACTG
Source organism: Origma solitaria (assembly GCA_013397895.1). Taxonomy (NCBI): domain Eukaryota; kingdom Metazoa; phylum Chordata; class Aves; order Passeriformes; family Acanthizidae; genus Origma; species Origma solitaria. The sequence continues at coordinate 790,405 of VZRL01005690.1, forward strand.
TCTGAAAATTATTTTGACAGGAAGCAAAGGATTTTAGCTGAAGAACAGCAGATAGGAAATAACAGAGGTAATTTTTCATCTACTCCAAAGGACATATGTCTCCTCCATTCTTCCATTGTCTCCTGCTACCCAAGGTTTCCTAGTGAGTGACTCCTTAAACTGGAGTGTTCTTCCCAAGGATTTTAGCACTTTTACCCATAAATACTCTTCTGATGTAGACTTAAATGTTGCTAAATAGCAAATTCAGCAGATCCACAGGAAAGAAAAGGAGGAGGCTTTATCATGCCAGACAGCCTCATCATTACTCTGCTCTTTTGGCCCTCCCACACAGCATCTACCCTGCCAACCACAAACCCAAGGCGAAGGGAAACCATTGCCCTGCCAAGCTGCTTGCTCTTCCAAGCAGTATCCAACACCTGATATAGTAGGCTGGGATGGGGAGGAATTAAGCTTAAACTCACTTGTCAAGTCAGCTCTCAGGAAAGTGTGTTGCACGTAGAAAACCATCAGATCTGTGTACATGGTGGCCATCTCACCTTCTAGCAGCATCTTCTGGAATCAGATTCCTGCGATGGAAGCATCTTCCCAGATCCATAATACAGCTGCCTCCACTTCTGAGCTATAGGCTGCTGCTGTATCTGAAATCAGCACTTCCAGGGCCTGGTTTAGCTCAGCTATTTTAGGCATCTGCTTTAGGAATTATACCCTCTAAGTGCCTATTTTTCTCTGGGGACTGTTAAGTGAATATTAATCGTTGGCTCAGACACTTTGTCAGCTGATTCCCATCTCTAGATATTTATTTTTCTGTAAAATTTAGCATCACCTTACCAACCAATGCAAGTGGTCAGACAGTAGGAAAGTAGCAGATTGGTCACTGGAGGAACAGAGCCAAATCATCAAATAACCTCTAACCAGTCATCTTCACCACCAGGATCCCTGGAGCCATTATGTGCAATAAAGAAAGTTTAGCTATTGAAAAAAATGTAATCACATTTGCAAATATTTGGTAGATAGAAGCTGGCTGGTTAAGTTTTAGTTTAATGTATTTTTGTTTGAATTCACAGGAGTGCTATGACTCTAGTAACTCTTTTTATTAGCAAAAAACCCCAAAAAACTAGAAATTTTTTCTTGTCTTTTTCAAAGTCCTCTTCAACCACACTTCACTCTTTTCTAAGAAGTAGGAAACTAGCAGATTGGTGAATGTTATTTCAGATCTGCAGTTTGACTGATTCTAAAAAGAATTAGAGCTGCATGAATAATTTAAAATAATTTCTCATTTAAAAAATCTACAGACTATTGCACAAACATGTTGGCCCAATCCATGTTAATCACAGGGGTGGGAAAAAATGCTCAATTAATGGCAGATACAGAAAAAGAAGTTTAATTAAATCTAACTATTAAGGAACTTAGTCTGTGAGCTGACCTATAGGTAGGAAAATGTAGTCACTGTCCTTGGGGTTCCATTATTCTGGCAACAATATCTACTTTTTTTCCTTTCCTATTTCCTCTATTGCTTAAACACCTCTTGTTATTCTCTCTCCCAGCAATATCGAAGGTGTAATTGAAGGAAGAAATGGACAAAATTGTTCAGCCCATTATGGAAAACGCTACACTGCTTTTTTAAAATGAATTTGGAAATACTACCAGTTGTATCTAAAAAATTGAACGTAATACTATTTTGTTTTCAATACAGGAGTTTTGAGTTTAAAGCTGTGTTAGAAGGACAGCTTTCACAGAATCAAAACGCAATTTTGTTTACTTTGGGAGCTCATAGGTCAGGGAAAATGGGAGATTTTAAAGAACTATCTGTTTTTTATGGCCTAGAGATGCCAGAATAATTTAAAATGCTTAGAAATCTCTGTGAACAAGGCCAAGAAATGAAGGCAACTTTCATTCCTTGAAAATTTCACCTTTCTGTGTTGGAATATAAGTTTTCTGCATGCTTTGTCTCCAAACTTGATTGAGAAAAATCTGAAAGGAACTGTTGTGACTCGAAACATACACTCCAAAGAGAAGCATCAGAATTTACATAAAAACTTTTAAATACTGATTTAATTTTGCATAAAAAATAAATTATTTCACTATTGAAGTAATTAAATGTACTTCAGTTAGCACACTACCAAAATGAAAATGAGTAACACATGCCCTTCTTTAAGAAGACATGATTCAATGGCCTGTCTCTCCTATTCAAAAGGCAGCTGCTTGAAGGTGACTTGCACTTTGAAAAAGGAAAAAAATATTCACTCATTCTTCATTTATATGGTGTTGAAAATCTGATATAGGAAGGATACTAATAGAGGATACTATGACCTTTTCATCTGTTATAGGCTTAGTGGAAAATAAGTCTAGCTACTTAGACCAGTACATATAGATTTATATATGAAACACTACTATTTGAGGTCATTCAGTAATGAAGAAACTATGTGCTTTCCTAGTGAATCAACAGCCTCAGTGCAGTGTCTCGTAATACTGTGATATTGGAAACAAAAGTGTTTTAGATCAGACATGGAGTCGAAGATTTAGCTGTTTATGTTTATTGAGTGCTACTACTTATAATGATTTCATAAGGTTTTCAATATTAACAGTTATCTCAAGCGAAGTTCCAGTTCAGTTAAATCTACTCCATGCATGACATTTTCTTCAATAATCCCAATCACCTTCCACTTCTTTACTTGAGCCACTGTATGTAAAGGCCATGTCCAACAAAATCCGCAGCAGACTTCTAAACAGTCAAAATCAGCAGGAGAGTCACTCATCAACATTTGAAAATGTGATCTTGTATCAGGATTATTCAAAAAATGATACTTCAGTTCATGTTCAGACCACAAGAAAACTTTGCACCTTACTGGGCTCTCTCCCAGGTCTATAATATCTCCCACACTTCCAGGAAGGGACTCCCGATGCCCTTCTCTTCAATCCTTTCCCCAGTACAAAGAGTGGAGCAGTATGCAGCTTTCTCCTGGGCAGCCTCAGCACAACAGCCCAAATGGTTTCAGCAATTGAGGTGCTCTCTCATCAGCTGTGGCTGCTTTTTGTCTATATGGGTGGGGATGTGCACATAGGCTTAAGATTCTCACTGGAAAGGCAGCTCCTTAACCTTACCTTTTTATATATCTGCAACATATTTCTGGTTTGCCAGCAGCAGGAACAATCAGCCACCCTTACTGCTGGGTGGGAGTGCTGGTGGGTGGGGTGACCCCAGCTGTTTGTGGGTTGACAGGTTACTGAACTGTTTGGAAAGGAGCTGATACTGCTGACACCTGCTTCACCTCTGCAGGGTTCAGCTGGCACATATATGATGCATTATGGCTTCCTGTAGAGCCTAAAAAAACCCATCTAAAATTAAAAAGTTATCAGGGGGAGCACTTTTTTTGCTGTCTACAGCATATGAGTAACAGCAGCAATGGGGGAATTCTGCACTAGAGCAACAGACTGCACAGTGCCCTTTTTTGAAAGTTTTATGAAATAACCTGACAATACTTTGCTTACTTACATATTAAATGGTTCCTTGGTTCAACCCATCTTGTTTTCTTTGCTCCCAAGGTATGGAAGTAACAGACTATTAAGCTCAAGGACTGCTGAGGCTCAAGGTTTATCCCTGGACAATGCCTTCAGGAAAGCTGGGAGAAGGTAGAACGTTCTCTGCTTTCAGAGAATGGTGGTGCTAACATGCCGGAAAAAGAAGAGTGTTACCCTGTTCTGTAGTTACTTACGTAAAGAAGACAGCTTGTGAGATGTACTTCCCCTGTTAAAACCCAGGGGAGACTGTTCAGGTGGCAAACTGTGACCTCTCTGTAATCATCCACAGTGCACAACTCCCTGAGATCCATGTGTTCCTGCAGTCGTTTGTGAATAGATTTACAAACTGTGTTTCTGATGTTTTTTCTTTCTTGGAAGTATGAGAAATACGATCCATGTGCCAAGCCAGCTCATTTGCATGACAGCAAGGTGCCCCAGCCTGTAAAACAGTTTTAAGACATGGGTGACAGTAAGGCTCTAGTAAATAGACAACAAAGCTAATAATGTTCTGTTTCCCTTTATTTTGGGCAGTGAAAACTTTGGAGCTAGTTAGGAATTGTGCTTTTACTTTTTTTTTTTCTTCTTTCTGGTCTCTGTGGTATGAAGTATGTATCCTTTGGAATTCTTCTTCAGAAACATGTCAGCTTGAGGTTTCTTCTATTTCCAGCAAACAAGAAGATAATTGAAACCCTTCCTGAGTTACAGCGATGTTTCCTGCTGGAGAGACTGACAGATCCAGCAAAGCTCACAGAACACTGAAATGCGAAAGAACATTTGCTGTGTTATTCCCTTCATACTTTTAACATATACAACAATTTTCTGGACCAGACTACAGATCCTAAAAGGCAAACAGCAAGAGATACTTGAAAAACAGACAAGAGCAGAAACTTCCTTATTCCTCTGCAGCCTGTGAAAGTGCCAAACCCATCAGTCTGCAGCACAAGATGCCAGCCTGGCTGCTGAGGGGAAAGGAGGGATGCAGATCCAATGGCCATTCACCACCTGGTTTCTCTGCTGACAGTCATTACAGCCACCTGCCAGTTGCGGCAGTAGGTCTGTTTGTGCCAGGAACACCTGCCTGGGGTGAGTGGTGTGGTTATCCCCACTGTGGGGATTGCCTGGCTTTCCAGCTGCTTCTCTGAGAATCTGAGGTCTTCTCTTCTTAGTCCCTTTATGGTGGCACATTCATTTTCCCCTGTATCTGCACCGAACCTTACCACAGCCCAGGCGAACATAATGTAAGGCCCACCTGTGAGACATGGCAACTACAGAAATCTGATAGGATCCTAGGGTACAACAGGTTTTTCTCTGATGTGGTGGGATCCTTAGGGACATCCAGACTTTGTGCTGGTAGCAGCTAGAGCTAGCTGGGCTGAGATTTTTTTCTTCATTGCAAATGGAAATGTTTATATTCCTGTGAAAAAAAAAAAAAAATCTACTAAAAAATATATTGGAAAGTGTTTTCCAGACTCCAGACAGACTCTTCTATCAAAGGGAAAAGCCAGCTTCTGGGTAGGGAATACAGAACTGTCAAATCTGTATCCATGTTATGTCCATTGCACACTCCTCTGAAAAGGAATCTGTTGGCAAGCAGCAGCACAAATTTGCTGCCCCATGGGGTGTCCAGCAGAGAGCAGGGCAGCCAGAACAGCAGTGCTGTGCCGAGAACAGGCGTGGGGCTCTGTGGGAGCTGGCATGGGATGGCTGAGCTCAGCCAGGAGCTCCCACAGCCTGTCCTTGGATGTAGGATGCATCTCTTACATGATCGGACACCTATATTTTTATAAGTGTTGGATGTGGAAACCTTAAACTTATGCAAATTATCAAAATTCTACCTTTGAATTCTCTACCAAATTCATACACAGGCTATCCTAAATACAGGTAAGAGTTCTCTAAGATCATAACATACAAAATATTGTTCACCGTATTTTACATGAATAAAAAAGTGCACTTTTTCTTTTTCCTAATTTCATATTGAAAAAGAAAGATCATCTGAACACCAGGAGGTTTCTGTCTTACACTGGAATTATGTTCAAAGATGTATTCACAAATAAAGCATCATTGCTCAATTCTTTAAGCTGTATTGAGCTCTTTGCAAAACGATTCAAGATTTTGTAGTGCTTCTTTTAAGTTTACGAGACAGAAATTCTCATGAAATATAAACAAGGAAAAATAATATTGCCAAATTACTTGGTTATTTTTACAATAATAAAGATTGTACTCTGCATGTGCTAGGGAGACAAGAGATGTAACTTTCACAGTTTCAGACTAAACACCAAGTCCGTCTTTTTGGCTTCTGTTTAAAAACTCTTGGAAAGAAAAGATTTCATAATTTAAAAACCTCAGACCAGTGTAGAAACAGCTACTGCCTTTTGATTACAAATATAGCACTTGCATTTCCTAAATGTATGTTCTTTTTAGCATAAGTCGTGTTACTAAATGCATAGCCTAATGTGTAGAGATGTGAGTGGATAATACACTAGGAGCAAAATTGAAAATATAACACAAAACATAAAAGAGGGGGACAGGCCTGCACATAATTTATATCCTCAAAAATACATTCCAAATTCTTTTTTTTCTTTTTTTTTTCTTTTTTAATAAAATAGAAGGGGGAAAAGAATGGCAAATTTTCTTTAAATTTTCTTCCAAAAATAGGAAAATAGTTGGAGCTCTTTCTGACAATAATGAAGCAACTTATTAGATGGCGGAAGTAAAGAAGAGAAGCCTCAGCTGTTTCTAAGAAATTTTTGTCCTCAGATCTGTGGAAATCACTCAGTCACTAACATACACATTATACCTGTCCACAGCAGAAGCAAGACAGAGTGTTTTGTGTGATGTGCAGGTGCAGAAACACCATTTCTGTATTTTGAATTACAGGCCAATAATCATGGACCTCAGCGTGAGCTGACAGTTGAAATGGTCCTTGGCACCAGTTAATGCAGTCTCAGGACTAGGATTTAATTCTCATGATTGGTCTTTGTAGTCCAGTTTTTAGTCCTGTAGGATCGCACATTTTGTACATATGAAGCAGAACTGCTCTCTTGGGGATGCCCACCTTTAACCAAGATGGCTCAGGGGTGCAAGGTGTGCATCAAGCAACATCAAGCTGAGCTTTGCAGTTGCTTGCAGGCTTTTTTGGTGGATTCTGCAATCCAGGAGTTTGATAATGTCGTAACACCTTCATGTCTGCACGCTGGCTAGCTAGATATTCTTGCTGAAACAGCTCTAAGTGACAAGCTGTCATCATTGTGACTTCAATACATACTGTTTCCAACCTGTCCTTTGAAGTATCCCCTTTTTACTGACCTGCTGGTTCACAGGTCACACTTTCAAGCATGCATCAGGTAGACAGTACATCATCCTACATGCACCCTTCAAAAAACAGCAACATTCCCATGGAGTGCAGGTGCAGAATGCTGCAAGCACAATGGCTTGGGGTGTAATAGTAGAGCTTAATTTGTTTTACATATGGAAGACTTTATAAATGTACCATACATATTTCCATGCCGTGGTTGGATTTTATGGAAAGACTGCAGAACTAGATAATAAAAAATATAATGCAATTCCTGAGCAATTCACTATAAAACTGAATGTTGGAAAAAACCCTTTGCATAAACAAGAGCACCAATAATGCTCACAGAGTGACAGTAGGAGCATGGAAATCATACAGAAGCAAGAGAAAAAGCCACCTATGTTAAGTCCCAGGAGGAGAAAAACTGCATTTTATCATGAAAAACAAGAGTCATTTCAGCATGCTGTGCATTAGGCAGCACAGTAATACACCATTGTCATTTAGATGCCACTGAAAGAAGTTGTTTCTGTCATCAGAGCGCTGGTTCACCTTCGCTGCACCTCTTTGCCCCCTGCCTTGCCACCTTCAGGTCTAGTAATGAAATCTCATAAAATAGGGCAGACACCATCTCAGACTACAGTGCACAAGATGCTCCCTCTGAATAGAGGCACTGGCATCCATTGAATACATGTAGAGAAACATGCTGCATCCATGGAATACATGTACAGAAAGGTGTTGCATCTATGGAATACATGTACAGAAAGGTGTTGCATCTATGGAGTACATGTACAGAAACGTGTTGCATCCATGGAATGCACTTACAGAAACGTGCTGCATCTATGGAATGCACGTACAGAAATGTGCTGCATCCATGGAATACACATACAGAAACGTGCTGTATCCATGGAATACATGTACAGAAATGTGCTGCATCCATGTAATACATGTACAGAAACACGTTGCATCCATGGAATACATGTACAGAAACATGCTGCATCTATGGAACACACATACAGAAATACTCTGCTTCCCCAGCCTTCTGGCAGGCAGAGCCACTTAGAGGTCTTTAAACGTGTTAATGGTAGTACTTCCTAACTGTCCACTTGTTAGTACTTTAATTTCTCCACTAAATTACTTCACAAACTACACATATGTTATTGGAATTTACACCTTGGTGGAAAGCACGCCTGGGGAGGCCAAGAGAAGCTGTTTATTTACCCTTACTTACCACTGCAATCAGCCTGCTCTTTCCTCATTTTGTCACAAACTTCTCCTCTTTACCTACCTTCTTTGCTGCTTCTCTCACTTGTTTACACCAGGAAGGAGAAAGGCCACCATGAGATTATTAGATTGAAATTGCTCCACCCCATTCAATGTTGCAAGTTGCTGAAGAAAGGACCTTTCTCTGGACTCAGCTGTGTTTATTTTTCGCCACCTGTGGCAGCAGTAAGTGTCTCTCAGATTTATTTTCCACCTCCCTGGCTGTCCTGGAAAGCTCTGCTCCTGTCAGTCATGACCAGAATAATGCTTGGCTTCTTTGGGAGGATAGCAGCGTGGTTACAGGTCGTGGGGCAGCAGAAGATAACTGAGCCTCCAAAGGCCACGAGTGAAGCCCCAAGTAGCAGCGCAGATGGCTGAACATATGAAATCCTAGCCCTCTTTCACAGCTACTGCCCTTCCCTTTATTGGTTCTCACAGATGGGGGACCCAGGACCTCCATGATTCCCCTATCCATTAAAAACAAGCTCTGCACCTGACATTTGCCTTTCTCATGTCTCCGTGAGGCAATTATTTGGGGTTTTCTGAAATGTTTCAGGTGGATCAATATTTTATTCCAAATATTTTATTGCATTATTGTGAAAAGAAAAATGGGTATATTGCTATTAAATGGTTTGTTTTGTATTCCAGGAAAGCTCACTCTCTTTACATGCTTCTAATTAATCTTAGAGTTGCTAACAGGAACATCCCTGGCCTTGCAATAACCATCTCTCAGCAGACCAGCTGCCTCTTTTCTCTTGGACAATGTGGCTCTCACTGCCATTTTCAGTGTCGTTGCTGCCAGACTTTGGGCTTGTAAACATCACTCTGATTTACCCTGTCTCCATAATTTAGTTGCTACTTGTGTATTATTGCAAGTTGTTCCTCTCATACAGAACACCACAAATGGGTCTTACTAATGCTGGATTAAACTTTTTAGCAAATGTGAATTGTAAACCTTCCTGTACATAAGAAGTCAGCTGTGGTGAAAGTCAGGTTTTCCACATGGACATCTCTTAAAATGTATTTTTAAGCTAATGTGGTATTTGTTTCATATGGTTTGGGATGAGAGTTTTCATCTGATACCTTCTGCTTTGTACCATGTAGTAATTCACTTGAGCTACATTTGCTTCAGGGAGTCAAACCATCCATTTTTCGCTCTTGTCCTTCTGACTGAGTGATTTGCCAGATGTGACAAGGAGAACCCAGTAGTGTGTAACTAGCCTGAAAGAAAATCAGATGATCCATTTCTGGTGTAATCTCTCTTTCTATTATTCTGGAGTATTTCAAAAGTGGCATAAAACACACAAAAAACCCACTCCATTTCTATTTGCAAAGCTTTTATGTCATCCCTAACAATGTCCACAACAGATTGATCCCTTGGAAGCTACCTTCCACTTGGGAAATAAGTGGAACAGGTGTGCAAATACTATTGATGGGTAAGTAAACCGCAGGTTTGGAAATCTCACATGTAAGAAAGGAGGGCAGCAGCAAAACATGATGAGGAGAATGGCCAAAAGCAAATTTGAGTGAGGTTTTTCAAGGCCCTGGTCCAGCACAAGTCTGCAGCTGTGCCGTGAAGAAACAGTGCCTCCCTACCTGCCATCAGAACTAGAGCCCAAAAGGCCTCAAAATGGGACAAGTCAGGGAAGCATTTGAGCTGGAGGACAACGTTCCTGGATGAATTTGTTTTAGAAAGAACTGTTCCTTGACTTCCCTCACCCTGGAGCATTACATGCCCCAGTGGCAGCAAAAGAGATGAAGTGGAAACGAGGATTGTGCACCCTCCTGATAGCTGTGTGGATTTATCCTAATGTAAATGATGGCACAAACCAGTAATTGGCCTGAATTTTTTGAAATTCCTTCTCTTCTTTTGTAAAATTTGATACCAGACAGAGAGAAGACAGATAGATAAACATACACATAATTCTGGATATGCACACATAAAATTATATTAAGGTTATAGACCTCAAAAATTCAGATATCTTAATTGTGTAATACTTAATCCTTAACTCATCCTAGTCCTGAAAAACAGGTGCCAATCTTCAGCTCAAAATTCCTTTTTTGCCTACTCATCTTGTGCAACTACTGGAATCTCTGTAGACTCAGTTTTCCATAACTAATTTTACATAATATGAAACTTCTGTGTTCTCTCGCTTTTCTTTGAGCTTAGTGCCAGTTAATAAATTACAGCAGTGAGGACCTAACTTAAGACCTCAAAATATTGCTTTCATATTCTGCTCATATGAATGATTCTGAAATCAATAGCAAGCATCAGTCTTACTGGTGGAACCCACTCCTTCTGGTCTGTGACCGCACTTGCAGCAGGACGGGATAGCTGCAGAGAGCCCAGAGCGCAGCAGCAGCCGGGAGGGGAAGCTGGAGGGGAAGCTGAAGCCAGCTCAGGTGCCAGCAGCAGTGTCAGTGTGTCATTGTCCTCAGACAAACCAGTGTGCCAAGCAAGGGACTGTGTGCAGCAGGAGCAGAGCTGCATCCCAGCCTGTGCAGCTGCTCAGGCAGGACTCGCTATGAGCAGGAACTCTGACATCTGAGCTCACCTTTTGCTTGCATTCTACCAGTTTGAGACATCCAGATTGCTTAACTTGGCCACTCAGTTCTCAATATTTTGGCATACTTTATATCATCCATAAATTTTATTCACAATGCTTTTTAATTTTGCTTTTTCACAATATTTCATAGTACTGACCTGTAGCTCATCTCTGCAAAATCCCATTGAAATACTTCCGTTCACTGATACATCATCCATGACACCACTTTGATATATACCAGCTACCAAGTGTCTAAATCTATTTAATTTACACTTCATCAATATTAGATAGTGTTGACTTCTAATCACAATAACAGGCAGTTCAGTGCTTTATAAAGGCAGTTTCTATGGTATGTAAACAATTTCTTTAATGAAGCAAACTTATCAGAGGAATGAAACCAGATCCATAAGCCATAAACACTGGTTGACTCATATTCGCATCTTTTGAATAGTAAATAATTAAATCCCATATCAGCATTCTGATGTTAATCCTGCTGCCTATCCTGGTTGGTCTAATAGCTTCAGTTATTGTGCCTGCCCTTTTCAGCTACTTGTATTACCATAACACACGCCCTCCTGCCTGGAGTCCCTTTGCCATCAGATAGATCACTCAAGGTTTTTATTTGAATCATATGATATTAATAGATTCATCCAGTAATAATGAAAAGCATAGGCTTGTCCATATTCTTCACAAAGTCTTTTCCTGAATAGCTGTTTTATTATTTTAATAGCACCATGGAAGGCAGAAATTGCTGTGGCTTTAGCACATACAAAAATTCTAATGTAGCTTGACTATTTAAAATCATAGACACAGAAATATTTTATTCAAGATACAGTAGTGTAAGTATTAATACCTGGTTTTACAAACAGCCTCACTCAATTTCAAAATGGATGGAAAATAAATACTGTAAAGTATGTGATGTACAAACAGTGACAACAAAACTAAATCTTTTTTCTAAGTTGTTTTTTTGCCATAACCACAAAAGCACAATTATGCAAAGAGTCTGAATTCCAGCTTAATATACACAACCAAGAGAAAAGAAGCTCTTAGAGTGACAGGCAGAAAGTTAATTCCTCCCATCTGTAGTCATGCAACTCCACAGCAGTGTTAGAAAACAATTCACTATGTTAGCACCTCATTTTCAGCTGCCATTTAAAAACAACGAGTCCATTTAGTCTACCTGAGCCCCAGTTAAGTCAGACGAATTCAGCTTGCTTTGGAAAGATCCTCTGAACATTTTTCTTTAAGGGCACTGGAAGCCCAAGAAGAAAAAGTTCAAAACATCTGAAAAATGTTTCTGTCATTTGCTTTTCACTGAAGAGAGATGCAATGGTTAAAATTTAGCCACATCATATTTTGGTATCAGCCATAGCATTTTGGATTAACTGCAACCTATTCAAAATCTGGTATTTTCAATTAACTGGAGCTTATTCACATCTGGTGAGCTAGCAAACAGAGCAGGAGAGTGTTACAGCAGCTTAGCAGAAGCCTGCCATGAATACACATTTGGACAGCCTGGGAGAGCATCAGTGTCATTCTGGGAATGTTCCTTGCATGGTAAAAGAAAAACATCAAAGACATAACTGATTTAAAACTGCCTCCAAGAGTGCAATCTGCAGTGACAGGAAATGGAAAAATTAGTCTCAAAGGCACTGTGAAGAAAGCGCTAATCCAGCATGATAGTGGGTTGCACATACAGCTTATGTTTTGTCAAAAAGACTCACAAAAGCAGACTAACATGCTTTTTTTGCCTGAAATTCAGAAATAAGTCTTCAGGGCAGCTCAGAAACTGCAAGGAACCAAACCAAGTTTGGAAGTGTCAGCTCAGAAAGGAAGCCTTGTCATCTGCATGGTACATCCAATATTTTAAAGGGCTACTGTAACCTAGATACCAGCATTTAAAAAACAACAAAAGACTAATAAGGGCTGAAAATGGAACCCTGAAGAGCTATGAGAAGAAAAAAGGGTTGAGCAGAATAACTATCGGTGAGCTCTACCTGAGACTACTCCAAACGTGCCAAAATAATACTCATGGTAACCCAGCAGTGTCTTTCCAAAATTGACATTGCCTTGGTGTGGTTGAGGGAATCAAAAGCTTCCAATAAACACAGGGGAAGAATAAGGACACAACTTTGATCCCAAGGTAGGCTGAGGACTATTATAGTTCATGGAATTACAATGCATGAGTCCCACGCCTAAGGCACAAATGCAAATTCTCAAGGAATATATGTTATTAAGGTTTAATTGGAAGAATTAATTGACAGAGGGTTTTGCAGTAGGAAAATCTATTTATAGGATGTGTTTTTGTAAACCATGGAAACAAACCTTTAAGTTCCTTTAGCAGTTTTTAAGCTGAACAATCTATCTGCTAAAATGTGTTTTGGGGAAACAGTTTAAGTATTCAGGGCCAATATACAGAGTAAATTTCTTGTTACAGTCTGAATCCAATCACTACAAAGAGCCCTCTAAGAGCAGTTCAGTGCAATATATCATGCTGTTTACTCTTTAGCATTTGAATATTGCTCCACAAAAATTAATTTCCTATAGGGAAGACAGGACATTGGTTACACTCCAACTTAACTTGGCTCCACATTTCTGGGGCATTCCCCTTTGTCCGAGGCCAACCAGAGATTAAGTCCTTGACGAAGCTGAAGGAGACTCACTTCACCAAATTGCATGTGCTTCAATGAGCCCTTCCAGCCTCCAGGGATTGTGAGAATGGTGCAAAAGAGCTGTACTAAGACTGAATTTTTGATCTACTATTCCTTGTTGATTCACATGACCTATTCCTATAGAAACTAAATATGTGTACACACACAGTCAATTCTTGTACTCCTGTTATGTTTTGGAGGTATCAACATGGAAAGCAACAACCAAAAGTTTTGGGAGGAAAACTGATTTTCATGTATATTTCCTTGTGACTTAGGTACTTCTAGCTCACCAGACAAACTGTGGGTCTGGGGCATTTTTAGCTATGTCTTGGATTTGTCTGCTGAATTTATAATCACTCTTAGGTTTCCCATGTGTCCAAAAGATCATTCCCAACAGCTGCAGTACTTGGCCCAGGGGGCCTGTGTGGGGTTGACCACATCAAGAAACTGTGAGGAAGGAAAAGAGCATATGCTACAAGATTGGCAGTGGTTGAGGAGGAAGTGTGCATTTGGGATGCAGACAGCCTGGAAAAGCCAAGGGGATCATCCTTACTTCCTGCTGAGAGTCAGTCTGTGCCAGTGATGGGGGCACACACAGTCACAGTCTGAATGGCAGAGGGGGCAGATGGGTTAAGGGACGTAGGGCATGGACACTGGACCACATCTTGCATGTCATTCCATTTGGAAAATCCAAGGCAGCCAAAGAAGGAACATCAAATAGAACCACTAAATGCATGTGTGACTACTAAATGGCCTAGGTAGACAGCTTTCATGTTTAAAAAAAAAAAATCTGAACAAAGCCAAATCTTTGCACATGTGCTGAGCAACACTGGAAAATTTCTTCATTATTTAGATCTCTTGAGCAAATGGGTAGCTAGCAATGTCTCCAGTCATAAAAAAGTCAGAGGACACAAGAGTTAATACTAAAAGAAAGACAAAATTCCCTGGTTTCCACCAGCAAATCTGCACCTATGATCAGAATGTCTTTTTTTTATATCCTGAAGCAAGAAAAGGAAACTAAAAGTTATTGAGAGCAAATTATACAATAGATATGCTTTTCAACAGCACTGCCCTTGCAGCTGTCAGGGCAGAGATGTTGTTCTTTGCATTTAAAACCAACCCTTTTTCTCACAGTACAAATAATATAAAACTCTGGGCCACGGTGCAAACAAAGCCAAGCATATTTTGGTCTGACTCATGTTTAGTCAGGTTTTTTCTAGTCGAACTGAATGGCAGTAAAGTCCAAGTCTGCTAATTGTTTCAGGCAATCTTCTCAAGATTAGCGGCTGTGTTTTACCTGTTATTCACCTAAACCAAGCACAGATCTTAATTTCCTGACCTTTTAAAAGAAGTTCTTACATGAATCTAATGTTGGGGCATTTAACATTGCATTACATAGAAAGTGTTGCCTGAACATGATATTGTACTAGATCTTCAGACAATGAAAACATTATGAAACCTTCATAGGCATCATTCCCACCAGAAAATATTTTCCATATTAAATGTTGCCATATTTTTACTCTGAAGTCCAATCAAAGTTTTTAACAAAAAGTAAATATAAGTGTATTTTCCAAACAGTTTATAAGAATGGGCAGGTGTGTTACGCATATAATGCTCCAAAGCAAAATGTGACACAAATCTTTATATTTTGATTATTGTTCCCAACACTGTACTTAGAAAAAGCATTCCACCACCACAAAATTGAGAGGAAATCAATTTAGCTGGGGAGAACTTTTGAGATCACAAGGGCCAAAGATATTAAAACAGGCAGAGACATAAACAGGTATAATTAGTACATAAATATTGGTCTATTGCCATTTTTAGACCAGCATAATCAACTTTAAAGAATCTTAATCAGCATAACTGAAGTGTTGTGCAACAAAATAGAAAGTCAACTGCTGCTCAGGCTGTCCAAAAACGTCTCCGCCACCTCATTGGTCCCATACCCTGAATTTGCTTACATTCCTGTGTGCATCCACAGACTGGATTTAGATTACAGAACTGCATGTCAAGAGTGTCTTCAGTCACCTTTAAGCCTTTAAACCTGCCCTCAGCCACACTGAGTCCTTTTTGCCTCTTCATAGGCAAAAAGCTCCAGTGATGCAGCCAAGAAACAGAGGAACCAACTGTGCTCTAGTTCAGTGCATTATTTCTGTTGCTGACTCCAAAGTAAGCATTTGAAGAGAATTGGAATATGTGAGGGCTAAATAGCACAAACAGTGGCAACAGCAGGACATCTAAAACACTGTTGCTTCTACATTTACTAAGAGCCCTCCGTTCCTGATAATTGTTCCTGGTCCTCAAAAAGTGCTCTCAGGACAGTCCTCAGAACCTGTTCCAGTAAAGCACTGAAACAAGTCGCCCACAGAGGTGGCGGATGCCTGATCCTTGAAAGCATTCAGCATTAGGTTGGATGGGTGTAGGATTGCCGTCTGTGGTGTTTTGGTCGGTTTGTTTCAGATGGTCAGGACGGAGACGAGAGATCTCTGGAGTCAGGTCTTAGAGCATGAGGTTTATTGTGAAAGGGCATGGGTGTAGGAGACCTGCTGGGAGCTGCCAGACGCAGCTCAGAGCAGGTCAGAGAGGTAAGAGAGAGAGAGAGAAGAGAAGTACAGAATAGACTGCCGTGGTTGCCATTTACAATACAATAAATCATCTTCTGTGCTGAATATTCTAATTTTCACTAACCAATCTAGAACAAGCTACAAATCCTACAACATTTACATACAGCCTATGAGAGTCGTTGCATTACCATACGGCGTTATATTTTAAACCCTAAAAACTGCTTTTAGGACCCTCTGCTAAGTTGGTAGAGTCTGCTCTGACCCTTGGACCTGTCTGCAAGCAGAGGGTATTGTTTAATCAAAAGGGGATTACCTTCAGCCAGCCATACCATTGTTTTCCAGTTGTTCACTAACTGGGATTTGGTATCTCAAAGCTTGTCTTCCTTTCAATCTCGCTTATAGTTTCCATATTCTCAGCATCTTTTGCCAGGTAATAATATTTATAGGGCTTTCCTATTTCATCCTCCCCCACAGATGGGACTCTGAGCAGCATGGTCTAGTTGAAGATGTCCCTGCTCATTGTTGGGGTGTTGGACTAGATGTCCTTTAAAAGATCCCTTCCAACTATTCTATGATTCTATGAACATGCAAAGATGAATGTAGGAGTTAAATTTTTAATAGAAGTAGCCGTCTTTGGTAAACACCTGAGTCAAGATACTGTTTTCTTTAGTTTACATGGCTTTTTCACCCCATTAATTTAACATGAGAACTGTGCCTTTCATTAAAATGTAACTTTAAAGATTTTCAGCAGGTGGGATAATGTGCATACATTTGATTTAACTAATTACTCTATGTTTTTAAGGAGACACTGTAGGTATACTTTTGCTAAGTAAATCTGAAATACCAGTAACACAAAATAGCAATAGCAGAGGTGGATCACTTAATAGAAATATTAAATCTTTCTTAAGTAATGCTAGCAAATTTCAGTCACCGAGAGGGAAAAAACTTTCATATATAATAGTACTTTTCTACTGTAACATAACCTCGAGAAAATAGGGAAAATGCATTAGTAATTTAAAAAT
Source organism: Origma solitaria (assembly GCA_013397895.1). Lineage (NCBI taxonomy): Eukaryota > Metazoa > Chordata > Aves > Passeriformes > Acanthizidae > Origma > Origma solitaria. Next base: position 807,259 of record VZRL01005690.1, read on the forward strand.
AATATTAAGGAATGGCTCATTTCAATTGTCTGAAAAGGCACTCCATCTTCCCTGCTGCATTCAATTTTCACCAATGCACAAATGTAACACACTGAAAAAGTTATGAAGACTAAACTTTACTTTCAGTGTTGATTCTTTCAGGAAGGACATGAATTAAATAGATTATGGAGAGGAATTTTACCATTTTCTGTGCGTGAGATGGAATTTTTTTTGTCCCTTTTATGCACTAGTATATTATGAGTTCCTTTTTTTTAAAGGATACATACATATATACATATACACACAGATTTATATATGTAGTATCCATGGTTTCACAATATTTTCCCTTCTCTACCTCATATGGAAGAGAAACTATGAGACACAGTTTGCTAAACAGGGCAGAGGATTCAGCCATGGGACATAAAAGAAAATTGCCAACAGTTACCAAAGTTTCAGCTTTTTAACCTATCTCCAGCAGAGGGAATGCCGCAGAAGATGAGGACAGGTGAGGACAATGTGGCTGAACCAATTTGCTACATTAATCAGACATACTGACTGCCATCTGAGGGAGGCTGAATGACAGACCTTCATAGCAAGACAACACCGACTTTCTCACACGACTCAAGAAAACAAATTTCAAACTGGCAAGAACTTGAGGGTATTTGCACTGCTTCAAAAATGAGGAACATAAAAGGAGTAGCTGTTGCCATTTTTGTAAACTAAAGGTACCAGAAGATACTAAACATAGTTAACCCTTTTTCCAACTCCACCATCTTATCCTGGATTTCTTTAAAGCTTTTCTCCACCCTAGTCCATGAAGATGAATGCAGGCAACATGAAATCAGACAAAACCTCAGGTTACATCCCTGGTGGTTGCAGAATGGTAGAGGTGTGCACATTTGAAGAGTTGGAGGCAAGGCACTGTTGGCATTACCATCATGTGGATGCCAATGTTGCCAGCAATGTATAGTTGGATTGCACCACATCCCATCACATCTGCATGATAAGAGTGAGCAACTTTTGTAAGAGTATAACCTGCACAAACAAGGATCTATTTATTAGTCATCTTATAAAAAATATAAGCAGTTGCAGTTAGAGACAGAAATCCAAGTACATAAACACTTGAGAATTTGATGAGCAATCAAGTACTAATACAGAAGGGGTTTCCCTCCACCCAAAATCGTTACATGCTGTGGGTCGTGTTGTAATAATACCATAGCACAGAGTTTTAGAATGATGCTTCTTTAAGTTATTTCTGCGGTGAGAGGACTGCTAATTCCTGTCAGACATCCTGAGTCTTATTGCTTTTGTAGTCAGAAGTCAATCAGAGTTTACTCAACAAATTAGTAGTTAATTTTAACTGTCTTTTTTTGCAAGTTTGGGGTCAGCAAACAGATGTAATTTTATTTGCTTCCACAGATTGCTTTCACTTTTGTTATGCTTCAATAAAATGTCTAGGTACAGCTTTGGATGTTTGCTCAGTTGTAATGAATTAAGTGATTGAACACAGGATTTTAGTAAATCTATTGAAAGAACAGCAGAAAACTTCATAGTGGTGCAGTCAGACCCCACTAACTCCTAACAAAAAGGCACCCTAAACATTTTTTGTCCAAGTTGATACCTGTGAACACCACAATGCATCTTTAAAGAACTAAAAACCAACCCCAAAACCAAGCTTTCAAACAGGCTACATCAACAGCAGTAGCATTTGCCGCCTGGTGTTTCCCTCATTTCTTCCCTCTTTTTCTATGTCTTCCTGTGCATTTGACAAGCCAAACCAAGAGGATGACCTCCTTGGCTGACATGCTTCCCTGAGCTGCCTAAGGCCAGAGAATCCCTAGCAAATCCATTACCTGACTGGTGAGAAAGTTACAGCAACAGAGAAGTCACGGAAGTAAAACTACAGAATGGAGAAATGGTATGGTAGTATTCATTGTGACTACATTTCTTGCCTTGCACATTTCATTTCATGCAAGCCATCTCATTACTTCAAAATTTGTTGAACTGCAAATAAACCTGCTTGCTAGTAAATGATATAAAATATGATCCATAGCAGGAATATTATGTTATGTTAATAAGGCACAGGATGTAATTCATCTCAGAAGGAAAGCAGATGCCACCAAATGGGAAGATTCAATCTTGTCTCAGCCTTAGGAATGCCACCTCCTGAGCTCAGTAATCCAGTGGTTTGAGAGTATCCTTTCCTATTTTAGGATTATAAAGCATAAGACACTCAGATGTGAACCTCAGCAATAATATGAAACTGCCAAATGCTAAAATGACTGAGCTGAAATTCATGGGGAAAAAGGTCAATTAAAGGACCGCACACCTATTAAGAGATCATATTTGACCTATTTCTAGATCTTCTCCCAGATGTCAATAAAACCAAAGCTACATTTCTTCCCAGTTGCCCATTGACATTTGATGCTGAAAAAAAGATTATAGAGGATTGAACTGACCAAGCAAACTCACTCAGCGTTGCCATGCTTGCGATAATTATACAAAAGTATGTCACAACATCACTATAGGTGAGAAGTGCTCTGAATGAATGACACCTACAGAGATAATGGAAATTTGCAGAAACCACTTGAAACACTTATGCTAGAGATAAATAGCTGCACAACTTCTTACTTCAAGTCCTACTAGATATATTTCTATTCAGTCACTTCTGTGGCTTTTTTACTATGAATACTTAGATATAGGTATCCACAATATCATCATAGCATACCAATGTCTAAATTAAATGTATGCTGAGGACTCCATAGCTGACTTTCTCGGTAGAGCTACACTGTTACTGCCAATTGCTTTAAACACACTATAAAAGTTCAGTAGAAATTAAGCCTTACTATGACAGAAATGTAAGATATGTCCTTGAAAATGTTAACTGTAATTATTTCCAGTTTGTGGTTCACCAGTTTCTGCAACCTTTGTAGAGTAAGTACTCCATTAACTGCTTTGGTACAGACTGCATTTGCTCAGACCTCAAGCTCAGCAGGAGAGCAGAATAGGATTCTTAAGTGATTTTTTCAGTCTATATCTAAATACAGCTTTTTTCCACCTGGAAATATAAATGACACAAGGTTTCTGAAGTGGTACAATTATAACTTCTTACATGTAGTTCACACATATATAACTTCACACATGTGGTTTGCTTTATAACACATTTTAAAGATTTTTTTTTAACATTTTATGCAGTTATGAATATTCTTCATTTCAGCTTTTAAAAGATTCTAGCCTAGGATCTTCGCATTTAAATTTCCACCTCATCTTGTACAATTACAGTACCAAAGCTGCACAATTTCCCTACATCAGCCATAGAATGAAACAAAACAACTCAAGTGCTGCAAGTATCCCTTTGCAAACAGCTTGATAGCTCTACACACTGGTTGAAAGTTACTAGAGCACAGTTTATTTTTAGGACAATTTCAGTCTTCCTTGTTGGATTTCCATTTATTACAGTCAAAAGAATACAATTCTGATCACTGCAACTAATTAGCAACTTATAGTTAACAGAAAAAGAAAGGCTGAAAGACAGACGTTATTAACTTTATTTACATGACTAGGGCAGGAAAGAATTATCTAATGCTTCATCCATTTTCCATTAAGGCCTAATTTAAGACGTTGACTCATAAATACATTTTAGGAGAACAATTTACAAGTAGAAATGAGTCTTCAAGTGCTTCAAAAATAAGTCAATTGCAACAACAAATTACTGAATACCCGAAGGATGTCTAATTCCCTTGTTTGCCACCACCCACCATTGCAATTCATACACAGGGGGATAACACAGATGCATTACATACAATACTGCATCTGTGATTTGGTTTTTTCTGTGTTTACAAAGTTATATTCATTCATATAAAACTAATAGACAACCTCACAGATGGATGACGTACAAAAGTGGATTATTTCAGCAGAATGTAGACACAATGTTTTCCTAAATGACACCACCAAACCCCAGCCCTAATTCTGAAGGTACATTAAGGACAGCTCTCACCCACTCAATGACAGCTCTCAGTTCCCTTCAATGCCTCAGCTTTTCCTAATTTAGTATTAAAGGGTGCCCAAAACATTGCACTGTCTTGATTGGTTTTAAGCTTGAACACAAATAGGAGAAAAATGAAAAAAGGCCTTGCACACTGAAATATCCTGAAGATGCTACTTTTTATGATCTGCCAGAACACACAAATGTAGGCAAAATGTGGATTAAAGACTCACCTCAGTTTAGCCTCTGGCCTGAGTATTCAAGCAAAACCCAGCAGGGAACTGAATAAGCATATTGAGGAAAATTAACTTTAAATTTTCTATAGGGGGCCAAGCATGAGTGCAGACTGTTTAAGTGTTTGACAAGCAGAGTGTCCTCTTTCATTGTTTAACTTAGGGGGGAAAAAGATGCTTAGGATGTCATACACCCAGATATTTGGCAATTTGAAATTAAGATAGGTGATTCTGACTCTGGAGAAGTCTGAATTACACTGCGTTATCAATTTGCATGAAGAGAAATTGCAAAATGTCATCGCCAGACCAGAGGGCAGGACAACATTCTTCACTCAAAAAAGAAAACATGTCAACTTCTGAAATGTTAATATCTAAACAATCTTGTACATTGATTTTTGCAGCTACAAGGAAAGCTGTGTACCCTCCATAAATCAAACAGCAAAGTTTTAACCCTTACTCAAGCATCTGTGATTTTTTTTAGATAGTAGATGGGTTAAGCAAGTTCTTCGCATAGATTTCCAATTTATTTAAACGTATCCCAATTAAGATGTCTAAATTTGAACAAAGTTTATGATCCTTAGCCTCCTTCTCAGGTAGTGAGATGAAAACAAAGCATGTGGAAAACCAAAAAATAATCAGGGACTTACTCCTACCTCTCTCAAGTCATAATTTTAAATTACTTACATTTAAAACTTTAGCGACAGGTTCTTTTTAATGCTCAAAAGGGTAAAAAGTATGCATACCTTCTACCTGCCTAGCCAAAATGATATTAATAATCTTGTATTTAATGCTGTACTTCTTTACTGCTATGCTTCCATCATACTTAATAAACAATATTGAAAATGCATCAAGTAACACTCCAGAGACTCAGCAAAAAAAAGACTTGCATAGTAGGGGTTATTTTCTCATAAAGCTGGAGAGGACCTCAGCTCTGCCCAGAGACACTTCAGAATATTCTTCCCATACAAGGAGAAAGCCTAAAATGGCTTTATGTATTTCAGTTATCGGTGGATACACATACATCCATATCTGTGTCTGTGGCTGTGTCTAAACATAGAAAGATACACATTTAGTCTGCATATGTAATATGTGGTAATATACATACACCTCATGGATTTGTGTACATATCACATACATTCTCACAAACACTTGGCATTTTAATGCCATCTCTTATGGCTCACCACGGTGCATAACTTTCTTAACCATTTGATTTCTTCACACATGAAGAAAAGTGTGAAAGTAACTTACCATCAAAATGATCTCCTGGAAAAATAATCTTTTCGTTGTAAAGAAAGTGTGTAGAAGATCACCCTTTTCCCATATTCTTGCTTCTCCAAAGCTCTGCACATTCCCTCTACCCCAAGTTTCTTCCTAATTTTGCTGAGGATTTCAAAAGTAGATTTCTGTTCCAAAGTGAGATTATGCTACAGCACTTCACTGCTCAGCAAGTACTAGTGACCATCCTGCTTACCAAACTTCCTTGTCTCAATTTTCCCTCCTTTGACCAGCTTCATTTGGTGTGATCAATGCAATCAGTATTATCTTGCTTCATCATCACTGCCACTCTCACCATACAAGTTGGTTTTTTTTCCTTTCCTGTCTGCCAGCACCTTTTGCCTCCCCACCTTCAGCTATTGCCCTTAGCTTAAAAGTTGTTTCCCCCCAAAGTGCTCATACAGCTTTCAAACTCGTTTCCTTTCCGTGGCATTCACTCTCAGATCTAGCTGTTGGTAGTTCCTCAATGACCAGACCTTGCCCTTCCCTTCAAGCCGTTCTCTCCACCAGCTCTCCTGTTCTGCCATCCCTGTCCCATGGGGGATGCAGTATTGCATGCACTGACTGCAGCTTCCACGCCTGGTTTCCCAGGGTTTAATAAATTTGGCACCTTGTGATACACAAGTCACCTTGAGAAAGGCATCTGCCATGTAGGTACTTAACCCTGAGCTCTTTCCACCCCGAAGTCGTGGCCCTGAATCCTCAGCTCTGTAGTTGCAAATAATTTCCCCTCCCTGCTTAACAATTAAGAGACTGCATTGCTAATGTTTGTGGAAGAGTGCTGCCTCTCCAGTGATGAAACTGGTTGGGAACAAAGGACATACTTCATCACCAGACAAGAAAAACAATGGATGTGCTGTTGTCCCCCCTGTGTACTCCTTACCACTTCCACGTGCCCACCTTAAAGTTTTACTTCATTTTGCTAAAACTGTTAGGTTTACTTTTCTTACTGGTAGGTTTGCTATTCTTACTAATTTGTAACTAATTAAAATGGTTTTATGAAATATTTCTGGCAAATACACCCACATCTCCCATGACATCACTGCACAGCCAGGCTTGCAAAGCACAGAAGTGTATGGGGAGAGGCAGGTCTGATGCAAAATTCATTGATGGCTACTCTCATTTGTTCTAATGGACTTATGTTCAAGATTATTTGGCTCATTAGAACATGTGAGAATCTGCCACAGTATCCCTAATCTTTGTTAGCAGATGTCTGTCTTTGGACCATATGTTGGGTGTAATCACTTTCAGTCGCCATTTCTACTGTGTGGTGAGCAATTTGGCAACTACTTCCTCTCATCTGAGAGGCATCTGGCACAGACAAAAGAAAGCCCTGTGGATTTTTCGAGCAAAGAGAAAGATATTGAAAACAAATTATGAATATCAAAGTATATCTGGAATGGGCAGATAGTGCTTCCACAGCTATTTGCATGTTAGTCTTCAATTATTCAGTTTTCTGTATGCATAAAATTCATTTATTATAGAAAATTCATAATATACAGAAACATCGAGATGTGTGAGTGAACAGAAAGTAAAAAACAATTTAATCAGATCATGATATTCATTAAAGCTATCGTACTCATGTTGTTCCGGGATTCAAGACTTCCCCCACCTGCCATACTGTGGCGTTGCACTGCATGCCACAATTTTGCACTTCACTATCACCACAGTGTGTTGGTCTTTCTGTATCTCCTCTTTATCTTCTGTATCATAATATCATATCTATTATGAGTACAAAAAAAGTAAATTTTGTGAAGAATTAGCAATTAATGCTATGGAATCAAGTCAACACTGTGAAGTGTTAAATGTTTGTGATGAAATACAAGAGGACAGTGAAACTGCTTATAAATATTCCTCACAATCACTTTTGACACTTTTCAAATATTTCTCAGAATTTAGAGTTACATTTCTTTCAGTTTTGACTAACTCCTTTGATAGATGGACATAAACTAAACACAGTGTTATTCACACTGCTTCCTTCTGCTTGGTTCTCATGTTCCACGTCAGGTGTTACCATTGCTATTGCTCTAAAAAAGCACTGATATTTCATCCACCAATGAGTAGTAGCAATTTGTCCTTTAAAGTTTCTTTTTTGATTTAAAGTGCTTTGTTGCTAGAGGAATGTTTCTTTCAGACACAATATACAAATGCATTTTGATGCCCTATAAGGCAAAGCTCCAATTTATAGCAGTTTAAATAAATCTTCCATTTCTCCCATGCAATAAAAACCTGCTATGCTACTGGAATAGCTGTGAGTACCTTAGGGACTTCTGCCAACTCAGCTGTGCCAGTGACACGACCTATTCATGCACCTCTTTGACCAATATGATTATTGTTATGAAAGAAATATGGTCTGTGGGAACAACTTCTGCTTAAGAGTTTAATTTCCTGATTGAGGCTCAGATTCAGATTTCCAAGCACAGTGACACAAATCCAGTATAATATCAAAGACAAGGATGATTCCAAATCCCATGTCTGTAGAGGAAAGTTGTTTGATAGATTGCACACAAATAAAAATGAGAGCAGATTCTGAACTGCTGATGAGACAGCACCACAAAGATTCACTTGCTCAAAACCTCACAAATTGCAGGCAGACTTTACTCAGCATGTGCAAAGGTGGCAGACATATGCCAACATTTAGAACAAACACACTCACAGATGTTTTAATCAAATTTTGGTTCAAATATAATTTAAAGAAGCTTAAGAATTCTCAACGTCATTAATTGTTCAGTTCTGTGTGTACAGCACGGATGGGAGGAAAGAGACACAGGCTGATGAGGGCATATTAGGGAAAGCATCCCAGGGGCTTGTTTCCTTAGCAATTTACAAAGCAAATGAAGGTAATGTGAAACTTCAAACCTTACAATATCTGCTTTATTAGACTTTAGTTTCTTGTTTCTCTTTTCTCATTAGAAAACTCTTTTAAACACTAAAGCCTCTATATAGCTCCTTCACCTCTTTCAAATCCCTTTCTCTAAACTCTAAGGCATGTACTAGACTTCAAGCTTGGTACATGAATTAGTTCCTTGTGATACTGTCCCACAGAGGGTATTTTACTGATCTAGTAAAACCACAATGAAATTACTGTACACAGCTTAATACTGAAGCCAAATTATTGATTTTTAGGGCTTCATTTCCAACCCTAAAGTAGCAGCATGCTTGAAATCCATGCAACTATATGTGTCTTTGGCAAAGAACCAGCCAGCCACAGCGACATACTGCTCAAGCATTACATTTTCTCCACTGTTCCAAGAGCCAGGAAATGATGTGTGCCTGTGAGTACGTATAGTGCAGATGCCACTCAATCATACTCCACCTCTCTAATTATTTTTATTTAACTGTTGTTTTTTTAACATTGAGATGGCAGGACAGTAAGAAGGATGATAGTGCCTCAGTGGGGACATGGCAAAAAAGGTAATTTAGCACTATAATGTGATGTTAGTCCCAAAGTGTCATTTCACTAGGTTGAGGAGCTTGGGAGGAAACTGCAATATCTAATACAGCAAATAACACAACCCAACTGCTCTTTTCTATGCTACAGCATTAATTTCTACATTTACCTTGGTTCAATATAAGAAAACGTTTGAGATTTAACCTGTGAATATCTGTTCACGAGAGATTTTATACCGTAGTGACTGGATCCATGACTGATCCAAAATTTGTCTTAATTTCAATAAACTTGAAATTAAAGTGCAATAGATCATTCATATAACTAATTGGCGGGAAATTTTGTAATATACTATTAGAGGAAGATTTCAGTGTTCACATATAATATAAAGCATTCAGAAAACTTAAAATAATAAAGCACAAACAATGCATAGTAAAGAAAAGGCCAAGAATTCACACCCCATCCTGAAATGTATTCCTAAAGGAATAGATTAAGCACTATATGAAACTGAACTACTTACTTGCCTTTTCTTTTAACCCTCTGTAAACAACAGAATATGAGAAGAGAAACAATTGGTGGCAAAGTGTGTAATATGAAGTTAAACAGAAGAAACAAAGGAAAGTGAAAAAAATGGACAACCGTTGGACTTCCATGCAACTTGGAGCTCTAATGTAATTTTCTTAATTTCATTTTCTTATTCACTTAAATCCTCTTATTTCCAGGAAACCATTGCAAAGCATTTGATTGGACATTTTTCCAATCAGTCTTTTACTCACGACAACATATTAATGTCCCTAAGGAGACTTAGTTTTTATATGAGAACAAGTTTTGAACCTGAATGGATTAATAGAAAACGTGTCAATTCATACAACAATGACATGCACATATCAGACAATGTCCTCCACCTTCTTGCTGCCTAGACACAGATCAGCCACTGTTGCTTGTCAGTGTCATGAAACAAGCAGCGGAATTACCGATACGGTACTCAAGATACAGAATAAATGAAGAATATAAAATGAATGCATAAAGAGTGTTTCACAGATATTCACGAGAGCAGAAACAAAAAGCTAGCAAAAGAGGACATTTTGCAAAATTTTCACTGGTAGCAAAACAAACTGTCCTGTAATTAGGGTGTACAGACTACGAGACAGGCCTTCAGGGCATTCATCTAATTATTATGATGGTTGATGGTTCAGAATGTCACTTGGTCTCTTCTGCTTATAGAAGAGCTTACCCTCAAAAAAAGTTAAAACACCTGAATCAAGTTTATACAGAATTGTGGGAGCTGTAATGACTTACCATGGGAGGAAGCAGGAAGGTATGCTAACTATTATCTTCTATCAAATCTCTCATGTTTAGTGCATCTGTTTGTTAAGACATGACCTTTTTTGTCTTCTAAATACAAGAGCTGTCTGCAAATATCTAAAAATACTCTTCATAATACACATCACACGGTGTATTATGATCTTAAATATTACCCCCTTCTCTGATTCTAGAGCCTGTGTTGTTATTTCAGTCCGATGGTTACCTCTCCATAGGTGAGGAAAAGATTAAGGGAAGCTGAAGTCGTATCTCAAACACTTGTTCTCCCACTCTCATTCATAACATGTACAAACCAAAGCAAAGTGGATTTTGAATCTGAAAACTCCCACATATAATTTTCCAATTAAGACTGAGAGTCAGACATTCTGAAATTATCACCAGTTCAAAGCTTCCTTTAGTTTATAGTGTTTGCAACATTTCTTCATTATTTATAAGGAAATCAACTGAATAACAGCTATCTAAAATTGGTAAAGGTAATCTGCTTTTGATAGAAAATCAGAAAGCAGTAGACTGTGTTCCATAGGCAGCAGTAATCTCAGTCCATTCTGAAGATTTACAGCAGCAAGAGTGGATTAACAGTATTCTGACTCAAGAAATTACCTCTCAAGTTCACTTAATTAGAGTCTGAATTCTATATACAGTTCCGTGTTGAGTAAGCAAAAATAAGCTAACAAATATGCAGCCTGTCAGTTCCAATGAACCCAGACTGCAGAGAGCTGACAGCATATAGTCTCTCACACAGCTATGAAAATTACAGATTGTAGCATGAAAGATTACATATTGTTAAGCAGTGTCAAACCACATTGGCAGTTCTCACATGTCAAATATGTAATTACATAAGGATTATTGCTAGAAAAGCACAAGATCTGGGTGATTTGAGCTGAGTGCCAACTCAGCCATTCATTTGAAAACACATTGGATATATATGTACTTTGGATTTTAAAAAGCCCTCTGTTTCAATGAATTTGGTTTTCCTTTGGCTGTTTCTTGTGATGCATCACTGATGCTGTATTGGCATCTCTAAAGGACACTCCTCCCACCTGAAAGCATCATCCTGTGGATGTCTGAGGATAAGGGCATGCGCACACAGGAGCTCACTGATTCTGGCATGCCACACTGGCACCTGTACATTAGCACTAAACAAAGCTGCCCTTGCTTCAGATTTTTTGCCTTTGTCAGTACAAAGCAGAGTTACAATTCTATTTTAAACGGGATGCTCACATTTACGACTTTTCAATGGTGCTATGAAAGAGTACTACCCACATTAAACTACCACCTCTATGGGACAATAACACAAGGTGGAGAAATGGAAAAAAGAAGGTTGTAGAGAGATGCAACTGGACCAGTTGGGGATCAATAAGAGAAATGAAGCCTGTCATAAGGCTAAATTTCATTAAAATGGCTGAGCCGGCAGCCAGACCTCGCCTCCATCTGCACAGGTATATTTCTGGTCCTGTGACTAAGTGTGAATTTACAGGGGCCTGTGAACTAATAGGTGACCTCAAGCTGAATTTTAGTAGTCACTTGCTATAAGCAGAAGTAATTGACTTTTTATTAAATTTAAAAACTTATGAATATTACCCCAAACATTTCGTTGTAAATACATAAATTACAGATGTTGCTTTTAGGGCAAATAGGTGGCTATTTCTTCACAGGAAGAACATCATTACATCAATCAGAACTTAAATGAAGCAGAATTCAAATCTTCATAGGTGTTATCAAAAGAAAAAGAAATTGGAAAATCAGAACATAAACAACTTTTCTTAGAAAAATTCTCATTTGTCTCCAACCAGGATTTTCAAGGCTTTTTAGGCAGGGCTGGAAGTGGAATCCAAGTTAGCACCAGAATTTTCAGGCTTCTTCCTTGGCGATGGGTATCTTGGAAGCACAGACCAGGGACTGCCATCATCTGCCTTCTCCAGCTACTCTCTTCACATCAGGATGTCTCACCAGGAGCAGTGACAGGTGCCACACAAGCCAGAAGGATCAGCCTCCACCTCCAAAAGACTCGCTGTGTGGGCATGCCAAGGGTGGACACTTCTTTAATTTTTCTTTTTCAAGATGTATCTGGGAACAATTCTCCCTCCAAAGCTGGTTTTCTGGGAAGGCAGATCACAGTTTTCCCTGAAGTCCTGTGATGTTTTGAGTTTATTGTTTTGCATTGTGTTAGTGAACCACTTCCAGCAAAGCACAATTTCTCACCTGCACTCCCTGGCAGTGGTGTGGGTCATGGTCTGAGTGAAGATTGCCAAGAGCTTGGCTCAGTTGCTCCTAAAGTGTCAAGTGCCATCTGTGATGGGATATACACTAGGGTATCCCCTCTTTCAGCTGCTGTCCCAAAGTACAAGAATCTGCCATACTCCCAAATATCCTGTATAATATCTGTCAACTGCACAGGGCTGTGAACACATTAGGGAGCCCCACAGTGTGTAGGAAAATTACTTATACCCAAATTAGGCCAAATGATAACAAATTATACCAAATTTATATCCAGCATTGTCAAGATATCTCAGCAAACCATCCCATTTTCCAAAAATCATGGAACCAGATTTACCCCTTTAACAGTGTGCTTTCATTAGAAAAGTTCATTTAAAGGTAGATAGAACTTACTGCCCTAGCTGAATTTTGTTATTAAATGATCTTACCAAGGGCAGCCGTGAGCAGCCTTGTCTCAGATTGTTTGTCTCATGGATGAGTATTTCCTAGCAGTTATTATTTGGGGTTTTCAGGCCCATATGTTCAGACAGTGTTTGAACACCCCTGCACAAAGGACATCCAACCTTACCGGCTTGCTCAAGGTTTTTTCAGTCAGTGAGTATCCCCAGGACTGGCGTTTTCTTGGACTCTCCACAGTCTGTTAAAGTATTTAACCACAGACAGGATAAAAATTTGTAATTCTGTAATCAAGATTTCCCATGTACCACCTTGTGTTGACTTCCTCTCCTATTAATGAAACCACTGGAAGAAATTCTGTCATGTAGCAGTAAAATTAAATTATTATCCTGAAGCAATCCACATTTAGATATCAGTGTTCTTAGGAAAGCAGTTATTTTAGCAATGTTTTTAAGTCATGTATAAAATGTAATGAGTACCGCTAGATTCCTATTTTTCCATATTATTGATAAGAGTTTTGCAAATGTTTGGCATTTCATATTGGTTAACTCAATGAAATTAATTTTTAGGTATGTGCTAAAATGCATAGAAGTCTACATATTTAGGCTTATAGGGTTATTTGACTAAATGAGGTACAATATTTTCCATATCTTACTTGAAGTCTTCTTTGTGGTAAAAAGAAGTCTTTTTCAACATCGCAGGTTTGGTCTAAATTCACAGAAGGATGGTGTGAGATGCTTCAGAGAGAATTTAGGTATAAACTAATAGGGAACCAAATAAGATACCAGAAATGATCAGGTGTTTCTCATCCTTTTTTATCCAGGACTGTGATGCTCAGCAGTTCAGTGAGTAGCTGAACACAATATATACAGCACACAAAAAGGGGAAAAAAATAAAAATATTAAGGTTTCTTTGGAACTCACATAACAGATAACATTGCTCTTTAACTAAAAGTGGTGATCAATATAGAGCAAAGTGTTAATTTATGTTTGATTCTTTTCAGGTACCTACAGCTGTATCCCACTCCAGCAGAAAGGGCTTTTTAGCAGCACCGTCAGTCAAGCAGAAACAGCAGACGGTGCTCTTTCAGCAAATTCTACAAAGAAGTTCTGGCAAAGGCATCTTACAGAAACTTTTTTGTATAGTTTTGTATCGATGGAGAAGATGCAACCAGTGTGCTTGGACGATGGGCAGAAACCCAGGGAGGAAACACCAGACAGTGATGGAGCAGACACACAACATGTGAGGCTAGTGCTGTGCCTTGTCCCCTTGTGCTGCTCCTTTTCCCACCAGACCCTTCTGCCTTTCTCTCTGGCTCATCCCCTGCTGGGGGAACCAAGCCACAGCGAGCTCCTGGAGCTGGCACAGGACATCCCTGCTGCCACCCCCAGGGCAAGGGACATGCATGGGGCACGATGTCATTCCAGTGACACCACAGCTGTCCTACCCCCAGCCAGGAGCATCTCTTCTAGTACCTCCTCAAATTTGTAAATCTTCAGCCTAAAGAATTTCTGACAAATAACCTGGCACTTTTACACCCTTGATTTGCCATAAAGGTGCCATAAATGTCAATACTTTATATTATTCTGTGTAAGGGCCATCTCCAACAGCCTTGCAAATGGTGAATTCTCTCAGGAACATAGTTTTGGGATCACTACCTTAATATCAAAAATTTTAGGTAAACATAGCTAATAAATAACACAGTTATGTTCCCATGCTGTTTGTGAAACTACTGTTCTGTTCAGTCTGCTCATGAGCCACATTCCTCTTTTTCTCCACTGCTCTGAGCATGAGCCACTTTAAGCAGAGGCTTTCTTACTCAGTGTTTATAACTCATATGAACCCCCTATTGTTCCTTTACACATGATAAAAATATTTCAGGATTGGCAATTACATGCAGCTTAATGGGTATCCTCAACAGTCATTGTGATTTGATAGAGAAAATACTTCTAGCCCAAGCTTGTCTGACCTTTGCAAAGAATCATTACTTCATGATTCCACAAGTTTCTGTAAGTCCTTGATGAAACTTTCTTTAATAAAGACCCTTCCCGCACTCAACACTTGTTTTCAAAAGCCTTAGAGTTGACTGACTTCAAGAAGTCAAGAATAAATGTAACAGACATAGCAAAATGCCAGCTGCAGGTTGTAATAAAGAATTAGGGAATTACAACTACTGACTCCCATAAGATTATTTCAAGTCTTCACATATTCACATATTTGCAATTTTCCTATAAAAACAAAGGCTGGTTAATAGTTTCTGTATCTATGTTTATTTTCTGAATTTTAAACATAGAGTTCTGCTAACAAACTGAATTAACAGTTAAATAAAAGTAAAAATAAAAATAAAAATAAAAATTAACCTTTAAAAAATTAATTGCATAGTTTGTTATTCCCATATTCACCACAGTTTCTGGGGATAAGTTTTCATCTTGACCTTCATAGCTTATAGGCTCAGGAATTTTCATGAGTGTCCAGATGTCTCAGAGCATCAGATTTATAAGACCTTAAAGGGAAACAACATTCTTATAGAGCTGCTTTGTTCTGTTGGAAAAATAAAAAAGCCTCTAATGAGTGTCTTATGTGCGACAACCAACACAGCTTAATATTTGCAAATTGGGACTGTTGGAAGTCCATTTAATATTAATGTCATTTTGAGATCTGCTTATTAATTTAGTCATCGCTTGCAAATTCTTTGTTACTTGTCTCTTGTGTGCTTTGTAGCATACTAAGTTACTTTCTGTCAATAAATAACAAATTTATATGTGCTGCAGGGATGTGGGACCCTCATGGAAGCAATTCTGCTACCCATCAGAGAGAGGAGAACTTGCAGACAGTAGTTCATATCATTTGCATAAGCATCTCTGTCCAAGATAGGCTGTCGGGACCTTTGGGAATGCTTGCTTTTTCCAGTTACCTATAGAGTATATTTAAATGAATGGTTATGACTATTTTTGTTGACCAGAAGTGTAAATGATAGGGGTTTCCAGATA
Source organism: Origma solitaria (assembly GCA_013397895.1). Classification (NCBI taxonomy): domain Eukaryota; kingdom Metazoa; phylum Chordata; class Aves; order Passeriformes; family Acanthizidae; genus Origma; species Origma solitaria. The sequence goes on from VZRL01005690.1 coordinate 823,045, forward strand.
ATCAGTGTGCCTGACCTTTTTTTGCCCCAAATATTTGTTGGTTTTTCCCAGAAGTTTGTTAGCAAACTCTCCGCAAACAATATGTTTCTCAGCTAAAGACTTTCCCAGTCTTATAAGAGTGCAGATTTCTTCGCAAATTATTTTTTCTAAATCTGTTCCAGTACACTAATACCAATTAATTCAGTCTTTACTTCCTTTGGTATTCCTAGTACAGCACAAGAAACTTTGAATTACATCTCTATGAAACCAACATTACTTTGATAAACGAAGCATTTTCTCATTAGCAAAAAGTACTCATGCATATGATAAAATCTCCAGCAGGGTTAGCAGCTGTTTATTAATGGCTGTTGGATTGTTGATACAGTCATTTATGTTTAAACATGAGCCAACACATTACTGCAATGGGTCTATCTGCTCCTGGGTTTTCCATTTCATCCAGGCATATCAGATCATATTGCTGTTTCTTTTACCATTTGAGTCATTGCAGACTGGGAGCTATTCCTATTAAACTCAAGCAACCACACCACTGTAACACTAGATAAAAATGAAAAAACAGACAAAGCCCATATTTTTCACGCACAAACATTTGCCATACATTATGGGTGCTTCATGCTTTTCCTGTTCATTTTCTAGGTATATTTTCTGAGATCTGATACACTAAAGTATTCAAAGTTATATTGATGAATTATTCAACAAGTCTCTTAACTATGATTTATCTGAAAGCAGAAATAATTCATCACCAGCAGAGCTAAAATAAACACACTCTTACGACTCTAAGATTAAATTACTGACATAAACAGAATCTGAAATTCCTTCATACAGTGCTCTACATGAACAGCAGCAGAGAAAGGAGTATTTTCTTGTAGGGGCTGCAAAAGTGCAGAGACAGTTTCTCAGCAAAGAGCATACCTCTTCTTCTCTCACAAGGATAGCAGAAGAACGATGTACCTAAAAATTTCCTCCAGTAGTATTTCTGACAATAAATGGTGACATAAATGGGAATTTACAGGTATTGCTAAAGGTTTTATATAAAGCAGTTAGTAAAAAGTGCAGCTTGCCAAGGTTTTCTTGATGCCAGTTTTCATCAAGGAGTAAAATCTGTAGTATACAGGGGTTATATATTTTTTTATTTTACTTTACCTGGCATGCTTTTAATTGGCCCCTGAGGAACAAGTTACAACCAGTGAATCCAGTCACCCCCTGGGTCCTGTAACCAGGGGTACACAGTTCAGCTTTAGTTCTATGCTTCATAATTAGGCATCCATGATGAATACACACACGAGATTGAAACACAGGATTCCATTGTGCTTTCACTTATTTGCAAACCCGAAAAGTTTGTTTTTAAGCTCAGCATTGTATAGAGGGTCTTTTCTTTCCCTCCTGTCACATGAAATGCCAGAGAGGGATGGTTATTCTGGTTGGGCTTTTTTGTTACATGTGAACAGCACAGAAATTAAGTCCCAGGCCAAGCATTTTAGGATTTGAAAAGGGAAAAAATGATAGAAACCCAAAAACCAGACAAAATTCTTTTTCTGCAGTAGGGGTTTCTAATAAATTAATTTAATTCTACTGACTTCATGCTTATGATAGCATAAGGAAGAGTAGGACTGGTGGATTTACAGCGCAATGCATTAACGCAGTGTGTTTCTTTATATTTTTGTACACTTTCCTGTCTGTTTCAAGGAAAAGTTCTCACAGTTCCACGTATATCTGTCAGATCTAGGTCTGGCTTTAATGCATGTGAGATGTTTAAATCCAAGGCCTGAATTAAGTCAAACATCTAGTGACTGGTGAAAAGTTATTATCATTAAATATAAACTTGTTTTCTTTTTTCAAAAAAGATTTTTTTTCAGTTATCTTTCCAAAGATTTCATAGTATTTGTCAAAGCTCAATTTATCAAAACACAGCTGCTGGTGGAAAAGACAAATATGTATTTTTAATATAATTATTTGAAAATATCAGAACTTTAAAAGAAACTCTCTAGGACATTGAGTTTGGCTACAAATACATATTCTCACAAAATAATTTTTAAAGTACATTTTTAGCCTGAAAAGTTTAAATTTCAACTACTTCATCTCTGCTATGTTCCTCATCTACTTGCTGGAATAACCTTATCCACATGACTGTTTTCATCTTGTCTCAACTCTTCTCAGAATCCCTCACCCTATAAATTTGAACAGCCTACAACAATGGTACTTTTATCTGGGATATTATTTTAAATACAACTGAGATACTCGTCATAATAGCAATAAGCATTGTAAGCCTTTTAAAATCTTGCACAAAATCCTGCTCTTTCAATTTAAGGTATTACTCCATTACCTCTTTCATAACCTTCCTCTCCGGAGCTTAGCCTTGGGACATATGAGAAATACTTAGTCACTTGAAGTGTTAGATTGGCACATTTCCTAGAACAGAAAATAAGATACTTCAGCTTCTGAAATAAGCGAAAAAGAGCAAGCAACAAGCTATGTGTTTTAGATATTGTGAAATACTGGATTTTATGTGACATTTCTCCTCTTCTGGAGTGCACCCTGGGGCACACATTCTCCTTCCTGATGAAGCTCAGATTATTATAAAATAGAGGACTTCAGGGGCAATGAAAAACAATTTGTTATGATATTAGCTGCTACAATAGAGGACTTCCAAGGAAATATTTTCCTTTAAAGTTATTTCTGCAAAATATTAGATGCATGTTTAACTTTATCTTAATCAGTACTCCCATTGTCTTCAAGTGCAGTCTCTGTAAAATTGCAGCCTATATTTCTTTTCTGTCTTTAGAGACAGATGCTTTTCCTTGGTGGTACAAGAAGACACTCGGACAGGAAAATGAAATTTCTGTCTGAATGGATATGTTAAAATGTAATGCCTGAATTGACAGGACCTTCTGTGCTTTAGAACCAAGAAATGGAAGGCATGGAGAAGGTGTACTTAAAAAAGATGATTTCAGCAAAATGTATCCCCAAACTTATATACCTGGTTAGTACAAATGTATGGCAACATTCTTTTCCTAGAAAGTTGAGATTATTTCTGGTTTAAGGTTTTTAAATTATTTTTCATGAACTCTCAAATATCAGATTATGCTGAATAATATTCCAACCTTCAAAAAGTTCCCTCTGTTATGGGAAGAACAAAACACAGGAGAAAGTAAATCCTCGATATGCAAGCAAACATAACCAAATCAGACCTTTATTATGCACATCAGTGTTTTCAAATACCTTTGTATACAGACATATAGAACTTTCATCCTTTAATCTATAAGAACAAATAATTTCAAAGATGGCAAAGGGTGCCTTCTGACGCTGAGTGTAATACATGTTTTCCAAATATTTTGCTGACTTTCAACTGTTAGTATTTTCAAACAAACAAACAAAAATGAAAGGCAAATTGTTTTTTTTCTATTTTTGCAAGACCATAATATGAAAGAAACAAAATAAAACCAACAATAACCATAGAAACATTAACTTGACCAGAAAGTATTTTTGCCTTGCCTAATTGAAATTTCTGAAAGCTGTAGAAGCCTTAACCTGCTACACTTAATCTTTAGATTTGGACCTAGTCCAGAGCTTTACTAAAGGACTTTATTGTTCTTCTTCTTAAAATCAAAATTTAAAAGAAGGGGAGAAAGATTTTAAATAAAGAGTTTTCCAAAGAGATGTCTAAGGATATTTTTAAATTTATTATTCTGTGGCAACAAAGCAATTCTAGAGGATAAAAAGGCAGTATCTCTAACAGAATCAGTATCTCCAACAGAAAGAAATTATGTAATACAAATTAATTTTCAGGTATTTTGTCATTCACATTTTCTTGAAACAAAGTTATGTCACATATTCTCGAATTTCTTGGATTGATTCATTTCAGTGTAAATTAGCAAGCCTGGAAGCTTGTGGCTTGTACTTTTTCTCTCCTAGGAGTTTCTACAAATGGTAACATCATTTTAAGGTATATTCTTCCCAAAGCCTACTTGGGTTCACATTTATCATTTGCAGATATAATAAAAATTTAGAACACCATAGTGCTGTAGTTTTTTGATGAAAAACTGGAAAGTCTTTGTTTTAGGAGCCTGTGAAGAAGGATTCCATTTGAATATGAAGCTTTCACAGACTTTTTATTGTCTTTGTTAAATCGTCTGCTCTAGAGTCACTGTTCAACAGCTGTGATAGGGATTCACAGTGGCTAAACCATTATTTAAGGAAAATGTGAATCTCACTGTATGTCATACATTAGAGTGAAAAGCATAAAACATCCATTTATAAAAATCTATTTTTACTCTGACAGAAGTAAATCAAAACTCAAGAGTATATGTAACAGCTGTGGTGCATTTAATGCACTGTTCTGTCCTGTTTAAACTTGTTTTGAAATAATGTGTGAGAGGAGGTTATTTGTGTTACTGGTATAAAGGGAGTTCTGACTGAAAAATATTTCCTTTACAGAGTGATGAGGCAAAACACTACAACTACTTTCCTATGTTAAACAAAGTAAACCATGACAGATAGAAGGCATTATTTGCTTTTTTACTTTTTCCTGAAGGTTATTTCTAATTATATTTAATGAAAGAGAACTACATTTTTGACATGAGCACAACTGAAGAAGTTTGATAGTATTAATTAAAAAGAGCTAAATTAAAGCACTCTATGAAAGACTGGAGTAGAATGGTATTTTTGATCAGTTCAGTTCAAGTCTCTGCTGATTTAGAAGACCGTTTTCTTGCCTTCTTGCATTCTTTAGCTAGGCTTTGTGAAAGCAAATATGAATAATAGAGGAATGCCATTACTGCAGGTTTGGAAGACAGCTGAAAGAAGCCAAAAGCACTACAAAAGAAATGCAGGTCAGATTTCTGAAAGAATTATTTTTCTAACCATAGCTGGAGAGTTAACGTTGAAAGTAAATGTTAAAAGCTTTGAACAGTTGTGTGTCTTTACCTGGATTAGATTATACCATTGTTACAGGAAAATTAGTCAAACAAATTAATCCTGTGTACCTAAGCATCACTTAAAACAGAATTAAAGGAATGGAGAGGCAGCTATTTTTTTAAATGAAATATTTACATTTAAGATATGATTGGCACTATTTTTAATGTAGTCCTGGTGAAACTTTGTTAAGACTGGTTTGGAGGAATAATATTTGCCCATTGTGTTGCACATTTTCATCACTGAAAAGTACAGTATTAGTTTACCTGAGCCTGCTCATATTCCCTGGGCTTCTGGAAACAGAGTTTTGAAGGAATTGAGTCCAAACAGGCAGAGCCTGTCATAACCAGCATCTATCAGGGTACTACAGAGTGGCCTCAAGAGAAAGTATAACCCAGAAAACTGCTTTTGTGCCTACCAGTTAATTGCTGTGGAGTCCTAACCTCTCAGGGAATTCATCTCCAGTAAGGCATCACAAGTCTAAAGCTAGGATATAGGCTGCCCTGGCCTTAAAGGATCCCTGAGACAGAGGGATGCCAGAGGCTGAGACAAAAATGATCCATTTTGTGGAACGAGCCGCCCATATACAATCAAGGAAAGTGATGACCATAAAACATTTCTGTAGTACCAGAAATGCACTTGTTGAGGAAATAAGCTTTATCCTTACAGTCCATGCAATGCCATGCACAGTGGCCAAGATCTTTTTGAATAATGGAGACCAGACACCAACAGCAGGAGAGCTGCACAGTGACCATGTCGTAACAGACTCTTCTCCCTCTTCTGCCTCCAAGAAAACAGTTCTAAGCAAGGACTGACTCTCCTACTGCCAAAAGAGTCACCCTGCTGGCTGCTCACCAGCAGAGGCGGTGCTGGCTTTCCCTGCCTGCCCACAGGACTTCCCATGCAGTCCCAGGCTGTCCCCGAGAGAGGATCTGGGGTCCGGATGCTCTCTTGGCAAAGGCAGGACTCCAGAGCACAGGTCCCTCATTTGCCAGGTGTATTGTCCAACCACTACCCAAAATATACATTGCCCACCCTGCCAGCCCCAAATTGGCTACAACTGCATGTTTTGCTCAATGCTCTGCCCATGTGGCAGTAGCAAGAGATTCTTCTAAAACACCCGTGGGCTATCAGGTGCCACATAGCTTAATTTCTGTATTTTAAGCAGGATTAGGTATAAAAGACTTAATTGAGTTGCTCGGGGGAAGACAGCATGAGAAAAGGTGCATCACATTTAGGCTTAAGATAGGCTAGGTGGATACTGGATGAGGATTTGTCACAGAATATGTTTCCATTGTCCACCAAGATCCATCTCTAACTCTGCTTGGCAAGTGAGAACAAGAGTCCTCTGAATTATTGGTTTAATTCAAATGCCTGAAATGTAAGGTAATCCAACAGGAACTGAGACTCTCCATGCAGATCAGCATATGTTGGCTGAGAGACAGCTAGCGAGCAGCAAGAAAAAGTAGTAGTATCACAGACTATAGTTGTCTCACAGGTCATAGGGACACTGTAAGATGAAGATTTCAGGGTATAAATTTATAGCTGCAAATTAGTCAATAGAATATATGGATGAAATGGTGGGATAATGACTTACCACTCTGGGTGTGCAAAATTAGATGAACTGTCTGCTGTCCTCTTTGGTTTCTTGGGATTTAGCAGAATTATGCTCCGCTGATTGTCTTTTCATGCTCTGTACCATGTAAACTAAAGTAACATTACATACAATTCTCATGTTTTATTTACAACTGAATAGTAATTTTTATCAAAATTGTTTAGTAAGGAATAAATTCACGAAGTCACAGAGGACTTCCACTAGTTTTAAATCACAGAATCATCCAGGATTTCACCCACTGAGAAATCGAACAGTAAAAAGATATGGTCATCAGTAAAAATAGAAAAAAATTTCCTTGGAAGTATCAAAATAATGGTTTTTACATAATATACACTCCTGTTGGAAGCGTGTCAGAGTTTATGTATCTCACAGCAGAGAAAAGGCAATTAAATTCTCATTCTAGATTCATGCTAGTGCCTATTCCAAATAATTCAGCTTTAATGGGAATTTCTGATTTGAGCTGAGAGGTTGAGGGCCACATGTTATCCTTGGCATGACATTTCTCTGTCAACCAGAGAAATGGTCTTATAAAACCATAATATATTCTGAACTAGAAAAATTGGCACAACTTTTCCACCCTGGCCTAAGAGCTACAAAGTGCTCAGGTGACCTTTTGATCTCCTGCAAGAGAGGACAGGCAGGAGAGGTATAAGTGCAATGAATAACTGTGCTCTTTTTGCAAAGCCTGCAGTAACGGTAAGGACCCATCTTCTTCATAGGTAGGGGATTTTGGGCTCTTAGAAAACTTTGAAAGAAAATTTAATCCATTCAGCCTATTTATGTAATAATTTTTTAATAAAATTACCAGTGTTTTTCAAGAAAGCAGACTTGAGTTAGACATGCCACATGATTTAGGTGCTAGAAAAGCAGCTTTAGTTTAATTTAATTTTGCTTCAGACAAGTAACTTGTTATCTATAAAGCTAAGATCACCTTATTCACTTAAATATGAAAAGCATTAGGCAATCTGGGGTAGTTTAAAGGAACTACTTTCTTGGGATTTCTATCTACAAAAAACATAGAAATGCCAGAGAGTATAATCCACTGCTGCTCATTAATGACTTCACGCCAAAGAGGTGTATTTATATGTGATAAATACTTGCTCTCATAGGTGAGGTTATATCTGATCAGGGAACTTGAGAATGCTTCCCTGCTTTACATTTGTCTCCTTGCCCCAGACAATTCCCAATCAGGACAAAACCCGAACACTCAACATCATTCCCCACTTTCCACAGAAAGGAAACCCAAATACAGGGGTGGGGCAAGATGCAAGTAAGGTATGGACTAGAACCACAGGGTGTGTGTGGCACGCATGAAAAGTCAGACGTAGCTTTGGAATATTAGTAGGAAACTGACTGAAGAACACTCATTTGGTTTGTAATGTCTGAAGTGCCCATCAAAAGGTGAGAGTCCCCAATATCAGATTGACACAAAGCCCAGACTCTCAGAATGGGGCTCTGCAGGAAGAAATCTCACTCAGGCAAAGATTTGGCTACCAACATTTGAAAAATTCTTCAATATCCACTTTATAGTCAAGGAAAAAGTAAGCTAGAAAAACCTAGGACACTGCTATCATGGTAGGTATATCCCGCAATTCAGTGAGCTAAGCTAATTTAATTTTATCCATTCTTTAACATATCAAGTGAAGCAATCCCTTAATCAGTGAAATATAATGTTAAGGAAAAATAGAAGCTTCAGTATTAACCCAGTGTAGCATATAAGAAAACTTCACAAACCACAGTTCTGGGTTCCCAGGATTTCCGAATACAAAACCACACAAGTTTCAACTTTCAACTCATAATATTATTTCATTATGCAGAAATATTTAAGATGTTGTTATACTTCCTCTTCAATCTTGGAGGCAGATGGAAGAAAAAGGGAGAAATTACCAAAGAGATGTGAGTGGAAAGTATTATAGCACTGCACAACAAATAATAATATCATCATTTAAAACTGGATCTCTTCTGTGCATGTCAAATGAGAGGGTGCTTGCAAATTTCAAAATTAGAGCTTCTATTGGAAGTTTTATTTCATTTTTACTCCTTACACTGTGTCCTGTGTAACCCTATTACATCTGAAGTTATAAGGTTACTAATAACTTTTTGCCTGGCCTCTGAAAGAGTTTTTCATTCCTCCCTTATCTATATGCATTGTTTATAAATACGCATTATTCAGTACCTAATTTGGATGCTGATGGACCAAAGAATTTTCGCATATCCCATTTATAGCAGCTCAGAGAAAATGACTTTGTCAGAGACACCACTAACATTATCACTGAAAAAGTTATTTTTGCTGAGCAATGGGTCAAAAACCTCAAAGACATCTGCTCAAAATACCTACACATGTATCTCCTGTATTAGAATAAAACTAACAGAAATACAGAAATAGTTTCCATAGAAATCTAAGGCAGATTTACTAAGCTTTAGTCAAATCAATATTGTTGCCAGAACAAATATTCTGGATACACTGGTTTAATGATTTGTTTTGCTGCAAAGTTCCTTTGGAAGATTTCTAGCTACAGACTACCCCATTTATTTGCAGGACTAAGTGCAGGAATATCAGATTTTCCCATGCTAAATTAAAACAGCCGAGAGAAAAGGTCTTTCCATTCAGAAGAACATTCTGCATATACTACTGCAAGAAGGCTTCCTTTGAAACCTTACTTCTTTTTTGTTTCATTTGGTATGGCTGATATGAAATTTGAATAAAGATGTGAAAGACTTACAGGAAAATCTGTCATGCTTCTAGTCTGTAAATGGCAGTTTTAAACCTCTTATTTTTCTTTTTTATTCCTTTTGTTACCACACTATTGTCAAAAGCACTGGGGAATGGATCCATCCCTTAAAACCCTGAAGGAATCTTAGCTATTTGCTGAGCACACACAGCACTACACAGTCAGCTTTTGTCTTGTGTCGTGCAGCACAGCAATGTCACGAGCACAGCAATGTATTTTATGTCTACAAACATCTACACCCCACTATAAAGGTCTTTGATAACATCAACAAAGTGCCCAAGACGTGATGAGACAGATTCCCAATATGCCTCACAACTCAGTGATCCGTTGTGACTGGCATACATGGCCCTGTGCTCTTTTTTCCATTAAGGAGCTCTCCTGTAGAACTTTACCACAGCATCAGCTAAATCAGTTCAATCCTGATGCCTTGCTTCATTTCTGACCTGAGATTTTCTGTGAATTTTGGTGTGGGCACATAGCTCTCTGCTATTTCAGTCCAAGGGCAGGTTCAGGGCAGTGACTAAGCACGGTACTTGTCCTGGAAGGATCAGTACCTAAAGGATGTGTTTGCACACTGCAGTGGGTTATGGGGCAGGATCCCCTGGTCCAGCATCGACCCAGCTTGTTCCAAGTTGGAAACAGTGCACTCAGTAGTGAATTTGGCTGCTTTGCTCCTGGAATAGAGACTGGCCACTTTCCAAGGCATCCTGCAGCCCTGAGGAGATCTGCTACTCTGCTGTGAGTTGTGGGGACTCGTGGCTTTCCCCATAGACACTGGAACTGTAAGAACCCATTACTTCTCCTACACAGTGTCCCCGACTCCATCTGTGTGTGTATGAGCATGGGGAGATATCAATAGTTCATTTAGTTCTAAAGAGCTGACCCAGTTCTTAAGTTTGTAATTTAATCCTCTGCCTTCCCAGCGTGGTGGAAGGACACCATTCCTCCATGGGCTCCGTGAAGTCAAGCATCCTTTGTGTCAGATGTCCATACAGATGGAGCACCAAAACAGGTTAAGGTTTGAGAGAGTGGTGAAAAGGGAAAGCTGCCCCTTCCTGGCAAGATTTCACTTTTTGGTGACAAGGCACAAAATTGGCTTGAGACTCTACGGTGTAATGCAGAAAACAAACTTCATACATCTTGGAAGTGCTGAAAGGCATTTACCACCACCACTCACTCCAAATAAAGGGTCTCAGCCTTAAACTTCACCAAACTGGACCGAGCTTGTGACGGTGACTCAGGGGACATGGTGAGAACACCTGTCATGGGAGGCACAAGTCACACACCTCACATGGATGGACAAGACACAGGGTGCTGGAGGTGACAGTGCTGACAGGCACGCTGCCACCCTGACAACACACTGGGAGAAAAGGGTTTCTGGAAAAGGCCAACAACAAGCCCTGAACACCAACCTCAGGCTCCATCCCTGGGGATGCACAAAACCACAAGCTGTGGACAGCTCATCTGCACTCATGTGAGGCAAAATGCTGATTAGCAGCTTCAGCCTTTTCAGTCTGGATCTCAACTGGGATAGTGTTCAAAAGAAGAAATATGACAGACTAAAAATAGCTGTCAAAAGAAGAAGCTGGAAACCAGTATAGTCTGGGGTTATTCAGACCTGTGAATGTGTTATGAGAGTCTAGGGAATTATAGAGCTAACTCTCTTAAGGCATTCCTCCTAAGGCAAATAGTAAAACTCCTGTGATAGGAAATTAAAACATCAAATTGGAGCCTAATCATCTCAGCAGTTTGAGAAAAGAGCTTAATACCCTGACTTTCATTTTATAATTTGGTCTTGATTAAAAGGGAAATGAATTACACATCTGTGTGACTAGAATTGATTCAGACAGTATAGGAAAGGAAAAAAAAGTCAATTTTGTGGATATTTTAAAATCAAATTTATTCCTTCCTTGTTTACAGTGACAAATGCATTACATTACAAAGACATGGGCTGACATACTTAGTTTTAGTACCACTGCGGCATATTTTCCTCAGTTCACACATCAACTTTTCTATAGCAACATGCTTTATAGAAGAGACTGCAGCACACCAGATAATATTGCTGGCTAAAGTGCACCCCCCTAACAACCACCTCTCTACTACACACTAGAAGAGTTGAGAAATTAAAGATCTTTGCCTCTTCCCATTAGAGAAGATGTCCAAAGTAAACCATAGGTTGCCAGCAGCTTTCCTTTTAGGGTTTAAGCCACACCGATCCAAAGCCCCCAGTGTTTGCCCTCCTTTTGCTTTATTAACCTCACCAAGTCACACAGAACGCATCTGTGCACAAGCTTGAACTGGCCAGGGATGTGCTGACAGCTTATCCTGTCGCCAAACACAGCATTAGCTCTTCTTCAATCTGCGGTGCTCCAAGGCTCCCCCACACAGCTATGAATGTAGTTCTCTGCAGGAGCACAAGCCCCAGCTCCCACTGCTGCCCTTCCCATCTGAGACGGTATTTGGTGTAACTCCATCCTGCCCACTCTCCTAATGCAGTTTCTGTGTTCAGACTTTCTGTGTTCAAGCATCAGCAAACTCAGTGGTGAAATTCCAGGATGAGATAGCTGTTTCTGCTTCGTTTCAGAGAATTTTAGGAGCCACAGTCAAAGCTCTGGAAACAAACAAGGACCTCTTTAAAAGGTCTGACTTATCATATTGCTCTTAAATGTGGACTGACCACCATTAATCCACAGAAAATTGGTACAAATCTCTTGCAATAAGAAAATAGGTGTGGAGGAAATAGCAGCTTTGCAAAATTGAAACCTGTGTTTAATTTTCTAGCAGGGAGAGTTTATGAACCTGATTCCTATAATTAATGCCTATACACACAGTTCCCCATCCTGAGCTCCATCCAATACAAACATTGGTTTTCCAGCAGGGGAGAAACCTGTGATATGTGCTGTAACAAGAAGACCAAGCACAAGGGAAGAGTGCACACTACCCAGATGGTGCAGATTGTACAAGACAAGCTTGCTGTCTGTGCCATAAAAAATGTCTTTGCTTTTAGTAGGTAAGTCTTAATCTAAGAAAAGAATGGGGAAACAATGGTATATTGCCCAGATATAGCCTGCAAATTAATTTCATTTAACCTCTGACATCTTTCCCTTCCGACTTAGATACTGTGCTTAGGAAAAGAGTATGATGCTCTCAAATGGATGGATAGATTGACAGATGTATGTATTTGGAGAGATACAATTTTCCAGTTGATTTAGGTTTGCTCCTTTCTACCCAACAGTTGCTGCTGTCATTCTTTCATCTTTCTCCTCTGCTCTCATTACTCCTTTCCATTACATTTCTCCTCTTGCCATTTTCATTCTAAACTGGATGCAAAACCAAAACCATTTATTCTCAATGTATTAAAAACATTAAAGATGTTTATGGAAAGTAATTTCTCCCCAATGTATAGCAACTTGCTATATATAGCACTAACCACTGAATGTAAAGTCTATCTTTAAAAAGTTCTGAAAACAGTGGGGTTTTCTTACAACACTCATCACTGACATTAGCCCTGTTGCAAAAAGCAAAGTAACTATAAATAAACTAGTCAATATCTTAAAAGGGAACACTATTAGAGCTAGCTATGGAGTGCTTGGGTTTTCACTCCTGAGGCTATGCAGCAGTAAGCCCCCTATTGAAGTCCTGTTTTCGGAGATCTCAGTGAACTGCATGAAACTCCAAAGATGAAATTCATGGTTTGCATTTTTAATACTTTATGTACTTGTTTGCGTGTAATTAGAAAATGCCCCTTTCAGCTTTTGCAGTCTGGATCGCAGAGAGGAAGTTCATCAAAAACTCTCCCATAGAGGTGTATAATTTAAAATATCAGTCAATGAGCAACTGGGTCTATGTGCAAGGGACTAGCTAATAAATCTAAATGTCTGAGATTTGCCAATACTTGTTACTTTATGACTTTGGGAAAAATATTTCACTATTCTTTATGTACTTATGTAGAGTCATTTGTGACTGTCTTTTACCAGAATTTAACTGATTACATACAAAATATTTAAATTGTGTTTAGCACAACAAAGTTAATTCTAAGATTTTAAATGCTGAGATCAGAGTCAAACTGAAAATACATTTGCTTTTCAGCTATGGAAAGAAGAAGAAACTGAACTGTATGCTGAACAACACACCATCACTTTGTGTGTTGAAAGACTGTCTCTTTAGCACTACGATTTATTTAGAAAGGAAACAAATATTCTGGATAAGCAACCCACTCTTCACAAACATTAACAGTATTAACCATCAGGCAAGATAAATCCATAGTGCTGTAAGTGAACCTTACTTTAAGGTCAAAGCCATCCCTCTGGCTATTGCTTGCAAAATGTGAAAGACAGGGGAATTGCACACATTTATTTTTTCTATTCTATTTCTCTCTTTGTCTTTTTAACTTATTTGACCACCCTAGACTCAAAGCATGCACTTGTAAATGAGTGTACTTTCCAGGTGGCTTCTCCCACCCTTTCCAATAGGAAGAATTTTCTCTTTGAAGTGTATACAAACCATCATTTATGTCTAAAGAAAAACATTGGCCTGAGCGATGTCAGCTTTATGATGCTGTTTATTACCAGCTATATTATCCCAGTTTGAGGCAAGGATTACTCAGCACTTATAGGTAATCCACTCAGATCACTGCTCTGCCAAATGAGGACAGCACAAGGTTATACCAATTTAATCTTTTTAGTTTCAATAATCATTTAACAGAAGAAAACTACAAAGTGAGACTAACATATGACTTTAATAAAAAAATAGGTTTCTTTTAGCTCTCATGTGGAAAGCTGTGAGGTAAAAGGTAGAAAACATAAAGCTCATTCAGAAGTACAAGGAAATTGGTAGCACTAAGCATCTCCTGTGTTTCTCCAGCCTCTGCAGAATCAGGGTCACTTCACACATCAGCCCTCAGCAAATCAAATCAGTAAAACTGAAACTGAGTATTAATGAAAATTCAAAAATAATGATGTTTGCTCAGCCACATCAAGCACATTTCAAGAATCCATGTCTAACTAAACATGATAGAAACAATTTCTTAATTGCTGAACTTACAATCTGAGTTGTCACATAACTGAGGAAGTAAAGGACCCAATATATTAGGGCACAAACTTCCTGACCACCTTTTCCTAGTATTCAGGCACATATTATTCTAAACTCCCCAGGTAGTATCACTGAGATCATCATGGGATAAGTGTTGTGAACATCTGCCTAATTCATGACCTCAGCCGTGGAAAATAATCAAAACCCAAGTGAACAAGTTTTACAAACACTCCCACAAAAGCTGCAATACACAAATCACCAAAAGATTGAACTTGCAAGTGACAAAGAAGGAGCAACTTGGCATATGCAAAATAGAGTCTGCTGACAAAGATAAAGAGAAACCTCCAAGTGGGGCTGGGGAGACAGGTATGAACTGCTGATAAAATCTCTCTTCTACCCATCCTCATATAAGAAATACAATATAACAGGTTATTCCTACCTCTACAGTATCTCTTTCACAAAAAAAGTCTATTTTCTGTAATAGCCTGGATGAATACAAGAGTCACTAGCATGCTGTCTTAGCGCTAGCACTGCTGTGCAAGCAGACATCTAGCACTGAATAATTCCTTATTCTAGCACTTATTTGGAGAAGGGGGGTGGGGAGAGGTAAAGAAAACTAGTAACTCCAGCAGTCCCCCTCAATCATCTCCTAAAAAGGGTCAAAGTGCATCTGCCCTGAAAAGTCCAGGCCATGTCTTGCCTGAATTCCTCACATTTGCAGAATTCCAGACACGATTAGGAAACCATTAATGACAGGGAAAAGCCCTGACCATGTGCAAGACAAACAGCAATTATCAAAACCATTGCCAAGTTTCTGTCCCAGGGATGCACACTTTCTTAAGTGAAATGGTTCTGATAAGCAAAGCGGTGGCAGCTAAGGAAAGCAAAGCATGGGAAGGAGTTCTTTGGTGAGCTATCTCCCTTGGGCTGCCAGGAGGTGCAGGAGATTCCACAGGGCTGAAGTCATCTGAGCAAACACAAGGTCCTCAGCATGGGAATGACACACCATCATTATCAATAGTCTCCAGCCTGAGAGGAAACCACCCTACCAGCTAGGGACTTATCTGTGCCTTCTCCTAAGCTTTTCTCCTCTTCTCTCACTCCTTCACTAAAGCGTGTTATCAATGAAAACACAAACAAAATCCAATTTAGACTAGAAGAATCTTTCCTTTTTCTTTTTTTCCTATTTTTCCTTCAAAAGAGAACAGAATTTCAAACATCTTATGACTCGTGATGAGAACATGAAGAGAACATTTCACAGTATGTGGTGACCATAAATTTTTAATTTAAAGCATGTAGCAGTTTCATGAAAAAAAATCCTTCTGGCAGAGGCTAAAATGGTTACAGAATCCTGAAAACCAGTACCAGCCATACACGTACTGGTGTGACTGGAAGCAAGCTGTCACCAGCTTGAAGGCACTGACTGGATTCATAATCTCACATTAATGTATATGGGGATAATTCATTGAATGCATTCAAGTTTTATATGTTCTGTCAAGGAACCTATTTTCTTAATTGCCATAACTGCCAGGAGGCACACAGTAATGTGTTAAGATGCTTGCTACAATCCACAGTTTACATCACTGAAAGACTATTGAAAATCTTGTGGAAGGTACAAAAGAAAGGATCTGAGGTATAGAAAATATCTTCAATGGGCAGACATAAAGACTGAGCTTAACAAGGAGAAGACTGACAGACAACACGGCTGCACACAGTTATGTCATGGAGAAAAACAGCAGGCTCATTAATTGAAGAGCATAATCCTCAGTGGTCAGAAGCTGATGCCAGATAAAGTTAAATTGAAAGTAATCGTTTGTTTGGACTTCGTCAATCATCAACAGAAAGCTATCAAAGCAAACCTTCCCTAATTTCAGATCAAAACCGGATGCCTTTATGGAAGGCATGTTTAACTTAAACAGGAAGCAATGTGCTCGGCATGGATAACGGGATGAAGTGCAGCAGCTTGTGAGATACAGAGAGCAGACCACATTATCGCCTTCCAGCTTCAGGCTTTGGGAATCCCCAGGTTTTTGTGGACTTGCTCAGACGCTGCCATCAACCGTTTTTATGCATTTCACGAGGGTGGCTGGACCTCCACGTTCACACTGCTCTGCACTATGCATTCCTTGCATGAACCTTTCCTCAGCCTGTGTCAGAGGCAAATCGTCAGTTCACTAAAAATTCATTTGAACAAATTTAGCAAAAAATAAAGACAAATAAATCAGCTGTGAAACCTGTGGCTCAGAACCTAATTTTCGAAATATGTGCAAGTTGGTGACATGAAAATCAATTTCCTCTGGAATGTGCTTCTCCTCAGCAAGGGCTATTTCAATGCCAATGTGCTCTCACATCATTTGGTTTGGCTGTGATACTTCCAAATGGAAGTGGCAAGACTTTTTTTCCTTCCACAATGGCTAAAACCCCCTAATTTTCTGAAGTGACTGAGCAGGGTTTAAGGTCTAGGAGGGTTTAATAGCATTTATATGTGTATTTTGGATGAAACAAGGCCTGAAATTTTCAATGTAAACACCAGGGAATATTAGATTACAGTGACTGAGAAAAGCAGTTGGGAGAAGATTCAGAGACTTGAAAACACAACTGCATTATAACTGTAAGTGCAATTCTGAGGAGGGGTGAACCAACCAACCAAAATAACCAAAACACCAATTATCAATGGAGTTGCAAGGAACAGGGCAAAAGGAAATCAAGCCTCATCCCTGCTGTGGGCTTCATGGCCCCTGAAGGAGGGGTCAGTACAGTACAAAATCTCCCTTTCACTCCGGGCAGGCAGATGAAGCACACAGGGAAAAGCAGCAGCAAAACCCCAGCAAGCCTGGGAGCAGACAAGGATACAGAACATGCTTGTATCCAAAAATTTGAGATGCCACTCTTCGGACCTGAGCACAATAAGAGAGAGCAGAAAAATGGAAAAAAAAAAGTATATATATGTGTGTGTGTGTAAAAGAACAAAGAAAGAAAGAAGAGGGAAATGGGAGGGAAATGAAGAAAGGAATATATGATGAGAAATCTCTCTTGTTCTCACTGAGCCCACAAATCCTCAGGACCACCCTGGATATAAGTGAAAACATGCCAAAAAGAAAAGAGGAAATGCTTTTCACAGAGCAGTTACATTTCACCTCTCAGCTTCAGAAGTGCCAGGCTGCCATTTTCAGAACTTATGTAAGAACTCTTTTTACCCTCAATTTTCATAAGTTATGAATCATTTTCTATCAGCAATCTATTTTTAAAAATTATTACAAGAATCAACTCTCAGAAAGCAGCATCTGTCATATACAGTCCTAAAGGCAAACTTGTTTCATCCCATTCTGAATCCTGGTTAGTAAACAAATCCATAAATCCATTTTGACAATGTCATCAGATCAAGCGCTGGCCTTTTGAGAGTGGGGGGTGGGGGGCATGATATGACAAGAAACAACTTCAAAAGAATAACAGAAGATTTTTTTTTTTTAATGAAGTGAGAGAAAACATGAACAGTTCAGAGAAAAATTATTATTAAATCCTACACCAACCTCATTTCTCTATATCCAGCAGCATTTGAATTGGGCCTGTTTCCACGAAGAGTGAAGATTTTCCATATTCTGTATGGGAAAAAAAAAACCCTTCCCAATTACACAGCTATGATGGATTTTTTTCTTTTAGTTTTGGGTTGTTTCGTTTTTGGTGGTGGTTTGTTCTGGTTTGGTTTTATTTTCTGTGTGTGTGGTTTTGTTTGTTGTTGTTTGGTTGGTTTGTTGGGGGGGTGGCATTTTTTTGTGCCAGATCCAATACAGAAAATCAACCGCCTTCCTTCATTCATCTGAGGGGAAAAACTCGATGGTTCCTTTGGCTGAGGACAAGGAGGGAGCCTGCAATACACAGCAGTAGGTTCACAATACCTGTAGTCTGAGTGCATATACTTCATGAGGTATTCATATGGGGTTAAAACACGCACATGTCCTACATATTTTTGTATGGCAAGGGGCTACATGACATTTTCCATTCTAAAAGATTTGTGGAAGTTTTTATAAAGATCAGCTTCCTTTAAAATGAAGAAAAGAAACCCAGCAGCAACAACAAAACCAGAAGTGTTGCAATTTTAAAAAAAAAATCCTGGATTAGGGAAATGGCCTTTATTACTGCCGTGGAGTTTAGCTAAACTAGAAATTTTCAGAAGCCTGTGAAAATCCAGGTCCTCACAGGCTTTTCTAGGGAAACTCCAAGTGAAGAGCAATAAATTAAACAGGGACATTTGGAGTATGCCTGTAGCCGTAAGTGACACAAGGGGATGGTCCCAGGCACTACAGTTTGGCCGTGTGTATCACTCCTGGCGTGGTTTTGACTTACACTACGGGGAACACTCACAAACGATTTCCAGGCGTAATTTGGAAGTCAGCTCGGGTCCATGGCTAACAGGTGGTCTGCATGGCTGCTTTGGAGGGCGAGAGCTGCTGCACATCCATTGGCCCCAGAGCCAGGCTGGCCCTGCTGCGTGCACCCGTTCAGAGCACGTGCCAGAGCAGTGCTGTTTCTGAGCAAAGCCCACTCAGTGAGCAGCACATCGAGAGCTGCTCTTTCTGGCGTCAGAGGATGAGTCTCCATAACGAGCTATGGCAAGCTTTTCCCACAGTCTCTCTCGAGCAGTCCAAGTGCCTCCCACATCCTCTGGGATGAGGAGGGAGGAGAAGGCTCAGCTCCCTGTTCCCCGCCCACGGACCCCACACAAAGCCCAAACCACCCCTTGGCCAACAGTCAGCCAACTTCACTCATCCCCTTATTCCTAGTGGCAGGAAGACTTGCTCACTGCTTCCATAAAAAGTTACATATGCTACAGGAGTGAATACAGTTTGACAACATACATTTCCTTTTACTTTTTACATTAGTGTTGGAAATTATGCACCAACTCTTCATTAAATTTATGATATTTTGTTTGATGAAGCAAATGTCTGTGAAAGTCACGAAATGCCACACTGATAGTTCTATGCAAACATTATATATCTACATCTCTCATGTAAGCTTCCTTCGAAACCAGTTTTTTTCCCCTTGCAAATTCCTCACTGCCAAATAAATGTATTTCCAGCTGTATCTGTGGGAAACAAATAGTGTCATACAATGAATGACCAGCTAGGAAATGCACACCTGTCATAAACTAAAGCGCATCTCATGGGATATATTATATTCCATTCCCAACTTACCAAGAAAGGATACAATGAAAAAATGGATTGGTGTCAAATGCCAGATGTTTTCAAGCCTCTCTAATTAGGTAAAAATTAAACAACTGCTATGTTCTATATTACAGATATTTTGCAGATGTGTAATTCACATAAACATAAAGTCTGATTTTCATTTACACAGAGGCCTCTTTACACTGCTTTGGCATCACAACATTGCTTAATATTGGCCTTAGTTACTTACGTTTGCATTTCAAGTTCCTTTTTTTACTGAGAGAGTATAATAATCAGTTTCACATAAGCATCCCAGAATAAGGCCCACAGTACGATGGGGATGACTTTAGCAAGGAGTCTTCAGGGACACCAAAAGGAAAAAGAAGTTGTATTCTCTTTTAGTACTTATATTTCATGTAAAACAAGTCTGCTGAGAATGAGTTAGGTTCAATTCATCTGTACTGTACATCTTTGCAAATGTCATTGCATATTTAATTGTAACTGTGATTAATTTGCTCATGAGGAACGCAAAATGTTGAACTGTTTCCATTACCTGCTTAGCCCTTCTCCTCAGGCTCTGCACAAAACCCCAAGCTGAAAAACATCCAGGGAAAAAACTAATCAAGTAAATCCAAAACAACTTGTACCAAAACAACTGCAGTTTCTCATCTTCCAGATTAAAATAAGAGGAAAATTATCATTAGTCAAGGTAAAGGAGTAAAACTTCAGTTAAAAAAAAAGGAAAAAGTCCACTATTGAACTAAATTAGCTACTTAACTCTGTTCCTAACAATCAAGGGGGAAAAAAGTTCCTGTGTTCTTCCATAATAAGAGGGCTGGTTTGTCTAGCTCTTCACAGTTTTCATACATGAAGAGCCATAAGATCTTTGATACTTTGGTGCAAATAGTTCTCCTCACAGAAACTCAATAGACCTTATTTGTAACTTCATCCCAAATAACAATTACCAGAACTCTCTATACTCAGATACACATTTGTAACCCTAATAATTAAGTAGCTTTTAAAACAAAGATTATCCATTATACGAAGAACTAAAGACGGGAATGTGATTGACAATATTTATCAGCACCTGCCTCCAACTATTTCAAATACAATTTTCTCATTCTCCTCAGACTTGTATGTCTGTATTAGTACTGGAACTGCAACACAGTCCCTCCACTGGAGACTGCTGCTGGGAAGAAAAGCCTGATAAACCATATGGTTAATAGAAAGAATGCCTGGACTGAAAATTATTATTACTACAGACGATTAGACAAACACATTCACAGTGTATCATTTCACCCTTGGAGAAGACTGAAGTATAGTTATTATGTATTTGATTTCTTTCTCAGCATTCCTGAATTATTATTTATCTTTTAGCCATCTGGTCCAAATGTTAATTTTCCTTAGAGATGGGCAGTCACACTATGTGCTTATGGTAACCATCACTTTTGGTAAGAATATTTTCATTATTATAGGCAGTATCTGTCCAAATTATTTTGCACTAGTTGAAAGCATTTGTCCAGAAAACTAACAAGATGCCATGTAATAATCCTGACTAAAATGTTGTGAGTTTTCTTGCTATGTTACAAATTGCTCATGAAAAGTGAGTGTTAGTCAAACCCCCCTGTTCAATTATGCTTGGAAGAGAGTTTTGTGAACTGCAGAGAAGTCTGGTCTGGTTTCTTGTTTAATTTCATGTTTGTATCGTGAATAAATTGAAAATTACAAGGAGAGAATATATTTTTGCTGTGTGTGGAGTTTAAGGATGAAGGCTGCCACCTGTTCATGGACAGCATATGCAGAATTACCCTCGAATACAGACTGACAAGGCAAGGAGAGCCCAGGAGACATCAACAGTTGGGCTACAAACACCATTCCAGCAACCCAAGGTACTGCGCAATAGGCATGTGTGGTAAGTATGTACGATACTTGGTAATGCACCCTAGAAATCACTCACATATCCTATCCCCCTGAGGTAGTCTAAGCTGCAGGGCATCTAAAGAATAGCTTTTTCCTCCTTTCATGCATTTCAGTCTCCGTGTTAGTCTGTGATCTCAATACTCCATAACTTTTCTGTGACTTTTCTCTCATTTGCTCATCTATTGTGTCTCCATTTCTCTATTCTTGTGCAAACTTTTCTTCATTACTTGGTTCTGTCACTTGTTAACCAACCTTTTCTTCAAATCATCTTTCTTGTGGAAGAATGGGGAAAATTTCAAGGCCTGATGCAGCATTGTCCAAATGCACTTGTGCAGGTTCTGGACAGGACAGACAGTGTCTGGATGCATCAGCATGCACTCCCAGAGTTAAGTTCATTTGCTGGATACACCTCAGAGAAATGTTAGTGCAGCTGCTTGTGGTGGCCATGCCATGGTGTTTCCTGCTGGTGAAACATTGCTGCACCTCACTGTGTCAGCAGACGCTGACCACACCTGCCTCAGGGCTCAGGGACCACCTGTGCCTTTTATTGAAACAATAAGCACTCTCAATCCACTCTGGCATGAAAAAAGCTGCAAGAGTATAATGCTGGTTGAAATACAGGTCACAGGATCAAAACAAAAAACACAGCTATCGTCCCTTCTGTAACCTTCTCTCTACAACAACAGCACCGAACAATTAAGTACCGATAACAAATATCCATCACAGCAACACTTGACTCAGTGAAGGCACTGAAGAGGGCAAAAGACTGTCAGCTGCATGTTTCCCCATCTTTCAGAAGAACTTAGCAGTTAGGTAGGATGTGCTAGAGGCAACTTGCCCTAGGAGTTGTATTCAAGGGAATCACGGTGAAGATAAGAAGGTTTCTCCTTGTACCATGGGGAGAAGGAAGCCACAGTCAGGAGGATCCCATAGGCTGGACCTGTGGATCCTGCTACCCCACCAAAGATAGGCACCAGTCACAACCCCTCCTGCAGCGCCCAGTTCCCCTGGGGCTTTCTCGTGCAGTAGCACCAGCATCATGAGGTATTTGAACAGATATTCCTCCAAAAGCTGTTCTTCAGCAGAAACACTGAGGCAGCCAGGAGTCACCATCTCCTCATTCCCCTGCATCTCTGCAGACAACTGCTTTAGGCAATCACATCATTTAGAGAGCCCTATGGTTTTACTTCCACCTACTCCTTTTCCCAGCAGCTCACTGAGCCCCTGGCCACCCAGACATTCCTCCCATGAGCCTTCCCAGCCAGGAAAAACTGCTGCTTGGGGGCCCCAGAGCAGACCCAGCTTTTAAGATACAGCAGCAGCAACAGCAACAAAATTATTTGGAAGGGGTTTTAAGTACATCTGGTCCTCTAATGAGTTTGTAGCATGGTCCCTTAAATGCAACTGAGAGGACAGAAGTGAGCAGGAATCAAAGGATCTCTTTGTCCCATGGGAGCGCCAAATACAATATATCACCAAACCTCATCTGTCTTAATAGCTTCCCTTCCCAAACACACCCTGGGCCTTGTAAAGCAAAAAGAGTCATTAGACCACAGGCCTCACCTTAAGGAAGTTTACTGTTGATCTATAATCTCTTGTGTTTTATCTCCGAGAAAAGAGCAGTGGCACGTCTGGAGGAACCTCTGTCTAAGTCAATCCCTACAGCCCTGTTTGCTTACCCCCACTGTGAGCCTCCTCAAGAGCTAAACTGCAAACAAACCACCTCCTACTTTCAATAAAATTCAAAGAAACTCTTAGTTGAGAAGTACTGGGAATCTAAACTGTCCAAGCAAAAATCGTGTGTTCCAGTCCTTAGCGTGGGGATTTAAATGGGATGCCTATTTCTTTAACTTGCTATTTTTAAAGAGCATTCCAGTTCTTACTACAGCAGTATTTTTGTTCTGAATATTATCATTTCTATCACAAAGGAGGAACAGATGGACTTTCTGCTCATTATTGTAAAACAATTTAGCTCACTCATATTGACTGGGTCAATATTGAACTCCTGAGCTTGAATGCTATCAGAGAGTGAGGCCCTCTCAGAAATCCTCTCCTCAAAACCATGGTATTTCATGATGTGTGTAACTCTGAATTCAGTCTTAAATGAAGCATTCAAGTGTAAAGAAGAGAGGGATTTTGGAATTTGGCCTGTGATTATGATCACCTTTCTATTGGATTGGACAATTACCACACATCACCTCCCAAGCAAAATCGATCGCTAATCTTTTTGCATAAACATATCAGCATTCTAGCAATACAAAGCTTAATCACAAAAAAAACCTCTTCTGAAACTCATCCTACTAAATCACACAGAGGGAACAAAATAGAAAGTTTAACAAAGACTGTTTTACCTAACCTTGTTCAAAGAGAAAAAAAATACGAACAGGTGGCTATGTAACGGCCATAATTAATAGAAACAATCTTTGCAATTTCATCTCAATGTACAAGATACAGGTATCTTCTTTGTAAAAGTCTGATGAAATCTTTAAAAAAACAAATCTATTTATCAAGTTCATCATGCACAGAACCAGAAGTAAATGGCTTTAAACTGAAGCCAATGAGGTTCATGTTCGATGGTAGGTCCTGTGGAGCACTTGAGAAGATTGCCTGAGGAAACTCAGAGATTTCTATCACTGTAATTCCTGAGAACAAGTTAGATAAATTTGACAAGACATATATCATATATTCACCCAGGTCTTCTGGATTCAGTAAGGAACAAATAATTTTTTCAGTGCAGATCATTGTTCTGTGTCATCACAGCAGTGATACTAATTTTGTATTACACAATGTTTACTACCTAGCATTTAAGAAACACATAAAGTGTGCTTGCATTTATGCAGTTTCTTTTCTTATTTGACAGATAAGAAAACAGAAAAATTGTTTCATTACAGCCTTTAACAAATCCATAACAAAGTCATCAATTCAGGAATTTCAGTGCCCGTTGTCACGTTCACTAGTGGGACTTAATAGTTCTTCAAAATGGACTAGCAGAGTTGGGTTGATTTCTAGAGACATTAACCCAGAATTTCTTTGCTATTGGTGGTTTGTGTCAAACAAAATAACATTTAAAGCAATTTTTATTTGTTTTAGCTATGGCAGCTGAACTTGCAAAAATATTCCCTCTACCCTGGTCTTGACATCACAAAAGAAGTCTCAAGAGACTTTTATTGACAACTTCATGAGCTGACTGTGGAGATGCTATATGTCACACGTGATGGAATAGGGGAATGCAGAACTCAGGTTTTACAAGCAAATTTGAAGGGAAAAAAGAATTAAAAATCTCTTTTGGGGCTTTGTGCAGCATTAGCATCTTAATTGATTCAAAATACATTTTATCAAAGGGATTCATAAAACTGCCTAATATGAAGTAATTAAGAAGACGATTTTTTGGGTTTTTTTGATCCTATGGTTCCCCTTACTTTTTCTTCAAAAATAGCATGGTCAATACATGGAAGGCTTTGATTTTCACACAGAATTGTATTAGAGGTCAACTCAGCTGTGTTTGGTTTTTAGAAAAGGGAAACATACTTTCAAAACTATAAGTTCTCAGGAATGGCTTATTGTTTCAAGAATATTTGTTAGATAAAGCGTACTAAAAACAAAACACAGAAAGATAATGACGAACTGTGCACAGGTAATAATGAACTTGCAGACAAAAAGCTTTGAAAGCAAAAATAAAATAGCAAGCATTGAAGACTATTAATAGGACATATGGAAAGTTCTGTGATAAGATAAACCTGAAATACTTTGAAGTGTGCATTGAAGTCAATGAAACAACCTTCACTTTCTTCTGCTTCACCAGCAACATCAACTTAGAGTCTTTCCTGGCTATGTGCACCCTAGGAATATATATTACTGACAAGTAGTTTGCTGAATTGAATGCTGGGAGGGTGGAAAAACTCATTATTTTATTAGAAACCTGAACTTTTTTTGGATCTGTCTCTTTGGCTACATATGCCATGGAGCATAATGCACTGGAAGAATAATTTAAAAATCAAGAAACATTTATCCAGCAGTGACATAATTTTCCATTTTGGTTATAAATGTTTTAAGGTATTTCTAGGTTTGCTATTATAGCTCTTTATTTCAGTACCATCATTGTAGCCTATCACATAATAAATATTAGCATGCACAATATATCAGTTTGTATAAACTGCTGTACATATTTCAACACCTACCTTCAGTAGCCTTCTCCAGGTAATGAGTTAATCATAACTGTACCAAAGCCTGTACATTTGATCTTTTGTGGGTTTTTTTCAATTGTCTCTGCTTTAAGTTGTACTTAATCGAACTCCTTCACAAGACAGCCCTCATTAAGAGTGCCAGTAAAGAATGCTCCTGGGAGTACAGTCTGTGTGGAAGCTGAGGTCCATATGTGTGCCAGGACACCTCAGGCCATACCGTATCAGTAATTGCAGTTCCTGGGCTACACCTGACAAAGTTGATTTAGGTACTTAGGGCCTAAAAAAGAAGGAGGAAGAAATTGATTCTTAGGAGAAATATTTACAAACCAACACAATGTGGAGGTTGACCTTTCCTTTTCTCATGCACACATAAGATCACAGCGTGAAATTCCAGCAAGAACCGAGCTCATGTCTTTGGGCACAAGAGCACTGACCCCTTAAAAGGACTTACATTATTGCAATAAAGTCTGAAGTAGTGGCGTCTACCTCTTTGCAAGCCATGGTTAGAGCATTTCTGTGGAGGTGAGTCAACCCTGTGCTGCCTCCGCCCCCCTGGGCAGACTTTCTGCACTCCGACTCCGCCCCAGGATTGCAGGAGGGCGTGCCCAGGACCCTGACTCCGCCCTCACTTCCAGACCCTTCTTTTCAGTTATGTATCTTATTAGTTTATTTGAATTGTATCCTTCCCTGCTATGTATCTATTGGTTCTGTATGCTTGTCCCCTCCCTCTCCCTCACTCCTCATTGGTCTTCCCTTGGGGTATATAACCAGCTGCACAGTTGCAGTCGGGGCTGGTTTTCCCTTGTCCTGGCACCCTCGTGGGGGGTCCCCCGGGGTGCTGGGATGATGGCTGGCCCTCTCCCTGCTCTCTCTCCCGACCACCCTTACCCCTTTCCCCCATACTAGAGAGTATAGGGAGAGCCAATAAACCTCCTTCCACCTTTTGCCTTGTCGACTCCTTCTTCTGTCCTACAACACATTTCTGTATTTGAGCTCCTTTAAGCTACAACTGAAATTTTGCCAGAGACAGGCGTAACCAGTCATTGCTTGGTCAGGGAGAGACAGACGGACTGACCGCTTTCCATCCTTCACATAGATCACAATAAAATGTGCATTGGAAAAGGCACTGATACGCTGCATTTAAGGAAGGAAAACAGAATTAAGACCAAGACCAGTTAACACACATTCTGTGAAACACCTGCTGAAGACCATGGTCCAACATGGAGCCTAAGAGCTGAGGTCTGGTGTCACAGGCTCCAAGACTAATTCTGCTTCAGAACACAATGCACAATGTGATAATTATAACTGTGTCAACACCTCACTTTTCCAACCTGTAAAACTGAGCCAGTTCAACCAAGCTAATCTGTAAAGTATTTTGATATCCAGGGAAGTGTACGCTACAGAGAAGCTCACATTATCCTGCACCTGATTTGAAATGGGCACTGGATCTACCTCATGTCACAATTCATTTCGTTTGGCTAGTTTGGAGGCATCCGGTATCAAAAGTCATGGCAGGCCTGGGCTGCTTGGGACCCAACCCGGCAGAAGAAAACTTATCTGCTTAAGAGATCTGCATGATGTGTGTGATGAGAACATGTGTGAAGTTGCCCTGCGTAGGCATGGAAAGCATGAGCCTTCCTGACCCACGGGGATGAGCGGCACAGAAGGGCTCTCGCTCAGCACCATGCAGGGGCAAGCAGGGCTCGGTCATGGCTTCACACCTCCTAAGAGCAGCACTGCTAAGATTTGTTTCCCACAAATATCCCAGCAGCAGCATTTCCCCCTTTCCCTCCAGGCAGCGCCTGACTGAGGTCCAACACTGCCAAGGGAAGGGCTAATAAGGAAATTTCCAGGGAGGGAATGGATGCTGTTACATAAATGCTTCCATAGGCCTGACTACTGTTTCCTGAGAAAGGAAACTCCATTCATCAAGTCTGTAATAAACTGACATCTCATCAGCAGGGGAAACAAGAGGAAGGTACTTGTGAAGGGAGAAATCTGTCCCTCTACATCCATGAACTGTTTTCCTTTGCATGCCTAATCTGTGAGGTGACTAAAGTTTCACCCACTAGTGCTATAATACTCACATGGGAAACATTAAGTTAAATATTGCAAAATTAAAGTGTAAGAGTTATTGGAAACTAGAGCCGAGCAAAATATTAGAATTTTCATCCTGGGGGAAATTCTAATATTACAACATTTGTTTTCTTCCAAAATTAGAATGGAAATGTTGAAATACCTCTTTTTTCATAGAATGAACATGTTCTCAGCTACTTTGACATTAAAATGAATTTGACAAAGGTGTTACGACATCTCCTGGGAATTGTTGTTAAGATACCTTGTACTTAGAACTGTGTTAACAAGGGATATTTCATTTGGGTTATTGAACCAGACCTGTAAAAAAATGCTTGGGGTCAGGCAGAACTTTCATTTCATTTTTGTTTTCTTTGAGGTTATTTAACTCTTTTATTCCCTTGAGCAAAATTTTAAAAAATCCACCAAAAAACCAAAAAAGACAGAGAGAAAAACCCTTGCTCTGCTCTGAAAGGGTAACAAGTTTTGCATCCACTCCATTATGAAGATATTCAACAGTGTTCTGGATTTTATATTTGATCCTCATAAATGGCTCTTTTCATGGTTAATCTTCAAAATGAGAAAACTAATTTTGTTTCACATGTTATTGCCATGAGTAATTATTAATACAGATTCAATACATTACTTCAATTGATCCACAACTGAATTCATCAAGAAAATAAATCACTGAAAAAAATCTATCTCATTTTTTAAAATATCTTCATAGGCTTCCTTCTTTGGTTTCATGGCCCATAGTTGATCTTCAAGCTAGGAAGTGGAAATTCTCTCCTGGTATACTTCAACACTGACACCTTACCAAGTAGCATCCTGGAAACTTCCTAATTTTGTCTCTTCAGGGTGAATAATTTTTTTGTCCCGATGTTGTGCTGCTGGGTGCTGCTTGCTGGGTAGATCATTTCTTTTATTGGAGTGTTGCTGGCATGCTGGCTGAAGTCTGTGGACTTACTAAGTGATGGAAGTATGAGCAGAATGGAAAAATCTGAGGAAAAAATGCCCTTATGGAGGTGAAAAGGTATCTTGCTGCAATTAAATGCACACAAAAGCACTTGAGAAGCAAAAACGGGGACCCCACTGTTCAGATTCTTTTTGCAGATTTAATCAGATTAGAAATTTTCCACTTACTCACAGATCATTCATTGATCTTCTGATGTTAGTTTAGTTGGCTGGTATTTTCTAAGGTCTCAAGCCCTTTTTTCTATTAAATAAATAGGACCTAAGACCTCAAATGTCTATATACGCACTGTTTTTTAAAATTCCCCTCCATATTTTTTTGCTGTTCTCATACAAAGGCTAAAGGTTAGGGGTTTAATTTAAACATAATATTTTTATGGTTCATAAGAAAATCTGTATTGGTTTACATTTTTGGCAACTTTCATTATACCCCAGTGATTCCTAGAAGTCCTTGTACTTTCCTGCTGGTGAGAGATACTTTCCATAAAATAACACAGTATAAAAATAGTAATTATTAACTCACTGCGATGCATTTTGTTAAGGTGCAGAGAGTGTATCGAAAGGAATAAATTTATTCAGTGTCCAGTTTTGTGACCATGCTTTCCAGTTTAAAATTATTATGTTGTAAAAATGTACTTTAAAACCAACATTAGAAGTTTCACTAATGAGAAAGGCAGGAGATAATCCCAGTTACTTGTAACAGCCCCATAACCCCTATGTCTGACAGACAACTACAGTTCAGCTTTTAAAGGGGATTTAAAGAGGATTTTAAAGGGTCTGTGCACTGCAGAAAGGTTTCACTTTGAAAACAACTCTAAAAATAATTTCAGAAATTCCAGCTCTCTGCTCTGGCACATTATCTAGGTTGATACCTGCATAAAGTATATTGAAAAGCTGCAGACATTTTATATTCAGCATATTGATGTAAAAATAAATTTCATATAGTTTTTTTCTAAAGGATGTTTGAGTTGTCACAAAAGTGTGGATTCAGCAAATTCTAAATAATGCACATAAAAAGCCAGGCCCATACAGCACAGATATGCACAGTGCTGTTCAACTGAGCTATGGACTAGAAGATACCTAACGTATCTGTAAAAGGCTCTGTGGCTGGAAAAGGTTAGTGACTGATGTGAAATTGGCTGCACATCGATGCACTCTAAGATTGGAATATATTAACAGACTGAGAACATTTAAAATTTTATATGCCTGTCTTTACCAAACACTTACTGACAAGAAGAAGCCAATAGGCACTTACAGAACAAAAAGACATAACAGAAATAAATAGTCCTAATAGTGTGAGGCGTGCAGAGTTTACAGAAATATCCCCTATAATATATTGTATATGTCACCAAGAAAAAAAAGTTGATCAATTTTCTATGCATATTTAGTGCAGAGAAATTTCTAATAATTTCTTCAGGTTTTTTTAAAGACATCTATCAAAAATTACCTCCAGAGGCATCTCATGTAACATGTTATTTTGAAGTAGAAAGCAGAACTGCGAGAAAAGATATGGAGCAAAAGTCAATACCAGTAATCTTTTGCATAAAAAACTTACCCAGAGATCCAAAGCAAGTAGTATTATATACATTTTACAGATGGAGAAATGCATAAGCAAGGAAAAGGAACATTAGCCTATTTGCTTAGGTTTTTTATTTCCATTCTGCTGGATTTACAGTTGTATGTGTACTCCAGCATGTAGCTGGAGGTTCTACGGAACAGAGCACAGTAAAGTCAAATATTAAAGAAAATTAAATAGTGTGAAACACTATGTGCAAGGGAACACTGTGGGTGACAAGTTTTAAAGGAAATTATTATTAGCAGGATAATATAATGAGAAACTAAGGCAAATGCTGTGATTTCATACAGTGTATTTAATTAGAGATCTAAAAGGTTGAGCCTACCTTAATATTTTTATCAGTAAGTGAAATGAAAAAAATCAAAAGTCATGCTTAGCAGAAAATAATTTCCTGCCTTCCTAATGGCAGAACTTTTTATGCTTCTCTAGGAATAGAAATGGCACATGTTCATCACTGACTCTGCAATTCTCACAAGTAAAAGCCCAAAGTCAATGGCTTTGTCACACTGAAAAAGAAAGAAAATAACTTCATTGGCTGGACATGTATACTAGAAGTTGTACACTTACAGCCTACTAATGAAAACAGAGACCTTGCCACATATTTTGAGAAAGGCAGAAGCAGACCTGAACTCTTTTAGTTGGAACAATAAAAAGAATGAGTACCAAACAGTCACTTATATTCATATATTCTGTTTTACTTCTTGTATTCCAAATTCCTGTCCCTTTATTTAAAATATTTCCACTGCTCTAATTTTTCTTCTCTTTCTTTCTTTTATTACTACTTTGTCTGGACATGCTGAACAAGTTATTCCTATTTATTGACTTCAGTCTATGAGGCAAATTCTGAACATGCCAAAACGACTCATACAGATTGAGTCAGATAATGTGTCTGGGATCATATTTTGAAGAATACTTAAGTTACCCATGTAAACACACACACACTGTGAGCTAATTTTTGAGCTATATTCACTTTAGTATGGTTTCCAAATTCAAATATTTTCCCAAAAAAAAGCATATGTCCTCTAATCTACTGATCTTTGTGTCAAACAACTATGAGCACAAAATGAGTATTGTGTATAGTCTGTATCATATCAGAACCAGCTGGCTTGAAAATTTCTTTAGGAAGGAAAGAGGAAAAAAATATTATTCCTTTGAAATAAAATAATTCTAAGAATCCTGTATGACTCTTAATGAAGAATCTTTCATAATGATTTCATAACCTAGGTCATATTATATCTGAAATGATAAGCCATGTTATATTTGAAATTATACAGGCAAAGCAGAAAAAAATCTAAGCCAAAGGTAGTAAATCATCTGTTCTAAAAGCCGAAATCCTAAATGAACCATTGCCATAAAATGACACTTGCAGGAATGAGGGAAAAATATCGGATGTGTTTCATCTTCTAATACTCTGAGTATGAAAGAAAAATTTTTCTTTTCATAATGTAACTTCAATTCCAACAATTTAAAACACTTCAGAGCAAACAGCATGCATTCAAAGGTCCCAACAGGTAGTTATTGCTATGCACTTAACACACGAGCTCAGATACTTGAATATTCTGATTTTAGGGGAAGAAAAAAAAAGCTGCTTTTTACACGTAGAATTTCCACGTAACTAAGCATTAAAGGTTTTTTATTCTTTTATACCTTTATTTCTGTAAAATGCTGCACATTTTCATCTCATGTAATTTGGAGGAACAAAACCACTAATACAAAGTGTTGCCTGAATGATTCAGAACAGCTATTCCTTTCTGTTCCAGCCAAGGTAATGCTGCCTTGGGAAGCAACAGAAGCTTTGGCAGCACGCAGGAGAAATATATCCACAGACAGAGCAAGAAGCTGTGATCCCTCAGAGACAAATTCAGCTCAGAGAAGGTAAATGCCTTGTCTACGCAATCCAGTTTGTAAATTCTAGATCTTCTAAGTATTGTGGATTCTTCCTACCATTTGCAAACTTTTGAACTTCTTGGTGGATATTGCTTAGACTTACTTTCCTCTTATTCTTAACCTTTCTTCCACCCTCTCTCCTATGGTTTTTCACACAGGCAAGACCACGAAGGCACAAAGGCTGAGATTTTAAATCTGAAATACTTCTGCAGGACTATACCTTCCAGTGAGCCATTCACACAGCTCGATCGCGTGCCCCTAACAATAACAGTTATTAGGAGCTACGTTGCAAGAGCTCATTTTCAGTTAACAGTCTGTCTAAGCTCCTGTAAAACTGTTAAGTTATAAATCACTTCACTCTGTTATTATAAAAAAAAGTAGCAGCACACAATTAGCAATATAATTATAGAATTATTACGCTCCACAAATTATACCGCCAGGCCCCCAACACACGTAGCTGCAGGGCCCCAGTGCAGCCAGGGGATTTTTTTCTTCTAAAGCAACAGATGTGTCAAGGCAGATTAGAAAGTTTTTCCAGATGCATGATTTTAGGGGAGTTCTTTTATTTTTTATCTTTTGCTGCCAAATCTGTTTTATCTTTTGAGACGTCTTCTCTAAGAAAATGTACAAATCAAGATACGGTAAAGATGTAAACGTAGTCTGTGAAGTTCAACTTAAGACTCCAAAATTTAGCAAACCTAGCTTGCATTTTGAGATGAGGATGCTTGTGTGACACTAAGACGAGCCCAGCCTTACAGAGGGAGCTGAGGGCCAGCCACCTTCTTTTCTCAGAAGAAATCCCTCCAAATGCTGAACATGTACAACGCACTCTGAAGAAGATTAGAGTCACTTGCCAATGCCAGAGCTGCAGCCAAGGACCTGCTGCAGAGCAGAGCCCACCAAGCCTGCCTTCCATGCACTGCCTGCTGCAGGAGAAGAAAATACAGCACTTTTCCCAAAAGCTTAGCTAAGCCTCATTAATCAAAACGGGTTTTGAGACAAAACTGTTGGCTGTTTTATATACGTGCCTAGTTAAAATGAACAGTGGCACCTGACTTCTGCTTAAAAGAATATAAACATGAACACACATAGGCAGAAAAATTAACCCACTGACATGAAAGTCAGAAGTTGGTCACCTTTTACAAAAACTGAGGTATCCAGGAAGGTATGAGGATCACCTGAGTTATTTGTTCACCTGAACCAATTTGACACACTACCCTGGCCCTAATCACAAACGTAACACAGAAGTAGATATGTGAAACTGGATCCAGTCTTTCCGTTTATGAGAGGGGATGAGGGAGAAAATAACAATTCTTTTTGCCCTCCCATGGTGAGGCAGCTGCTGAAATCTGTTCTAATAATAAGAAAGCAGGAGTCACTAGGATGGGTTTGCATTCTCAAAGAGCAAAAACCAAAAGCAGCAACTATTGCATCCCACACACCTTTGGTAACTCCTGACACTCAATGATATCTTTGAGGAACTTGTGGCAGAAGAGAGAGACAAAGGAAGATGTACAAAATCAGCAGCATTTCAAACATCTCTAGGGAGACAGCAGTTTAAAATGAAGTAGGTTTTCCAGGCTGCAGTGGGCTGTGGAGCTACTTCTGTCAGATCTCCTGTCTCACTGTCTGGGTTCAGTTTTCTACATAGCTCCATGCTATAATTAGTCTGATAGCTGTGCACTTATTTTAATGAGTAGCAAAGCAGCTGCTGGAGTTGCCTTTAGCTGAAATGGTGTGTCAGCTTATAAATTACAGTTCTATTGCCTACACATTGGAGCTTTAAGTCCTAAAGACATTCCTCTGCAATTTGCTAATTATGGTAATTCTGATAATTTTATATGACCACCTCTTTACCAAACAAAAAATATATTGAAGAGTTTTACTAGTTTAAACTGGCTCAGGAGTTAAAAAGAAAAGCATTTAGCACTTCCACCATGGTTTTCAGTGTGTGAGTGTTGAGGGAACAAGTGGGTACTCAACTGTTCATTTAGCTGTCTGCTCTGTAAAGAAATGGCAGTCTAACAGAAATGCCTATACAGATGAAGAGATAATTTTATTACGAGGAACTGAATTCTCAGTCTGCTCCTCTTCCAGACATTTGCTATTTTTTTTCTCATTATTTTTGGTAAAGCCCAAAGAAAAGTGCCTTCTTGGAGTGTCTCTCACTCAGCCGCAGCAGTACAGGGGCACAGCCCTGCTCCAGCAGCAAGCCCCTGAATGAGGAGCTCAGGAATCTGCTCTTATCCATCAAACCCTCAATGACCTTCACCCACCCTCGCTTTCTGAAGTCCAAGCCCTCAACACTCTGGCACCCCCGCTATATATTCCATAGAAAACATGTCAGGGGTATGACTGCACCCCAAGGAGGGATTTCAGAGAGGTTAGCACAGTGTTTCAGCTGTAGCTGTCTATTTTAAAAGGCCAACCCAGGCACTTGTCCTGTGACTTCCTATTTAAACCTTATCAGCTTCACCAGGATCCAAAATAGAAGACAGCAGCCTCCCTAACACGGGACCCTGGCACTCCGTGGTGTTGAGCTGTTATTCCGTCACTGCCCAGGGGTCAGGCCACGAGACCGAGTTTTCCAGCGAGCAAATCTAGACAGACTGCCTGCTCCAGTGCCACTGCCACCTGGTCATCTGCTTCCCTCCCCTGACCTTCAGGGCCTGAAATCTTTATCAATAAAGGTCAGTAGGATTCTAGCACGGTGTTCTCTGTATGGAATAAAGAGGAGGAAAGCATATCACTGAGCATGTATATCCAGAGTAAACCAGAGCTAATTCCCTCTTAATTAGCACCTCACCACTCTCTCCCCTCATCAAAAAAACCATCAAGGAACTAATAGCCTGCTCTTGCCAATTCTTATTAAATTATCTGGAAGCTCACACCGGATTATCCCAGTGGCTCCATCTGGTCATATAAACCACTCTCTCCAAGTTCTTGCCCTCTGGAAAAGTCATCTGTTCCTACTGTGAGAAGAGAGGCAGCCCACCTCACACAGCAGTGGTATGGTGCCTGGTGGAACGGTATCCACCACTGGTGTACCCTAATAAACACCCACAGTCCCAACTCCCCGGCACCTGGCATTGGGTGCCAGGGTGAGCTGTCAAACCCTGCCCAGCACCATAAAACATGAGCACAGCCATGGGGGACTTACAGCTCTTCAAGTCCTTTTCTGTGTGTACCTACGAATTATGAGACTGTTTGAGAAAACAGCCATTTTTTATTGTAATTACATTCCTTTTACAATATTAATGCAGCATGTAAGTGTGGATGCACAATGGTTATAAAGCCAGCAAAAATCAAGGGTGGCTGCTCCTGTGTAAAAGGAGGAGTACTACTACTCTGTTTAGCCATGAAGACTGTCGCTAAGACCATGGGAGAAAGGGCATGATCAGGATCATCTAAGCCCAGGTATCTTCTCTGAGCTTGGACTGCAGCTGGTACCTAAGCCATGATCTCATCCGGCTGAGGGGAAGGGACAGGGGCAGAAGGAAGCATAGTGACAGGGAAGGTTTGCTCTACGCTTCTCTGGTTGTCACTAGACTAGGTTTTCTAGTCTTTTCTTGCAAAGCAGATTAAAAGGTGTATACCAAACCACATAATAGATATATGAAGAAATCCAAACAGTTCCTGGTGCCCTCTGTAAGTACTTTAACTCTTCTGGCAGTAAAGGAAAAAAAAAACCCAAAGAATTGCAGATTGTTGTTTGCTTTTCACACTGCGCTTCAGTAAAGATCACTCATTGTCAAGATTAATACAAACCAAACCAGACTATTAAGTTGTAAATTAGAAAAAAGGGTCATTATCTGCAAAAGGCTTTGTAACAACTTCTTATGTGTCCTTTCTCACACACAGATTGAGCTGCTACGTGCCTGTCTCTGTAAGCCTGGGGATAGCCAGCAAAATCCCCACGGCTGGCTGCTCCACAGGCATGGGAATGCAGGAGAACTCTGTACATTCTGATGGGTTAGTTAAAAAAAAACCCTAGGCAAACTGTGATTTTGGGTAGTGACATGCATTATATTATTCCTGGCTAAAAGCCTTTTTTCCCTCAGTAATTACCCCAAAAATTATTACTTTGAGATTTTATTCCAAAATAATGAATCTGAGAAACACTTTGCTATTAGTTTTCTAAATAATTAATTGTAGAAATCCTGCTTATATTGGACAATTTGGCCAATGCATTAAATAGAAGAGGATGCCGAAATTATATTTACCTTTAAAAATAATTAATCACTTATACACACTGAAAAAAAATGCTGGGAGCTTTAACTGTCTCTTCATAGCTTATATCTTAAGTCTGCAATACCAGGTATATAGAGAAAAACAAACCAACCCCCCTGCACTCCGTCCCCTCACAGCTTTCATTGCTATTTACTAAAACAGAGAATAAACAAACCACACTGAATGCTCTTGCACTTAGATTTTGCTGAAAGAATTTGGAAGACAAAATTGATTCAAAACACTAAAGACAAATCTACACAGAAATCTCTCCAGATCAAACCCAGAAACATGCATGAATTCATTTTTTCATTAGTTTTGGATAACTGAATTAAAATTGCATTCTGTGGTCTCTCATTCCCATCTTTGCTGGATATGGACCAAGGTAAGCCCTCACTTGCAGTGAGAAGTCCAAATTTCCACACTGGGCCTTGCTCTTAGCTGCTTAGAAAACCCCAGTGACCTAACGTTTGGAAATCACCAGTTTTTATCTGAATGTGTACTTTGAACTCACATTTTGCATCAGTAATCTACAAGATTTGCATCAGGCTATGCAGGATGATAGTTTGAATTGGTTTTGCAGTCAAGCTGGGTAGGTTTCACAACTGGACATTACTGCCTATGAAAATGGCATTAACAAACATTGCCATTGATGGCTGGCATCAAATCATCAGCCTCATTAAATCTCTTCTCTGCAGAAGTTAAAGAGGTCTCAAGAGCATAAATGCAAGCTAATCTTGAGTAAGAGAGAAAAAATCAGATGAAAGTGCGTAATTATACGAAGAACATTATTTCAAAATCGTTGGTTATTTCAAGGGATTTTGCCAATTCCTCTTTTTTCACCCCCCTCTCCTATTTTAAGAGTAATCTAGAAATCTCAAAGACAACTTTTAGAAATTTGTAGAAATCTCACTTTTCAACTTGAGTCTGGATGGAAATGAGTTTTCATTTAGTATTATTATGATTTCTTTCTTTCTATGAAAAGTTACTGGCATTTAAAGTTCATCTGTGAATTGGTGTCTAGCAATGCATGAAGGGGGAAATTTGCCCTAAAGAAGTTCAAGTGAAGTGTACAAAAAACAATTTAAACCTCTGAAATTAGTATTTCAGAAGCTAGGTGTTTTGATATGACAATGAGATGTAAATGACACAAAATATGATGAATTTGTTTGCTCTCTAATGGCCCTTCCAAATTTTTCAAAGCTGTGTGGCCAAATGAATTTATTTCAATTACATCAGAAGAGCACAACAGCAAGAGCTGCGCTTGCAAAACACATTCCTTTAAAATGGCAAATAAAACTGCCCGACTGAAATTCTCAGATTGAAGAGCAAAACAAGAAAAAGGATGTTGTAAGGAGGGAATGATATCTGCAGCAGCATTTAGCAAGGATGAACAAGTTCCAGTGGAAAAATAAAGGACCACTTCCTTTCTAAAGAGAAACCAAATCAGAGTAATTTGCTTTGATGTTGATGGGAAATTACTGTATGCTTTGAAACAGTGGGACCTAATAGGCTGCCATTTGACTGGAATCACGGTTGTCTGAATGTGAGGAGAGAGGTGTATGGACAGAAGAGTTCATTAGGCCAAAGCACAGCCTTGGCTGCCCCCAGTGATGAAAAAAGGAAACAGGACAGCTGAGGTTCAAAAGTTACCCACTGGATTTCATGGCTATTGTTAATAACACTTTGTAAAGAATATTTATTTAGTGTTAATTTTAAAAAATCAGCTCTAAGGGAAAAAAAAAAAACAGATGTAAAATTAATGTCTCTATAGAGATTGAAGTGGTCCATTTGGAATTTCAAAGGCAGGAAATTCATGAAAATGATCATACAGTGGAACTGTCAAGCATTCAGTAATATCAGTTACTTAAGGAAAAGGCTCAGTATCTCAGAGGCAGAGTCTGTCACTGATTGCTACGCATATTTAATGGTAACTTATTCAACAATTCATGTCCATGCACTCAACAGGTCTATCCAGTATGAGAGGTGCTATTATTGAAAATATTCTCTTTCTTACCACAACTTATTGATAAGTGCTATAGCTAAGCACACACTGTTGTACGGAGTGTACACTACACATGCAAAAGAAAAGCTCTTGCCAAGATAAATATCTATGTGCGGTTTTTAATTTATGAAAGAACTGCAAACAGGCAATAATGAATAGGCTGTAACACCAAATAGTTACTTTTATTAATAAATTATCAATTTGATCCATTCTGACAACCGTGAATTGTTGCTGGTTGATCAGTGAGTCCTACAGCTCCTCAGATGACAGAAGCAAGGCAGGACTGAATTCTGCCACAAAGCCAAATAGTAAGGTAAAACCTTTTGTTAGTTTTGCTTTCTCCTCTTTAATTAGCTAAAATAACTCAATTGTTGTTGTTGCCATTCTTCTCTGACCAGCTCACCTTATTTTAGTATTTTTCTCTTTCTAGCTTGCCTGTGATTAAGGATGCCATTCTGCCCCTCCTACACATAGGAGTGGGCCCAGAATAAAACATGATTTGTCCCATATGTTACTTGTGATATATCTCAAATGACAGCATAATCTAGAATATATAAAATATATAATAAATACTATAAATATATAGTATGTAATAATATATAACAATATATAATAATATATATATAATATATTCCTGTCAGATGCCAGAGGCTAATGGCAACTCTTCTCAGTACTTTGGAGCAGTCTTGGTGCTGTCCCCTCCGCCCACTTCCCTTCTTGAAGGAAGGAGGAACATCTGTCTGAACTAATCCCGTATCTTTCTGATTTAGTGGAAGCAGATTATGATCCCTAAATTTCTTTGAGCAAACCCTTTACACTACCTATACCCTTCTTTAATCTACCACCACCATGGGAACAATGTACCCTGGGTTTACCAGCATCACCTTCTACTAGTTTAACCTAGGTCTAATGACAAAGGCATAGACACTTTTAGAAGGACTGTCTACTTTGCAAGATTTAAAGAAGGGGTTTCAGATTCAAGCACAGAAAGAAAAGGTAAATCTTAACTTGAATAAAATCCTCAGCCATATTTAAGCTCCTGCATTGCTATTTCAGCTCCACTCTGCCAGAACTTCTATCTTGCCTCTCCTTGCTGTAGGTCCTGGAACCTTGAATTCAGATGCATTCCTACCTCCCCAGTTGCTTCCTTTCCTCTGGAGTAAAATTTTCCTGCTAATTCAGGTGCCCCCTGACAATCTACCTAGCTCAGTTTTTCAGACTATTCAGCAGGATTTCTCTAGCCCCACTTTGCTCATAGCCATCCAGGAACAAATGATCCGAATATGAACACTGATGGGACTGGCAAACTTGCATGTTTAAAGTCTCTCTCATACTCTCCTTAGTCAGCCTTGATGTCTGCCTCCACTCAGTGCAGATCACTCCTTTGGTCCATTAGAGATTACTAAAACACTGATATTAAATGTCATACGATGCATACATTTTGTCCAGCTTGTGATCTGGGTCCCTTGACAACTTTCTGTGGAGACCACACAGTGCTTTCAAATAGCTTAGAGAAACACTCTAAGAAGTTAGGAAGAGAAATCCAGCTCTGTGGGACCACACTGAAGAGCCATTTAATTCAGAGGATGATTTGAGAGCAGTGAATATTTTGGACAGAGTAAGAGAGAAGGGAAAGCAGACAGAGATCTTTCTCTTGTATATTCTACTAGCTCCTGGCCCTGCACAATCTAAAACTTTCTGAGCCAATGGTCTCATCAGCATCTTAACATTTAATAGGCCTGTGTGGAGAGCTCTTCCATGAACTTGTCTCATTGCTGTGCCTGGAAATGCTAGAAAGGCAAGCTCTCCTCCAGTCATTTGCTTTTACTGGGGTTCCCATGACACAGGAGGCAGTGAAATGCATAAGATATTTCAGCACTTCAGAAGAGAAGTACCTAGAAAACAAACAGCTGACTCAGCTTCAGTCTGGATGAGAGCTCGGTGCTGCTGTTAGATGGAAGAAAGGATTTCAAGGGTAAACCACAAGCTTGGAATTAAATTTTAACTGAATATATCTGCCACTGCACATACAAGGCATCTTTCTCAGCTGCCAGATGCCCAAGCAACAACACCCCAAAAATTTTCCTAACAAGCAGTTGCATAATTTCAGAGCACAAACAGTAGTAGCCAGAGCAGAGCTCAGCAGAGGGACCAGTCACGTGTTTCAGCCAACCTAACCTGTAAGGTTAAGGGTGTTGGGTTAAACAGTCTCATAGTGGTGTAATCTGCAGGGTTAGCTACCAGAGTTGTTTCAAGAGTGGGCAGCATGAGTAGTTCAAGATCCATCTGATCCAGCAGCTGAAGACAGTGCTGAGTGGCCCAAACCTGGCACTCTGCAGAGCCCAAGGCAGAGTATGATGGCAGTGGTTTCCTCCACTCATAACAGGGAGTTAGAGTCTTTGCATCTACACAGCAAGATTCAGGCTTGCAAACAAACACCCTGCACTGACAGTATATGAGACAGCCCTGAAGGGAAGGGAGCATACAAATACCCCCAAAGAAGTAAAGCTGGTGTGAGACTCCATTCCAGGAGGAAGGATGCTTATTTCCCTCTGAGTTGCTGCAAAAACATTTGTGGCCATACAACAAGCCTGTAGATGGACTTAGCAGATCATGAGAAAGTACTGGAAATATATTTTATTTCTGATGGAGGCAAGTACCTTTTGGGAGCTGTGGTGACACCTAGACACCCACAGATTTCTCAAGTCACCATGTGCCAGAGTTCCTGAAGAGCTTGGTCTCAGATTCTAACAGGACCGAAATGCAAAACAAGTCAGAGGCACAGAGGACTCTCCTGGAGTCAAAAAGGCCCAAAATCATGAAGAAAAGCGACCCTGCTTGTCCTGAATTCCAGGCTAGTTCCCAATGTATGCAGTCCCAGGCTTTGCACAAAATTCAAGTCATGTGAAGGACAAAGAATTATAAAACCTGAGACTAATGAAGATAAACCATGGACAATACTGCAAAGTGGATGTATGTGGCATAAACTCAACAGAGCCAAGAAAATCACAGAGAATCCTTTCTATTAGCATAAATAGATTAAATTGATGTATATATGTACAAGTCTTCTCCAAGAACAATTGCTTGAGCCCATGCTGTAATGCAAAGCAAATGCAAAGGGAAATTGTGTGACAAAGGCATATAGAAAACAATAAATAAACGTACACACATTTACACACACATACATATATATATGTATATTTAAACGAATACTCTAGAGACATCTCCTGGAAATCACTCTTAAACTCTTCTTTCCAGGATAAGGAAATTTTGAAGTCAAGATTTGTAAAAAACTATGCTGTGAAAAAAACCAAAGAACTCACACATAATATTTGATATCATGGGTAATTGTAATTTTATGTTCAGTCCTTTCACACTCCTGCTAGATGGGTGCATTATCCTCCTAGCACTTATTCAACATCAAAATAGCTTTAAATGTCATTTATCTGCATATCAGCAATTGGGTGGAGTGCTCACCACATCTTTCTGCTTAGCTTTCAAATATTTGCAGAAGGAACCACTTGGTTGTACACATGGAAAATAAGATCCTAACACATAGTAGGAGAATGTACAATATGCTCAGCTGCTCAAGCATAGCAAAGCAATTTTTGTAGTACAATTCAAGGTTTGCCATTGGTGTTGCAATGGCACAATAAACCATTTAGGATTATATTGGAAACACCAAATTTCTGTCCTAAAGAATAAAATTGCTGCTGCTGATGGCCACAAAAGGGCCAACGCAGCATTCCTCCCAGCCCTTCTTTGGAGGGTAGCAATACAAGAATGGATCACAAGTATAACTAGTATAACTATTAATATATAATTATTTTCCAATGACGGAAACTTTAAGCCTAATCCAAAAAAAAGCACAGAGAGAATCTGGTTTGGAACAAATTCCTCTACTGCATCATGCCCAACATATGAATTATTGCAGTGCCCTCATGGATATTTTTAATTCTCTTTTTATTTAACACATAAACTTTTGGGGAAAATGGGAGGAAGATCCTCATTTTATAGAAAGCCTGCTGATTCCCAAAAGACTGGAAATGCATTTCAAGAGTAATTTTTCTTAATGCAAATCTAAGCCATGGCTATTTTTGATGCAGTGACTGAACTCATAACTTATAAAATGAAATAGAAACATTTGTCAG
Organism: Origma solitaria; assembly: GCA_013397895.1. Classification (NCBI taxonomy): domain Eukaryota; kingdom Metazoa; phylum Chordata; class Aves; order Passeriformes; family Acanthizidae; genus Origma; species Origma solitaria. Next base: position 865,488 of record VZRL01005690.1, read on the forward strand.
GAGTTGCAAACCAATTGCTGAAAGGAGTGCATTTGTCATGGGATGTTAAATATAAATTTACACAAGTGCAGAAGACTTTCCTGTGATGAGCCCTTTACAGAAATAGTTAATTAATGTTCAATTCAATTCATTCACGTCAATTAGCAAAGTCAGTCATAGTAAAGTGTCTTTAGCAGCCAATATTTGTCATCTGGAGACTGGAACAAATATCAAAAACCCAGTAATGAATATGGGAGTGATTTAAACTTTATTAATAATACAAAGAAAAAACCTGATTTCTCTCTCTTCAAGGAATCATACTAATTTGCAGATTGCAGTACAAAATGAGATGGAGAATAATGATTAATCTTTGAGCTACAGAAAACCTACCATACATATAACAGATGTCTGTTGTGACAAGGGGCACATTACCTTCATGTTTATATTAAGAAAGAAGAGGGATTCAACTGTTTTATATGGGAGAGTTGTGGGAAAGAACTCAGAAAGCCCCCTATGAGAAGGTGGGGAATTATAAATATTTGCAAGTGTTTATACAGGTGCCACTACAGTACACTGGTGAAACACGGCCTGAATGCAAAGGGGAGTGAGGGGGAAAACATCTGATCTAAATATTACTGCATTCATTTCACTGGTACTGATATTGACTCAGTTCATCTCACTTGGTCAACATCAGCCTTGAGTCAAAACTTGCACGTTCATTAACATCAGCGGTACAAGCAACAGGACATTTTTCAAAGTAAAATCTTGCTGGATAAATAATACTAAAAGCAATTACTTCCGAATAACTAGAAACACAGGAAGCAGCTTATCTTCATAAAGGTGGGTGGGTCCCAAGGTATTTGGAGACATGGCCTCAGATACTTCAGATACCTTTTGCTAGGCTTTAGCATTGGAAGCAGCTGATGCTTTTGCTCTTCTTCCACTTTGCACCACAATGCAAGGTTCTTCAAGGAATATGAAAAGTCTATCTACTTTTGCATGAGCTGGTACAAGGATTTTGTGATTTTGGTTGGAGTCCTCTTCAACTTCTGATGGGACACTGTAAGTATTTCTGCCCTACATGGAAAAAAAAACCCCAAAAACCAAAGCAAAACAGCAGAGCAGGAAATAGACATAAAGGGTAGGATTCAGCTAAAGTCACCTACGTATAGTTATGTGTGTGTGACCCCGTGTCAGCTTAAGGCTTCAGGTCCCATCATGTTCAAATTGCTTTATCTGAAAATGGAGCTGTAAGTGATCTCCTGGACAGCTCTCTGATTTCTGCTGAGCTCACTTTGTCCACATGGTGACACCCACAACTAGACATCTAAATGTAGGGGTCCTAATTTACAAACTGTATACACCTGAACTTCGTCTTTATCAAAGAGAGACTCTGAAAATGAGGACACAGTGAGCGTGTTTGTTTAGATAGGCCTTCCCTTCTCACCTTTACCTCTGAGCTTCCAAAGAGACTAAAGTTTTGGAGGTCCTGACAGCAATTACAGCATAAGGCACCCATAATCGTTCTCCTCCTGAAAGCTGATCCCATCATATAAAAAAATTGAGGAGTCACAACTGGCTCTCTCCTGTTTAACAACTTTGAGCAGTCCAAATAACACACACTTCATTCCAAAATCTTGCTGTTTAAGTTTGCCCCCTAATGGGAAATAGCTCCAATGCCCATCAAATTCCTTTCCTCCCAACCATTGCCTGCAGGGAGTGGGTCTGGGAAGGGAATTGCTTCAGAGCATACCCAGCTCCATTTGCCCCCATGGACAGTGGCAGGAAATTATATCAATTAATTCAGCTTTAGGAAGGCTGCCATCTGCACAGACAAAGGAAAATCATGAGAGCATCATCAGCTGATGATTCCTTTGCCCAGAGCTCTTGGTGGCTGATAAGAATCACTGTGCTAAATTATGATAAAGAAGGTGGGGGTGGGAAGAGGTTAAACTCCAATCCAATACACCCCAAGGCTTCCCAAAAATGTGGTAAGGATATAAACTCAGTAGCTGGGTATGCACAGTGTTTATTAGCTCTGCTTTTCTTATCATCAATTTCTGACTTCATCTTAAACATCTACAATAGGACCTCAAATGAAAAAAAAATCAATTTATATTCCAGTGCCAGACAAAGCTGGAATAGATAATGTCCAACCAAGGAAAAAAAATTAATGCAATCTGCACCTTAGCTGAGCAGAGTAACTCATCAACTGGCTAGGCAAGCATGATTTATGTTTGGGGCACAAAAGATGTGAAATTCCAACTGACTTCAAAGGCAACAGAATCAGGTCTTTCAGAAAACAACCTATCAAATATATATTCACTAAAACCCACAGGCATAAGTGTGACTGTATTTATTTCATTGAGGTTATTGGTATAAAACTGCAGTATCACCAGGCAGCAAAGACACATTTGGCTCACTCTCCATTGAAAAAATTGAGAAATGCTGTACATGTAAGATTTGTGGTACCTCATGCCTCCCAGTTCTCTCCATGCTTCTAAAATACCAATTTCAACTGAGACCTGGCAATCTTATGTATATGTAAACAGTCCCAAATTACATGCAGTGCAAAATGTGCCAGGATCAGAAAGCAAAGTATTACTAAAAATGGCTTTTTCCTACAAAAAAGAAACTGGAACTGCAGCTATAAACTCTGAATCCAATCTCATCTCTAATAAGAAGCCATTGGCCCTGCAGTGTCTCTGTGGCATGAATTAAAATTGTCTTTGTTAGATATTATCATCACAGGAGGCAGGAAAAGGGACACACGACATTTCTGTTTCACCTTGGAACATCACATATGCATCAGAAGTCAGAATATGAAGCAAAGTGAGAAAGTAAAATCTTGTCCAGGAGATGCAAAATCATATAAAAGCGAATTCCTTTGGAGAGGAAGGAATCACCTCAGGCCAACCCAACTGAGCAGAGAGCCGATGGGAAAGTGAGCCATGGCACTGCAGGACATTCAGGAGTCCTGACAGATGATCCAAGTGCCTGGGGATTTTATAGGATTTCAGGACTGCCCAGGATTTGTCTTCTACAGTGAGTTTCTTATCAAATGTTTAACAGAATGACTTGCAGCAAAAACAGGATGGTATTTGCTGAAAGAACCACTCAGTGTAGTTAAAACATTAGGACAGTCAGAGGAATGCAGTAATCCCGCTTAGTCTCTGATCTACCTCCTCTGCCTGAGAGTGTGGAGAGGTGAGAGGAAGGAGAACAAGACTTCCAGTTTGCATAGCAGGATATAAACTATCCTTTGGGCTCTTACCAGAGTACTCTACTGGTCTACGATCACCTTTACCAAGGCTGCAAAAACAAAGGTCAACACTTACTTTTCAAAATCCAAACCAAACACAACAGATGAGGAAAAGAAAAATTAGAAATAAACTTCAGATAAATAATTTGCAAATAATTGCAAAATAATTACAAATAATTGCATAAGGGGAAAAAAACCAAGTTCTTCTACAGGAATATCTTCCTGGCATTCTTCAGCTCTACGTCCTTTCACTTTTTTATAGGAAGAACATAGAAAGCAGCGTCTGGAAAATGGGGAAAGAAGGAAGCAAATATAGATTCCATTTTGCAGCTGCAGGCATCTGGACCCAGCATTTATAGTGAAGATAAAGCACATAAAGAGCTTTCAGATCAGAAAAACAGCCTCTTCTGCCCAGGGGTGAGAAGCTACAGATGCTGCAAACCAGCTGTAAGGACAGTCGGACTGAGGATGTTCACATCACTGGAGAAAGGCTTCTGATCATCTACAAAGCTCAGCTCTGGAGCAGCCTTTCAAAAACAGTCGTGGGACTAGAACTGAAGTCTATAAAGACAAATTTCTCAGGTGTAGGTATCATATGGCTGTCTAAGTTAGCAGTGGGCTGGACAAGGTGACTGAGGTTCTTTCCCATCCATATCTGTGTGTCTCCACAGAATGAACACAAGGAAAGATGGCAACTGTGACACAAAGACCACACATCACCATTTCACAGATTTTTTTTCTGCTGAGGTAACCTGCTCACTTTAATCTAGCTAAGTAAAGTAGACCCAGAATAAAATAAGGTAGTTCCTACAAACCAACAGCAAGAGAATGATAGAGAGTTGAAACTTCAAAATTTTGACCAAAAATAGTTACATGGTTAGCAAGTTTAATTTTCCATGACCCCCATTTCCAGAATGCCAAAATGCATTAAGCCTCAAAGCCAAAATTTGTCTCCAAAAGTGCTTAAGAAGCAACAAATACAGCCCCACGAGCAGTACATTCTGGGTATCCTGCACTCTAACTTTGAGCCAGAAGCTGGAGTCTGAATTTTGATCTTCGGCATGGTCCCTCAAACACTGTTACTGTGTGAGAAAGGCATTCCACCTCTGCTGCCTTTACCAGTACAGCCACATGTCTGTCCTTCCCACAGGCACATTCCTCCCTCTGACAAACGGAAGGGAGAGGAGAGGCAATGGCAATATTTGGATTAAACTGATTAATCTGGAACTGATCCAGTACTAATCAACACTTTAAAAAAAGCCCCACTTTCCCTCCCACTGCCAAAATTAGGCCTTAGTCTCCCAGATTATCCAGCACTAATGAACTCAGATGCATTTTATGTAGCTATTCATGTATGGTCGGACAAAATGGGAAAAACAGCTGCTGTCTTCCAACATATTAAAAAGATTCAAAACAGTTCAATCCAAATCAGCACATTTGAAAATATGTTCACTACATTTGCAAAAATTTAGGACCACCTTTTATTTAATTATTTCCAGGAACTAATGGAAGATTTCTGTTAAAAGGTAGATCCCAGGACCACTGTTAGCAGAGTGCACAATGTAGGAGACCCTGGTTTAATGCAGCTTTCAGGAGTTTGATTTTTCACTATGCTTCAAGATGTAGTTTGAAACAAATGTCTGGTTATTAGTTGAACCATTATTATAAAAGTGAGCAATTCTGTAGCAACAGAATACATGAACAGCTGAAAGAAATACAGAATCATGAATCCTAAGCAAATAAAAACCTTTCATAAAGGAAACATTCCAAAATATATTTCCAAACAATGGTTGACTGCAACTAAGTAATTCACACCCCGTTGTGAAACAAACAGTAATAATTTCTAGCAGACACTGGGGCTCAGAAGCAAACAATGATCCCCTTTATTTCCCCCTCCTCTTCCAAGCTGGTTTACCAAAAAAAGTGTGATTAAAAGTAGCATATATTAAATAAGAGAACTGAACTTGCTTCCAGCTCTAAGGAGAGAGTAGCTTGGTAAATGCATTTTTTCCTTAAGTGCTATTTCTAGCAGAACGCTCTTTTAAAAAAATCAATCTACAACCTTCAAAGTCAGCCTAATGCTTTAAAAAATTGCTTTCTATCAAAAGTATTTTTGGCATGAGGCTTGGCTATTGTTTTCAGCACTCCTTCCAAAGGCTGGTATGCTGTAAGAGCGTGGCTACAAGCCCAGACCTCACATAGGTATCAGGAGCTGTACACACTAATTTTGCTGTTACCTGAACTTGCATGGAGCTCAAGGAGCTGAATGGGGACAATGTTCACATATGCTCTGTGCTAAAATCACACACCATTTTTGTTTAAAATTACTTTGCACTTTAATACAATTAATACTTTCTATTGAAACTATAGAGCGAATTTCAGCCTTATTCAGACAATGAATGCTTTGAGTTATTTGAGGCACTCCAATAATGCTAATAAAACTCTCAGGGTTAAAAGTGAAGGGTTTTTGCTAAAGCCGTGTGAGTGACAGCTTCCGGCACTCTTTTAGACAGGTGGGTGTGGGGATCAGCAATTAAATGGCAAGCACTGAAGGGCTGCCAAGGCCCCACAGGCTTTCTCCTGGCCCTTCAGGTTTGGGCAGGTGGGGCATCCTTCTCCCCAGGACCTCTCCATCCTCAGACAGACAGCCACGTGGCTGTTTTCTCTCTGACCCAGCCAATGTCAAAGGGAGCAGCTTGCTCATGGGCAAACCTCAAGCATGTCAGAAGTTTCTGAGGTCTGTTTAATCCCTGGAAATTTGGGTCAGTTTGAGAAATCTGTATCCCCATCTGGAATAAAGACCAGTCTGCTACAGCCTTAACAAAAGCAGAATCTCCAGACGTTTTCAGTGGTCTTAGTGTCAGAGAAGAACTAAAGTGCAAATTTTGCGGGGGAGTGGGGATTTCTATTTTAATTATTAACATTTTGTAGTTGATAGTTGCATTTGTTGCAAACCCTGAAGCTGTTTTCTTTCTACCAAACCCATTCACCTGTGGCAGAAGAATGAACTTCGGCATTTCAGAGGTTTGGCAACCATGCAAAGATGGCATGTATTTTTTATGCTACTTACATGTCATCATCAGTGTATACGTCCCACTGGAAGAAAAACCACCCTGAAGAGGTTAGCTAATGCTGAATTCCTCTGTTCAAAGAACAAAAGGGTTTGCTGAAGCCTGATGAGACTGATCCAATTTTACAGAAATCTCAAGAATCTGCCACTGCCCAATAATAAAATCATAACAGAAATCCAATTATAACAGTGCTTTAACAACAAAGTTATGTGCAAATGATTTTGCATTGCCAGCTGTTCTAAAATGCCATTCTAAAACTTTTCCTTCTAGAACTTTCTCTGAAAGTTTTTTCCCAAGTTAAAAAATACAGACATGAGAGTTTAGAGATAGAAATTTGGACATTTTTATAGATGCAACTGGTTTGTAGCATACTACGTTCCAGATAGATTATTTTTTCTGTACAACCATGTTTATGGCCTTTTTCTCTCCCTCTTGCACTCTATAAATAAAAATAATTCAATTTTAATGCAGACCATCCTTATAGAAGCTCTATGGAGCAAAGATCTTTCTTTCTTCCTTTCTTCCTTTCCCATGGTATTTAGAGCAAATCCTCGATTGGATACTGTATCATGGTAAGCAAGAATGCTACAGAAAATGAGAGATGACCGATATGTTGCTTCTGTTACATCTTTCTAAGCATTAATTAACTTCTGAGGTTGTTTAGAAAATTGGTGACTCTGTGACAGAATAAGCCCCAGGAGTTTGTATTGGTTTCTCTTAGGAAGATGGCAATAAAACTGCAAGGATGTTAAAAAAAATCTCTCTTATTTTTTTGTCTTGTTTGGGAAAAGGAAACCTTTGCCTGTTAGTGGTTTTGAGTAGCATAACATGACTTCTCTGCTGTGAGGGACAATACTGCCCCTCAAGACAGAGGGAATAGTGAGTCAAAGCCTGCATTACTATTTTCCCTGCAGATTTTTGGGCTACGTAGCCTTAGGGAACAGATCTTTGGCTCTTCTACAAATTCCCTGAAAGTCACTACTACAAGCCTTTGCTCTCTTCACCTCTTTGAGCAGGAAAACTGGAAACAATAAAAAGATTGTAGAGAAAAGCCATTCTGTCTCTTAGCTCTGTGCATAATTCCCAGATGTTTCAATGCAAGTTCAGCTTCCCTGTAGGAAGGAAGAAGCAGCAGCTTGCATCTGTGAAGGCTCCAAAGTGGATGTTGTTCCCCATGCTTTAAATCCCTCATGACTTCTCCCAAGCTGGATAAGTGAAAGAACCCCAAAAACCATCTTATTAGGAAAACAATTGTGGACCTGAACAGGTGTGCCAGAGCAACCTGACTTTTGTACTCCAACTGGACCCTACCTAAGGAAGCAGAAATAAAAGTTTTCGAAATTCAAAGATAGTTAGGGACAAATGGCATTGCATACAAGATTTGCACACCTTATAGACAGAACCTCTTCTAGACTTACTTAGATCTTTGTCCTATCACCCTTCTCCATCTAAACCCCCAGCATGGAGATTAGGCTCACACAGACCACTTGCATCCTCAATTCATGCCATCCAAAAGTTCAGCTGTGTTGAGTGTTCAAGAATATGTTTTGGGGCGGGGGAAGGATTTACCACAATGACCTTTTACAAAATGGTCTACAGGAAAAAGAGAAATTCAATGGATTCACATTTAGTGAATAAAATATTAAAGCTCCCTCTCATGTGAATGCCAAAGGTAAATTTGGCTTCCTCAGCTCAGTGTGTGTATATAGCAATATAAAACCACACAGGGTTACAATGCAGAAGCTGTGCTATGTTTGCTTAACAAATGAAATATAGATACTTAAATGAAAATTAAACAGTCAAGACTTTGTTATTGTAGTAGAGCCAAACCAGTGTAAAAATCCATAGAATAAATAATCTATATAATCCTCTGGTTAAAGTAATTCAACTCATATCAACTCCAAGAATTTGCTTATGCCTGTCTGCTTGACTAGGTCTCTGTCTTTAATTTAAACTGCAAATAGGATAGGCAGTTATCTTCTGAAGGGCTTTGCGAACACTTTTCTCTAAATTGGTTGTAGGACTCAGCTGGTTCTTAATCTGGATGGGACGAGATATGTCATACAAAGAGCCTTGTTTGCAATTTCAGTTCAGATTTTTGTAATCAATTTCTTAATAGGATTATATTCAGGGTTCATTCAATTATCTCAGCACCGAGCCTTAAGTTTTCCTTGGCCTTATACTTTACAGCAACACTCCTATTCTGCTGTGACATAGAAAAAAGTTGTTTACTCCTTATGTATTTGTTATTATCAGCTCTGAGGGTAAATGATATAATGCTGAGCATGTCCTTAAATAATAGAAGATGGAAGAAAAGTTAGATATCATCGCCAAGCCAAGTGTACAGCATGAAGGAGAGATACTCTGACTGCTAAGAAAATATTTAATTCAAAATCCTCAGAAGCCTAAAGTGTCAACAGTCAAAGAAAGGGGGAAAATGGGAATAAGTGGGATTGCATTTCTCTGAAATGATTTCACTGATGATTTCCATAAGAACCGGAGACACATCTTTGAAAATCCTGATGGACATTGATTGTAACTGCTCCCTCAGTCTGTGACAATCTCCTGAGGGCTGCTACAAAAAGTCCTCAGGCAGAAACCAAGCCACATTGTTTATTTTTTGTTTCTTCTTTTTACAGCATCTGTCCAAGTATTTTGACCCCAAAATTTTAAGGTTACAAGGCAATAATACTGAGCATCAGTCAGTCTCTTTAGCGGCTACACCAGGTGAAAGGATATTAACTACAAAGGCTGTGAGCACCATGTAAGCCAGCACCGGGCTTTGCTGTGGAACAGCAATCTATGAACAGAATCATAGAACAGTTTTGTTTGGAAGGGACCTTTAAAGGTGATCTAGTCCAGCCCCCCTGCCATGTGCAGGGACACCTTCCACTGGAGCAGGTTGCTCAAAGCCTCCTTCATCCTGGCCTTGAACACTCACACAGGTGGGCACCAACAACTTCTCCGGGCAGCCTCAGTTCCAGTGCCTCACCACCTTCACTGTAAACAAACTCTTCCTTATATCTGGTCTAAATCCACTCTCACTTTAAACCATTCTGCCCTTGCCTGATCTCTATATGTCCTTGTCACAAGTCCACATCCAGCTTCTCACAGGTCCCTTTCAGGCACTGGAAGGTGCTATAGAGTCATCCCAGAGACTTCTCCAGGCTGAACAGTCCCAACTCTCAGCCTTTCCTCACAGGAGAGGTGCTCCAGCTCTCTCATCATCTGCATGGCCCACATCTGGACTTGGTCCTATTGGTCCACATCCTTCTTATGTTGGGGGCCCCAGAGCAGGACAGAGTACTCCAGATGGGTTTTCACCAGAGTGTCCCATTCCTTCATCGTGATAAAGAGCCACAGGGTTTGTAGGGAGGGGTGGGGGTGCGCATTTTTGTTATATATGTGGATGCACATGATTGTGGTAGAAACGTCTCAGCAGAAGGTGCCTCTAGAGCCCCATGGGGTGTGAGGGCCCCTGCACACACAGTAAAGGCTGTAGGAACCCAGAGAGTGCAGGGACTGGAGAGGTTAACTCTGGGGAGCTGCGCTAAGCACTTCCTGTGAAAAATTCTGCCCATTCTCCCAAAATCCTGATGACAGGAGAGAATAAGGTAAATTAATTGATCCTTTACTAAATGCAAATGTTCCTGAAGTTCAAAGTGGTTTTCCAGTTCATTGAACAAATCCTCATTTGCTAGGACATTTCCAGTCACTTAAGTTTAGAAATCCAGTCAATTACTAAAGAGAGGAAAGTTGGATTATTCCTGTGCTTATATTCCAGAAGAGCAAACTCTTTCAGACTATACTTAACAACCTGAGGGGGAAAAATAATCAGAACTTTAGAAACATTTGAAGTCTTTGTAGAAGAAAGGACCTAATCCTGATTGTGAGAGTATTTTGACAGTATTAGAAGAGAAAATAATGCATCCCTTTAAAGTCATTCTATACATTTTGTATTGTACCTATATATTCACTGGAAAGCATAACTGAATCATTAAAAAAAATGTTACGTGAAATGCAGTGTAAAATATACATGAGCTGGTTAAGGCTCATATGTCTCAAAGCCAAGAGAGTGTTCAGTCTAGTTAGCTGTACCATCAGCATGGACTGAGGAAAAAGGGGGAAAAAAGGCTTTCCTGAGCCAGAAACCCATGGTGGAAGGTGCTCAGAAGAGGGGGAGCATTAAACCTCCTGGCTGACAGACACTGTTCACCACTGCCTTTAGCTAACACAAGATCAGGCAGGGCCATGTGCTCTGGAGCAGTCTCTTCTCCTTCCACCTAGCTAAAGACCTGATGCTGATTATTCCAGGTGCAAAGCAGCAGGCTTTTTCTGGTGATTGAGACTATGTGCATGTGTGAAGGCAGGTTTCACATGAGCACACTTGAAGCTTTTGGTGGTCATTTAAATTGAACTTTCATTCTTGATAATACAAAGGTTGTTAAGTAGGGCTTCCAGAAAGGTGCACACACCTGTCTCCAAGGGCTTTAAAACTGGTACATTAATATTTAAATCAGCAGGAAAAGCTACAGGATAAGATAAAATCTCCTCAGGTTAAAGAACTGACACTTTGGCTATTCCCTCAATCCCACTCCAGCCTTTACCTACCTGCAGACATATACTGTAGACTACAATTGCATTAATCATATTTGGAAATTTTTCTCTTGCAAATACCAGTTGTTTCCTCCTCTTGATAGACGAGATTTTTTTCTGCTAGGTTTCATTATATAAAGCATCTATTTTCAAGGACCTCTAACAATTTTAATATGATTTCCTTACACCTGCAAGTGCTCTCATCTGCATTCGTACAGCCAACTCTGAAGGCAGACAAGTTCACTGCAAGGACTGAACATACTCAGTGTCTTGTATGTTTTCAGTAAATACAAATTTCTTAACCATCTCTCTGCTGCTTATGAGGGCCAGATTTTAATGTTACAAGAGAAAAACAGGTTAAAGACACACCTGGAAGAAAGTCTCAGTTTCCAGCAAAAATTTACATGGCCAACTTTGCAAATAATAGCCTAGTGTTTCACGTGGTCTTGTTCCAAAAATCCTAGAGGGAGTTCAGTTGTTTCTACTCCAAAGAAGCAAAACATTTCATTGCCCTCTGAGATTTCTTACATATTATGTATAAACCTTCAGACACCACAATGAGTGCAGTCAAGCATACAAAGTAAATGATGTATATTTTGAATTGTTGTGTGCAGTAAGCAACCATGAGAACTAACAAGACGAGAAATAACAAGCTCTTACTCCACCTAGGGTCATGCTTTTCTGCTTTCTTGAGCTCTTTCAGATTATTTAGCAAGGAACCAATTTAGAATTCACTAGATGGCTATGCCTCTAGGACCAAGCCCTCTCTCAGCATGGTCCAAAACATCTGAGATAAGGAAAAGAAAGAGAGAAGATATTTTTTCTTTACTTGCAAGAACTTATTTCTGGTGCAAGCCATAACGAGCATCTCTGTCCTCCTGAAGATACCTGAGCAACCCTGGCACAGCAGCCCGAAGGACCACATTATTGCTTTTATCCATCTTGCATCTGAAAGAGCACTTTGCTGCAAGGCAGCATCATGTGCCCTGGAATGGATATTTCCAGTTCAAGAGCTGGCCTTTAAGCCAAAAGAAAGGGCATACCACTGAAAATTATGTTTTTGTTTTCTTGGAAGTAATCCCACATTGCATTCCAAATCAAGCAAACACTTGTCAGGACCTAAACCAAAAATTTCAGTCAGCACTGGTGCGCCCCCAAATACACACTCCTTCAGCCAAATGGTCAGGACTTATACCTGAGGCATGGAAAATTTAGGTTAAATCTCATTCTCTATGTAAGGTTATTTAATTTTTATCATACCACTTCTACATGCATTGTTCTTCAAGTGATAAGGGTTGTCTGGGCACAGTTCCTTCCCTCTCTTGTTCACACCACAGAGCTTTGTGGAAAACACTGGGCTACTGCCCGGAGGAGGAGTTGGATTATGTCTCCCACTCCCAGCCCGTCTCACTTCTTCGTGCATGTCCTGTTCAATACTTTTTTCCAATATCTGCACATTAATAATGGATGGCATAGCACTACCAGGTCACCCTGAGGAAGATCTGCTTGCAAATACCCTTTAGCCTTGCAGTTCATGACCTGTCCTCAAAAAAACTGGGATGGGAGGAGGAGGGGAAGGAGTTGAAACTGCTGCTTGGGAAGAGAAAGTTGTCAAAACTTGGTCTTCCACATTCCTGCTGGACTGGCTATTGAGCAGATTACAGAGTTGCCTGACTCCCTTCTATTCATCACATGTAAAACAACAGAATGCATACTACCCAGCAAGTTCAGACACACAGCTTTAGGATGCCAAATCTGCATTTTTCCTTGAAGGAAATAATTCCTCTCCCCAGCCCTGTTTCCAAGGGGATTAAAAAGAATCTGTCAGCCCATCCCTCCAGGCTTGCCTATACAAAAGCAGCACTCCATAAGAGCATTTATCTCTTGATTCAGAATAGTTTTTCCATCTAGTAAATAAAATATTTTTTGGTCCTAATAAAGAACTATTCATAGTTAATATCTTTAACAAGAACTTTTTATACAATTCCAGACAATAAACCTGCAACTAATATCCTAAGTCTGAGAGTGTTACCGATCTTGCCAAGTCAATCTAGTACATTGTTTTAGAGAGTATGAAAGATAATATAGACCCTCTGGGTGGGATTTCTTAAAATGGGCTAAGAGGAAAGCAGTTCTAGAGGCAGACAGATAGCAGTGAAACTACCCCTTTTCCTCTCTGGTCCCTGAGTAGAAGAAACATTCATATTCCATTCCTGTCCCTCACAGCAGTGCCACATAAATATACTGTAGATCCTGACTCAGATAAAACCCTTACCTTCCAACTCACCATCTTTTTTCACTGTGCTGAGCACAGGATGGCCCCAAAGGACAACCTCACACTGAGCAGTATGAAAGCTTCTGGGGAATTCACAGCTGAGAAATGCAGAGGCATGGAAAGCATGAAGTATACAACAGGACAGAACAGAGAAAAAAAGATATACACAACACAGAGAAAACAAGGATTTTTTTCATAAACAATTTTGTGAGACAAACAGATGGATGGAAACACTAATCAAAGGCTGCAGCAACTGCCCTTGGTACAATGAGATGAGGGTGGGAGGCAATTTCCTATAACACCAGTCCCAAGAGGATTGGGTTCACATAAAATCAGTAGAGCAACGAATTTAACCGCTTGCCCAGCATCTTTCTGTATACCTCAGTACTGAAATGAGGGATCTTCTGGAGGGACTGGACTTCATCAACAAAGCATTTGTTACCATTCCTGTGTCTGGCTACATCACTGGGGGGTGCTGGGACTCCCTGTCATGAGCACATGTGCCACCACCAATCAGGGCAGCAAAAAGTCACTGGATTATCCTTTAGCCAAGACAGATTAAGCTGGAAAACACAATACAGATGGCCTTCAGTTGCTGCAGGATCTTAAGCACTGATACCCAGTTTCTGGGTCGGAGTCCCAGAGGCTTTTTGGAAAGAAAATGTTCACAGTATGAAAGAGGGCAAAGAAGGATTCCTTTGATAGGGATAGGCTCTAAAAAAAACCAACAAAAAGGTTATTTGTCTAAGTAGGTTAAGCATAGGTATGCCCAAAGCACAAAATAGTGTGCAATTAAAAAATCTCCAAACAGCTGCAGCTGGCTATAGAAATAGTAGTGATATAGTTATCCCATCACAGTACTGTATGAACACAGTAGATTCTAATCAACTAATTAAAAGGCAAAACTTCTTACATTGTGCCTGAGAGTATACCAGAAATGTTACCAGCTGGATCAGATCTAGTATTTCCACATACAAGTGTGCTCTGTCTTGTAGATCTACAAGAGTGAGTTTTTTTCAGTTCTCTATTTCATAATCTGGGTACACCCCAAGTATCCCTAATGATGTCTCCTGGAAGCATCTCCTCTTTTATGAGCCCTAGAAACCCACTATTGAAAAAATAGCTTTTAGAGACAGCTACTAGTAATGTGCTATGTTGAAAAAGTCTGAGTAAAAGAAGGTCTTAGGAAAGACGAGCAACAGCTCCGCAAGAAAATTTCTCTTGTGTTCTCAGTGTCCCCTGACCAAAGTGTGATTACCACCTCAGACAGTGCTTGGGGTTCTAGAAGGTCACAAGGCACAGGCAACTACTGCAGAGGAAAAAAAAAACCAACAAACTGTGTGTGTATGTATATATATATATATATATATATTTATATATACAGTCAGTGCAATAGATACAGCCAATGCAGTATGAGGATTGGTACTGAGCACCTACCAAGAGAAGGAAGAGTGGTCATTTTTGCTCACACATTCACAAAGACCTGAATAAACAGTGATGGCTCATAGAAGTGCTGAGGCTTGCACCTACCTTCATTGTTGCAGTGCTTCTGTGCAGTATCAGGACCCCTTCAGGAGGTGGCATTTCCCCAGCCTCAACACAGTGCAGCCAGGGGTTGAATACTCAGCTGCGATTCCCTCCTGTTCCCTGGCACTGCAGAAATACACACACTTCCACAGACCAGGATTCTTTCCATAGATGCACAGTGACGGGCTGGGAATGGTCACAAGCTGCAGCAAGAAAAGTCCTGACAACATACAAAGCAAAAGCTTTTCCGTCATGACAGTTGATGGGACAGGTTGCCCAGAGAAGTTTTGACACCCCTGTCTAAAAACTTGATGGGACACAGAACAAAGTGCTCTGTGAAGCTGGCCCTGCTTTGGAACCAATGATTGTGAAGTCCTTCTCGCTGAACTGTGTGCTGTGAGAGTGCTCTCTGCTCTCCCCTCAGTCCTCACCAAGCACAGCTGACGCTGGGTGGAACAGGACAGTGCATTTCCCACCCAGCACCACACTGGCCTCTCATACAGCTGGGGACAATTTAGCACTTAGCTCCCACTCAGCCTGCGAGAGACGGAGCTTAGGCTGCATCTCAAGCACCATCCATGAAGGACCAAGGCCCCCCTCCCCCTCACAGGTCTGCACGAAGTCAGGCACCTGAAGCTGTGACTTGTTCCTCAAGGTCACGTTGTATTCCTTGTCTGTTCAACTCTCCCTTTCCATTGCAGCCAAACCAGCAAGGTCTGACTGTGTCTGTCATTTCACCATCACAGCCTCACAGCAACTGTGCGTGGACAGATCCCAACCACACTGGGTGGAGGCTTCCACATGTGCAAGGCAACTAATAACCTTCAAGTAGAAGCCATGAAACTCCTGCTTGTACAACTTCTTGCCTCCAGGGCACAGCTGAAGCAACAGAGGCCATGCCTTGCTTAGCCAGAGTTCAGGTGCTGCCAAAGAACTGTTTAGATCTGTTCATACCTCCATGCTCACAAGACTTAACTTTACCTAGGACCACCGCTTGAAAATGCCAGGATTTGAGCAGCTTACTGGCAATCTTTTTTCCTTCCTTTATCCCTGATGAAATCTAGCTGTGATTAATATTCACATGTTCTGCTGCATTCTCTCTCAGCAGTACTAACAGACTGCTCAAAAGCCTTCAAGGCTTTATTCCTTCTGATGGGGTTTTGCTGGCCAATATAAAACCTGGATGAAATTGCAGCCTGACTGAAAACCATAGCTCATCATCCTATTTAAAACCCTAGAGCTTCCCAACATAGTAATGAGCTGCTTTGGAATACTCACCCTGATGTTTTACACTGCAAAACACTCAGGGTAACGCCTTACTTGGCTAAGACAGAAGGTGATGGGATCAGCAAGGCTGAACTGAGCCTCCTGCACTACCACATGTGCTCCCGGATGTGCTCTTGTCTTCCATGATAGTGGAGGCCTCAGGAGCCACTAACGAAGAACAGCAGCCCAGTCTGCTTTTCCAGACAGAGCTTCCAAAAGGAGAGATTTGGGGAACGATGTGGATGCTTCCATCACTCCGGCGCTCTGGATATGGAGACCTTCCCAGACCCTGAGAGAACAAGGTGCCAGTGTGCAACTGAGCTATCCCCAGTGACACCCGAGACACCACAGTACAATTAGGGATAGCAGCACAGCTGAGATGCTACTAAAGATGGGACCTTTGCTTATGAAAAGGTTTGTTTTGAGAGAAAAATAAGGTAAAACCCAAACATTTTGGGTAGCTAGGGCAATAATGTTAGTTAACAATAATTCTGAATGGGGACTTACTGAATTTTGGTTTCATGCTGCCTGAAAGTTTATGCTACAAGAAGTCCTTTCTAAGCTACTTCATCACACCACAGAATGTTTGAGCACCCCTCAGTCATTTTGCTGAGCATCTATCGTGCAATACTGAGGTAAATACTGAGAAACATTTTAGGATTTCTCCTGCCTCTGAGAACAGGCATTGAGAGGTGGCCCACCTTGTGCTTGGGATGAAAGAAAAACTGAAAGGAGGGCTGCCAGTGTTGCTTTTCCCCAGCTGTTCTTCCAAAGCATGGGAAAAGCACCCCAGCCACGCCTGGGGCTGTGCAAGGATTTGTCTTGTGATGTATGCAATGTGTGATGATGTGCAATGTTCTTATAAGCCCCCTACAACATCCAGGAACTGATGCCTAAAACAAAGGAAAGTCATTCTAATGGGCACAGGTTATCTCAGATGTGAGCCATGAGGACATTTCTTGGGACACTGTGCTTATAATGCTATCAAGTGCTTCAGACACTGCCTGAAGAACACACAAAGGTCTTGCTACTCTTTCTGTCACACATACTTGCTTTATACTTTTTCTTCCGACAGGTGCAATCTCGGTTCTCCAAGTGACAGTTTCTTGCATTCAGCCAAGTGAGATGGTCAGTATTACATGAGTCTGACCACATGAGTCTGCTCAGGATTGCCGTGCCTTCCTGTTAACATGAATCCCCAAACAGACTTTCTTTGGCAGCCCAATCATTCAGTATTCACTCCAGAGCGGCCCTGGTGTTAAACACGTGACAACAACAAGTGGAAATACTGAAACAGAACTTAATGCCCTTAGGGAAGACCCCACAAACAAAGCTAATTTTATGTCTGTTCTGCTGTATCTACAGGACTATAATGTTCAGGAAACATGAAAGGACACTTAGCACCCCGACTGGCAGAGAGAACTGGGCAACAAGAATCTGGGTAATCCTTTTGTGGGAACATGGCCCAAAACTCTTATGCTTTAAAGAAAAGGTCCACAGGCCCTGACATGCAACAGATATTTGAGTTTCCATTGACCTTGCTATGTGACTTGTATCTTAGTTTACTCAATAAAACTATAAAGCTGAAAGGCCTGTATGGATGTACTTTAAGAAAAGCCTTTTTTCCCTGTCTCACTCCTCACTGAACGTCTAGTTCACAGGAGACAGTGTTGGCAGGGTTTTGGCTCCAGCCACGAGGAACTCAGCCCTACAGCCTGTTTGCTGGGTGGAAGAATCAAGGCGTCCAGCACGGCTCTTGTTGATGCCAATAGAATGGGTTTACATTGACACAATTGTGCAGTGAGCATAAGCTTCCTAAGCAGAAAGGTCTGCTCCAGTTGCCCTGCTAGTGTGTTTGCATAGGCCTGCCAGATAAACAGCATTCCCTGCTAGGTGATTGGAAACAAGTGTAAGAAGTTCTGAGTGTACGACGTTAATCCTTGCGGTATAATCTCATCCCTGCTCTACAAAGGCTTCTCCAATCACTGGCTCTGGCAGGGTCACACAGCAAACCTGTGGGCTGGCAGTGAGGGCTTTATGTGTGGCCACTCTGAGATGCTACCTGCAGCTAGCTGAGGATGCAGAAACCCTGGGGCTCATGCCCTGCCCACCTACCTCCTCACACAGAGTCTTGTCCTGCACAAAACTTCCAGGCAGTGAGGGATGTGCTATAGAGGGGATGTGCTATAGAAGGGCATCAGAGCCACGGGGAGACAGAGATCCAGGGTGTGGAGATAGCAACGAGTCCCAGGGCCCTGTGCAAGGGTCAGCATCGCTCCTGCTGCAGCCACACAGGGCTGTGCACACCTGGCACTGTGGGTGGAGTCTCCGTGGGCTCCCCACAGTGGCAGTGAGGGTGGAGAAGTGCTTGCTGCAAGTGAGGGCCATCTCCACAGCAGTCAAGGAGACTGGAAAATCCACCAAACTGCCTACAAAGATGTGAAGTGGACATGCACCAAGTGGCAAAAGCATCATGGCTGTGGCTCGTGTTTTCTTTAGCTCTCTCCCTCCCATTAAAGAAACCTCTTAAGGCTTTTTCAGAGGTACGTGTAAACCTGAGGGTCTGCATGAGTCAGCTTTTGGCTTTTGACACTGAGTCCAATTCTAGCATGACACTGGATGTCCAGAAGTGTTTGCTACCCTTTTCTAATACGCAGTGCTGCAGAGAAATGCCCTCCTTGCTATATGCCTAGACAAGTTTATGGAAACACTAGGTATTAAAAGAAAAAAAAAAAAANGGTACTTGTTTATAAGCTGTAAATACAAATCATGTCCTGAAAACTCTGAGCTTGTCTTGTTCCTTTTAGTTTTGAGGGGTTCGCAGTGGTTTATTGTGCATGTTGTGGCAAACATCCACAACTAGGCAGAAGTTATCCACATTTTACCATTATGATATGAGCTCTGGTACTGCTGAACATGGCAGACAAACCTTAATAACATGGTTTTATTGTATTTGGTGCCCAAATTTATTTCCTTGCCTTATACTGCACTGAGTTCTGTCCCAATCCACTGGGTGGAGACTGATCAGACTTGACATGCAGTATTGCTCACTTGCTTGAAGGAAGAATGGTCATGGAAGATTTTTTTTAAATCTTTTCTATGAAAAGGGACGATGGGGCTTTTTGTCTCCCCAGTCTCCTATGGTTACTTTTATTCTTCCACTGCCATCTGCATCCCTGATGCTCTTTATCCATGGGCTTAAGCTAATCCCTTGACACCAGAGGAAACAAAAACTACATGTTCTCCCTGCCCAGCCCCTTAAAACACAGAGTAGAAAATTGCCAGAGGCTAGTATGAATATTAAACCAAAAACCTTCTGAACAGCTCTCCTCACAGGGAGTACAGGCTTCTGCTCCCTCTTTCGTACACACGGCAGATCCTACAGTCCATGTGCATAGGAAGAGCAGTGGGACCAAGGAGCAGAGCAGAGAAATACTAAATAAAACCGAGATCCCCACAACGACGATGAACAGGGCATGTGCCACAGGCACAGCTCTTGTAGCAGGGAGCTGAACCCTGTCCTGCCCCATCCAGGAGGAAGTGAGAGTAACTCGACTGCTCAGGCCTAACCTGCAGTGACAATTGGATGTCTCATTGTGGGCAGGGGCAGGAGTGATGGATTTCCCCTACCAAAACAGAGATTTCTCTGGAATCAATTTCTTTTCAGCCCCTCCCCTTTGTCCTCATGGCACTTTTCCTTTATTCTGCAAGAGGAGTGAAACAGAAGTTTCTGGTACCAGCTAGCGAGTGCTCATTTTGCAGCAGCAACACTGCTGCTTTCCCAAGGCTCCTGGATCAGCTTGTCTGGCTCTCAGGGAAGACTCTCATTTGGTGTCTGAAGGTGAGTCTGAAGGTGTCCAAAGGGATGTCTCACAATATGAAGCTTTCTATTTACTCCCAGCACAAAATGTTGTGTGGCAAAGGGCACATGAAGCTTTCCCAAGCTCCCTGTGCCTTAAAACACCATGGGCCATACCCACAGGCTCTAACCCCTTGGGGTCTCAGTGCAACACAAGCCAAAACAGCTCAGGAAATTTAATCTTCAGTGCTGAGCAGCTGTCCCAGGGTCCTAGGGCAAGGAGGATCCCACACAGATTCCGAATATTGGGCAGCATCTTCAGGTGCGCTTCCCTGTATTTGGGAAAAGGCACCAGCTTCTCAGCTGACCTCAGCCATCATGGCCTGTGGCAGAGACACACACACAGCACCCGCCTGCCCCACAGACTTCAGCCCCCAGACTCTGGGTACCACAGGACTTCTGCTGCCCTGACCTCCAAGCTCCATGCAGGCACACACTCCATCCCCGACAGGCGTAGCCCTTAGGCAGCCACTGCAGCTGGAACAAAACCATCCCCAGCAGCACAGCCCTCAGCCCCGGAGGCTCCCCATGCTCCAGATCTCCCTGGGCAGACACTGTCTGCAGCGTGGGCCTCAGCACTGCATGATCCAGGCTCAGCATCCCCTTCCCAGCTGGAGGGATAAAAGAAAATGGGAGAGGCTTGAGGAAGGCAGGACTTGAGAGTTGTGTGTGGTCCTTTGAGGAGTGCTGTGCAGCTGCTGCACTGTCCTTGGTCCCTTTCACGGAGCAGTGGAATGGGAGAACAAGATGGTAGATCCTCAGGGCTAAAAATACACCTGGTATATCCCAGGAGTATTGTTCAAATCACCAGACGACAGGAGGGACATATCGAAGATCACTTCTTCAGCCCTGGCTAGTGCACAAGGCAGAATAAAGGAGCCCTCAAACCAGAAGAAAAGCAGAACAAAAGGGAGTATGACTCTGTCCCAGCATTTGTGTAGCAATGCCATTGCAGCAAAGCTCAAAACTCACATATTCTCACACTCATCTTCTCACTAGCACCAGGAACAGGGAGAATTATTTACAGTGGCACAGAGGGCAAGATACACAAGATAACAGGGCCTCATCACACCTCTTGGGTTCTCTGGACCTCGCTCTACTCCATCACACCAATTCGGAATGTTTCTAACTACAAATCTTGACCCTTCAAGGATGGGAAAACTTGAAGATTTGGAAAGTTGTCTGTCAGTGGCACACACGGGAAAACAGCACTCATTCTGCATTGCAAACTTTCTCTCTCTCCCTCTTTCCTTCCTTTTTTTTTTTTTTTTTTTTAAATTAGCTTGGCTGTTCCTTTGACACAGGAGCCTCCCAGCTCCCCAGGTCCTACCACTTGGTGGCCACAGTCAGAGTTAGCAGCAATAGGTTCCTCCAAAATAACAATCACCCACTGACAGCCCCAGTGGGATGAGGCTGCCACTCCAGAGCTCTCTTTTTTTCCTTTCAATTTTACTCTTTTATTCACAGACTGAAAAGTGATAATGCTCATAATACTGGAGACAGGGCTTTTTGTGGCTTTTTTAGGAATATTTCAGAAGAGCCTTCTTGCAATTCTGAGCTCTTTCAGGGCTCCAGCTCTCTCGGCAATCAGAAATAAGGCCACAACCACTCAATGTCGATACCACCCTGGGCAAAAGCGCAGCTGGTAACCTTTAGCTGCTGTTGGGAGCTACAGAAATAGCCTGTGGGTGAAAGGAAGAGTTTGCTCAGCATTTCACCCTTTTAAACCTTTTTTTAGGAGAAAAGCCAGATGCCGCTTCCATGTTCAACACTCCATCTCCCCAAAGTGATCATATGATTCTTGTCCTCGAGTGAACGGTGTGTTTTTACTTCAGTAACCCTGCTTGGCAGGTTACCATGTGCATTTTTTATTTACTGCATAACAAAGTGCTTTTCATCCAAACTTTTTTCTTTCTTTCTTTCTCTCTTTCTCTCTTTCTCTCTTTCTCTCTTTCTCTCTTTCTCTCTTTCTCTCTTTCTCTCTTTCTCTCTTTCTCTCTTTCTCTCTTTCTCTCTTTCTCTCTTTCTCTCTTTCTCTCTTTCTCTCTTTCTCTCTTTCTCTCTTTCTCTCTTTCTCTCTTTCTCTCTTTCTCTCTTTCTCTCTTTCTTTCTTTCCTTCTTTCCTTCTCTCTTTCTCTTTCTCTCTCTCCCGCTTTCTTTCTCACTTTCTTTCTTTCTTCGCTTTCTCTCTTCTCTTCCTCTTCTCCTTCTCTCTCTCTTTTTTATTCTCTCTCTCCTTTATTTTTGAATAGTGACTCAGATTCACCTCTGTGAAGTTGAAGATAGTAATCAGGGCTCAGGTGATCTCTTCTCATAATGATTGAAGATTTTCTATACTCTAAGGGATGCCTTGGTTGGTCTGCAGTCCTTTTTCAAAGCAGACAAAATTCAGATTTCTATTAAGATGATGCAATAGGAGATCTTCCTTCCTGACCAGGGAGGCAAAGCACTGGGGCAGGGAGACACTGTCAGTGATTCCCAGCTGGAAGCTGTGGTTTCTGTGTCCATAACCTGCCTGCTCTGGGCAGAGGTGGTTCAGCTTGGCACAGCTCCATCTGGCCAGCGCTGGGGATGGCCCTGACTGCAAGAAGCGCTTCATCTGCTGGGCACAGAGAGCTGGGCTGGGCTCAGTACCTTGCCCAGTGCCTGCGTGGCCCTGTGCACATCTGTGCTACCCCTGCTGTCCTCACGGCCATGGGCACGAGGCCCCATGGCTGGACATCCACCTGCTGCCCCTCGCTCCCTCCTGGAGAGCAGCGTCCAATGCCCCCAGCACAGGCACAGGAGAGAGGAAGGGGCTGCTCATTGTTTGGTACGATGGGGCAAGATATCTTCTGTTCTTTTCTCCATATCGGATTGGGGTTTTTTGCACATCAGAAGCACATGGTTTTTGGGGTTTTTTTCAGGCCTGTTTTAATTTATTTTTTTTTTTAATTAAAGCTCATAGCTATGGTTGGAAGTAGACCAAGGGAAATGGAATAGAGCAAACCCAGAAAAAGGAAATGGTGACTAAAGTATCTATTCATGTTCCCTTTGTTCAAAAGAGACACTGTTAAAAGTTACTCTCTTTTATTTAAAAGTTTGAATAATCATTAGAAGAGTGTCCTGAGTCTGGGGCTGAAATCCTCACCCACAGAGTGTGACAACCTCCCAGCTGGAGATACTGCTCTCACCTGCACTAGCACACTCTTTCATCCCTCCCAACTTCAATTTAAGACAGAAGTGGATCCTCTTTCCTCCTCCCTCCCTCCTACTCTCTTCTCTCTTTGACCCTAAAACTCCAGTGGCAAATACATTTATTTTCACAGAAGGAGAAGAAAGAGAATTAACACCCATCTTTCAAAAGGAAGATTTTATCTGCCTGTCTCCATTTGCCAGTGCCACTTGGGAATCAATACAATCCCCCTCCACACTATATGTCTAAAATGCCCAAATTAGGTTGCTTTCATAAATCCTATATTCATTTTAAAGTCACTGAACAAATTAATTAAATCACAGTCCTGTTCATGAACACTTTCACATCACCTGGAAACTGAGTTTTCAGTGAATAAAGAAATCCAACTTAAAACCAACCAACCAACAAACCAGTGAACCAACAACAACAAAAAAAAGTGAAATTCCAGACCAGGCAGGGTGTCTCCTTCACTTTGCAAAAATCCTATATTTCTCACAGAGCTGACTTTGTCATCTCCCCAAGCCCCCAGGAGCCACACTGACTCTGCCAGCCACGAAAGTCCCAGGCTCACCAAGGAACACAGGGAATAGCAACGTTGAGACCTCCGGATAAGGTTCACTTTTCTGAGGAGCTAGAAAGCTGTGTTGAACATTCACCATACATTTTCTGTTTTATTAGACCCTCATGGGGGAATTCATTCTACCAAACTTGGAAGGCTACCATATTTGGGTGACTTCTTTAGGTTCCCTTTATATAGCAGGGGAAAGGAAAAATAGGCCTTTCTAGTGACCAGCCCTTCAAAAGGGACCATCCTTCAAAGAAAGACTCACATAGTCTGTACAATAGGCTGTACTGAGGTGGCACAGAAATTCCCATCTCTTTCCACTGAATATAAAGGGAGCCTGTGAGTAACTTTTCCAGATACAGGTACCACCTTCTGAGATGCTTTGCATTTCAGCAAAATTAGATGGACACTATTCTCAGAGATGGTGTATTTTCTGACCCAGTAGCCTGAGTGCCCAGATGCCTTGAATAGCTCTGTGGTCACTGCAGCACACTCTGGCTGCAGACACTTTCCCATACAGCAATTGTAGCACAGCAGTAGTTTGCAGTTCCCAGTGATGTAAAAGGACTTACTGATGTCAAAGTACTCTTTAAGGCAACTGAGAACCATTTCCAGTGCTTTGCAGCTCTGTGAGTTTAAGCATTGCACAATGGACTTACTATTTTCTTTTCTTTTTTTTTTTTTTTAATTAATGCAAAAAGAAGAGAAGGAAAGAGAGAGACAGAGAGAAGGAGCAAGGTGAAGCTCAGACATCCTGTGTGTTTCCCAGATAAGAAAGAAGTCCCTGATCCTCTGCCAGACCAGTGACACAGGGCAAGCTGGTGCTCCAGAAAGGCTGGAATTGCGATTTCTGACCTTGACTGATACCTGTGAAACAACAAAGCTGGTAAAAAACCAGGCATTTCCTCCCTCCCCACACACCATTTCAACAGCAGAGAAGTTCTGAGTGGCATTAATCTATGCCACAGTGCAGCCTGGGCTCCCAATGCAGACAGCAGAGTGCCTGAGATTTCATGTCCCCAAGGCAGCAGAAGCTGGATTGGCTCAGGTTTGTATCTCAGAGCCCCTCTCAAGGGCTCAGCCAGGTTCCTGCCTGCAGGGTGAAGCAGTAAGCCCCGGGCTTGCTCAAGCACCTGACAGGGCTCACTGGAACACGTCAGAGAGGACGAGCCAGTCCCACCCTCCTCCTCTCCCCATCTCTGACCATGTCCCTCCTCCTCCCCAGTGCCCACCACATGTGACAGCCACTAAGCCACCTGAATTTTATGTGTTCCTTGCTCAGGACAAGTTTCAGGCAGATCAACAAGCTCCGGAATTCCTCCCACCACCCCACGAGCTGGTGTAAGGGACGGGATAGGAAACTGGGGGAGAGGGAGAAGGTGGGACTGACCCTTTAGCAGAGGAGCACTGTCTCAGAATGCAGGACTCAACTGCACAACCACATCTTGTGTTAAACGATGGCAGCAACAGTAATCTTTAAATCTCTGTATTTTAAAGTCAGTGCTTTTCTTTTTTTTCCTTGGCTGACAGGTTCCTCTGTCTTGTACAGATGCCTAGGTACATCTGGTTTGTACCTAGAGCTATACTGAATCCTTGAATTTTTTTGTTTCTGCAGCAGAAGCACAACCCCCTGCCTCACGGGGAACTCACAGGCACCCTGCCCTTGGAGACACCTCCTGAGAGAGGTAATGCAGCCCATCAGGGGAAATTGGTTCATTTACAATCCTAGGTATGAACCAGTGTGGTGCGACAAGAAGTGATGGGAGGGAAATTGAGTTTGCCCAGAGGCCTCCAGGAGACCTTCTCTATCACACTTTTTATTGAAGCACAGGCCCATGACCCCCTTGCTAAGACAGGAATCCTCCTCCCTAGGGAAACAGTCAGAGAAAATCCTTTTATATCCTCACAGTAGGGACTTCCCCTTTAAAATTAGTATTATGGCTATACGAGAACTTGTGTCATAGGAAAAGAACCATTGCAGAGATCTAAAATGGGATATTCCACACAGATCTATCACCCAAAATAAAACTAGAAACAAGCTTTCATCACTACCTTTCTTATGAAATATATTTTTTAAAAAAAGAAAAAAAAATTTTAAAAAAGACATTAAAAATGTCACTGATCTCAGCCTGAAAAGAAGTACAACTAAAAATTACATTCTTAATCTGCCTGTGATAATTCTGTTCTGCCCTGTTCAAATGAAAATGACAGAAATAATGTAATCTTGCCAAGTGTTACTTTAATTTATCGGAATTTATTTTGTATCTCTTTTCTTCCACACCACAGTCTATTTAAATGTGTGCACACAAGGCTGTCCTCCAGCAGTGGTCTTGCCTTTTGTTTTTGTCTTTTGTTGCATAAACTCTATGTAGATGATAATACAAACACATATAAAAACACATACAGGGAGAGGTAGCGGCAAAAGGCAAACTCTTCATAAGGCTGAGTAATCCTCAGACATCTTTCATTAAAAACGTGCAGGTGCTCCTGTATTTAGAAAGAGGTTTAAAAAGAAGACATGGACATCTAGTGAACACACTATCTTCTGCAGCAAGATTTACACTATGACTGGTTTTGAGGAGTACTTGGGAGATAATGCCCTGTAGCAAATGTGTATCAAGCCTGGCATAATACTGAGACAAGATCAAATAGCAAAGATTGTTTGTAAGAGCTCATTTTTGTCTTTCCTTACATTCCACAATCATTTTAGTTTGGGGTGGGCTGCCTATTTTTTGGAATAAATTGACACAGAGCTGCTGCAACAGGGAACACACAAGAACCTTTTCCTATCAAGTCTCTTATCATGACGGTATTTGGAAAAGCCTTGCAACTACCAGAAGAGAATGATATCTATTCTGCATAAAAGGCGCTACAACAGCTACAAAAGGCCAAATCTCGCCCCTTTCTGCTTGGCTTGGTGCTTTTATCTTATAACTTTTCTTGGAAAATGGAGATATAATGAGAAATGGAGTCATGAGAGGAAGACTCTTTATATGATGCTTTTTAAGCCTCAAACTAAAGTAAAACCTTGAATCTTGTATATTTAAGTTGCATTTGAAGGAGGTCCTTAAGCTCCTAAGCCCTTTAGACGTTTTTGGCAGGGACACTCAAGAATTTAATAAAAACACATCAATTTGCCATAAACCTTATTTAAAAA